>KK114556.1:195461-213902 GCA_000611955.2 Stegodyphus mimosarum
TTAAGGATTCTGATACTAAGAATAAAATATCAGATCATCTGTAGCACCTCACTTATGAAATCAAACATCATGTGCCTAACTTGTGTGATAAAAATATTTATAAAATGGCGATGGATCTTTTTCATGCTGACATAGATTTGCTAACAGGAACGCTACAAGAGCAAGCTTTGGAAATTGAAAATGATTCTGCAGCCAAATATGATTCTGAGAAGATGGATAAGCCATTATTTTGGGTAAAATATCTCAAAATTTATCGAAGCAGAGCAGAGCAAGTACTACAACTGGACTTACTGTTTTCAAGCACTTATTTGTGGGAAAGAGCAGTTGTAGCAATAAAAATGAAATATAGAAGCAAACTCAGTATTACTAGTTATTTACATTATGCATTTTCTTCTATTTAACCAAGAACTGAATATCTTGTCAAAAATATGCAAGCACATCTGTCTCGTTGATTTGTCTTCTTCTTTTTTTTTTTTTTGCTTACCATATGTGTCTGAAGCAGCATATTTTAAAAATGAAACCTTTATAAATTATGTTATTTTTCTTACTACCCTTATAGGTATTTATTATTATTATGGAATAGCATGCGGGAAGTTCCATTTTTGTCAGTAGGGAGGTGTGCCAAAAAACATTTTAGGAATCCATACTTTACAGAATGATGAATATCATGCTTACAAACATCGTAGTTATATTTAACTTAAAACTTGACTATACATCATCTCTCCAAAAACTGTAAATTCTTTGTGAAAAACTTGGTTACAGTATATTGAAGGGTGCCTCTTGAATTATCACCAAGTTGTTGTTTCATTTATGGTAACCTGAGCAGTTGAATGTTATGGAAACTCTATTATGATGTGACTGGTTGTGTGATTGTGCTGAATTTGATCAATGGGAAAAGATTTGCAAGTGTTGGATGTTTGTGTGTTTGATGTTGATTAGAAAGTACATTGCTTATTTTATTGTTTACATGGCAAGATTCGCTTGAAGTTTCTGCATGATTTGGAATGAAAGATAAAAAACATTAATTGACTGGTGTGTAAATGAAAGTTTACTTAGTAACCATTATAAGTGTTCTGTTTGTAGGAAGGGAATGTGTATGGTCAAATACCTGCTCTATGGAGGATATATTTTATTCTTATTTTTGTGAATTTATGCAGCAATACCAGAATACAGATTCTAGTTCAGATAATTTTATGAAGTTTTTAGATGTTGTTAAGGAATTTTGTTTGACTGATGACACAGAAGTTTCTAAATAAGGTAAGTGGATATTTCCTTTGTGTAGTGCTAAGATGAATTTCCTTTTTTATGTTATTTCATTGATTTAAAATGTAGTTTATTGAGATTATATATCTTTGTTTGACGCTAGTGTAGAACTGGCTACTCCTTTGACTTTTTAAGTGAAAATAGATCGATATGTACTTGGAAAAAGTCAAGGGAGTGCACAAACTCTGTGTCCATGTACCGCCCAAAATTGCTAATTTTCGCCAAGAGGCACCCGTAAATATATTTTTACCAAAAACTTATACAGATAATTAATTGTTAGTATCTCAAATCCTAGTCAGAATATTAGGAAGTTAAAAAAAATTTCAAAATACAGGAATTTTCTTGAGGTAAGAATAGTGAGAAGTGTTGTTGGTACAGTCAAATACCGAAAATCCGCTGACCTGAAATCCGCATTGCCTCTTCAAAATATAAACATTCAATTTATAGGTTCCGGAAACACCAACACGGAGAACGAAATATCGAAGAAAAAATATTTACTGAATAATAACATCATAATTACCAAATAATAATGACACATATCAGAAATACCAAATTATTGACATCACGGTAAAAGTTTCCCCCCCCCTCCAAGCTGTATAGAGGTAAAAATAAACCAGAGTTTCTGAAAAACATTCTTTTAAGTAACCATTCTGTTTCACTTTGTGATTATAAAAAAAATCATCGTCAAAGACTGCATTTATTTGTTAGCTGAATGATGGAATCATGTTTTCCAAACAACATTAATAAATGCCTGGTGTAATGTATGGCCACCTTCTCTGCTTATTGAAATTGAGAGTGATGACAGTGAATTTTCTGGTTTTGGGGTCAGTGCAGCAAGGGTTAAGCAAGAGAATCGCTTTTATATTCGAAAGAAAGAGTAAATGAGGAGGCTTTGCAAGAAGAAGATATCATTGAATGCATGTGTTCAGATGAGCCAACATTGGCATATCAGATAACCAATGATAAAATCACTGGCTCTGTTTTGAACTCGCCACAGCAAGGAAACGATTCAACACCGACACAAATACTGAATTTGATAGGAATCAGAAAATATCTTTTAATGAGGGTTTGGAACATGGTGATAAATACCTAAAAAAATACCTAAAATTTTTAGAACAGAGCTGTGTCAAAGCAAAAGATTCTGACATTATACAATTTAACCCTCCCCCCAAAAAAAAGACTCACTCTGGAGCACCTTAAAGTTTTAAAACAAACCTCCAGAAAAACATTTGAGGCACGTAAAAAAAATTTAATATTTTATAATTTATTAGTATCCCTTATTTTTATGACTTTATTGTATATGCCTTCAATGCTTTTAAATATTCCTGTAATCACTAATACAAATGAATAATATAATATAATAAATATATATGTATATAATAATAATTTAATGCATATAAAAAATTAATGTAATAATATATATGTATATTATTGTAATAATGTATATAATAATGGAATTAAATGTATCTAATACGTCTTTTTATTTATTTTAAACTTTTAGCATAATATTATGATTTATCTTTCCTGTCCTGAAGTCCGCAAAGTCCTGAAGTCCACACAACCGCTGGTCCCAAGCATTGCGGATTTCTGGACTTCTACTGTATAATCTTTGAAAGCACAAATGGAGATAGTTAAAAGACTTTCCTGCAGCAGTAATGAATTTTAAAAAATAGGAGCAATATAGGGTACTGTAATGCAGTGGAAAGCTTGAACTAAAAGATTTAGGGTATTCTAAAATACATACCATGTATTCCAGTTCAGTATACCATGTATTCCACTCTAGAATACATACCATGTAATTTGAACCTTGAACACTGAAGTAAATAAAAGTAATTCAGTAGCCCTGTGAGAATAGCACACCACATGATAAAGAGTTTATCCACTGGAATTCTGAGAAAAGTATATCTTCAACATCTGTTCCAGCTTGTTAACTAATTTTTCACACCTGTTTTATGTTGCAAGCAGTGACAAAAAACAGGCACAAGCAAGCAATTATAAGTGTAAATCATCTGGGATTCTAAAGTGTTTTTTAAACCGGTATGTGCATAGGTCATTGAAGGAATGCTTCTAACTTCCCATGTTTTGCCCTCATAAATATGGAATTTCTTAATTTAATTACAGTAAATTGAATATTTTATTAACTGCAAATGTTGCTGCCTAGGGACCATACAAAAAGTTATATTTTGTTACTTCTACAACCCTTCTACTAGCATAACAAATGCTTTTTTCATAAAATTATTTACTTCCTTATAAGAAAACTCTATGATTGGATGTATACATCTAGGATCAATAAATAAGGAAATAAGATTGTAGAAACTTTTTCAAACACCCTTTATTACACAGTAAAGGAATTAAAATAAATTTTTCACCTTTCCAAATCTTGTGATGAAATTCTCCCAGTGACTGAAAATTGATGATTTCTTCTGCTTTAATACTATCAACAATTTAATGTTCAATTTTTTAAGTGACTTTATTTATGTTAGATAGGAAAAGAACAGTATTGATATAGTTAAATGTTTCTGTGTCCCATATGGGGCTAGGAATTTTCAGCAATTTTACTATTCAGACATTGGTTGCTACACTACTAGTAGTTTGAATTAAGTGAATCGAACAAGAAAGTATAAAATGTTTAATTTTAATCTGTTGTACACTTAATTTTATGCAATTTTTAATAAATCAGGATTTTTTAATGACAATTTCCAACCATCAATTTTAGTAGCTATGTCAGTTAGATACAATATTACTTTATCAAAAAATTATAGACGATGGGAAGAACTGATGAAATTTAAAATGGGGAAAAAGCTTTCAGCATATGTACTTTAACATGAAATGCATATTCAAACAATTTTGTTTCTGAATTAAATATATGTTTTAAGTTGAGCCAATATTTTATTTCTGTCATAAAAAAAGCTTATATTTATTTCTTTTGTAAATATTTGAGTAAATCCTATTTATCAGCTAAGTAAATCTTGAGACATTATAAGCATAATTTATTTTTGTACGTTTACCTGTTCTTTTGTCTGTCTGTCTACAACTTAAACATTTATTTACTCATTTATTAACATTAAAGGGGATAGCTATAGATTTGTACAGATTTTATATAAAAGTCAATATGTAGTTTTATATAAAACTGCTGCCTGCTCTTACCCTAGTTTTGTATTTTATGTGGCATATTTCTTCCTACATAGATTTATATATTTTGTCACCAATATATATCCCAGTGAAAGAAAAATCTAGCAAAAAATATTGATTTCTTAAAAGCAAAGTTTGATTAAACTGTCTAAAGCCCAAAGCTCAGGCCAGGATCCCCACCTGAGATTTTATCCTTTCTAAATTTTGCCAATCTAAAACGGAGGGAAAAAAATAAAGTTACATTTCATAATTTTTGCAGTAAAAAAACTCTCTTATATACTTTCCATCTTGCTGGCCAAAACACGTACTTATACTAATTTAGAAGTAAAACAACAAGAAACGGTGTTACATTTGCAAATTTTCACAGGACTAGTTTCGATGGTTTTACCAAACCATCAGCCTCAGCTGCTAAACTGCAAATAAAAAAGATAAGATAAGAATGGCTGGACAGGAGTTAAGCTACTGAAGCCATCTATTAACGAAACAAGAAAAGTAAAACATAATTTCCTTAAAGGTTGAAGGTAAATTGGATTGGAATTAGGGTCATTAGGTAGAACTGAAAGATGTTT
The DNA here is from genome assembly GCA_000611955.2 of Stegodyphus mimosarum. NCBI lineage: Eukaryota > Metazoa > Arthropoda > Arachnida > Araneae > Eresidae > Stegodyphus > Stegodyphus mimosarum. Next base: position 200,426 of record KK114556.1, read on the forward strand.
TTGAATGTGAACTGCCTCTAGAAAATCTAATTTGCCAATGGAAGATGTTTTCTGAATAATTTTAGCTGCAGAAAAATTGAAAGCGTGATTTTCGGAACTGGCACTGGGCAACAGAGGACTTCTGTGTTTCCTTTTTTTTTAACATACGCCTCACGTTCCTTAATGTGAAATTAGGCATCTTATTGGGCATAATGTGAAATTCAATAATAAACCTTTGAAATCAAATCTAAATACGAGAGAAAGAACTAAAATGCACAAAATTCGTTCTAACCTGGGCATACCTGTCGGCCTTTAAAATGATACTTTTAATGGCCCAACAAAGGTGGCCAGATAGTCCTCATGGACAAGAACACTTACATCGATGGTGTCACTAAAATATTAAATGAAGGACCATATAATCCAATCCCTAAAGACCCTTCACCTTCAGACATCTCAAAAATAAAAACTGCGATCAAATTTCACAAATCCTTTCGACCAACTTAAAGCAGTTGCTTATCCCATCTGTTGTGAATTCTACCAGAATATATGCTCTTCCCAAAATTCATAAGAGTGATATTCCTTTCCACCCTATTGTATCAAATTTAGGCACTGCTTCATACTCATTAGCTGAATATTTAGTTTCTAGATTTTCAACTCTATTAGATAATAACATTTACACCATAAAAAATTCAATAGAATTTGTAAAAAAATTTAAAAGCATTTCTCCTAGAAATTTACTCATGATTTCTTTGGACGTAAAATCATTATTCACCAATGTTCCAGTAGAGGGTGCATTAAGATGTCTAGAAACCAGACTTCACGAATTTCATTTCTCCTGCATTGAAATTGATGAGCTAATTTTCCTCATTCAACTCTGTTTGAAACAAACACATTTTGTTTTCCAAAATAGGTATTACAGGCAAATTGAGGGATTAGCCATGGGAAGCCTTCTTAGTTCCATCTTGGCTGATATCTACATGCATTATTATGAATCAAAATTATTTCAAAATTTTAAACTTCCTGGTATGGTTTCACTACATAGATGATACTTTTACCTTGTTTGACAGTAATAAAGATGATTTAAATAAAGTTCTTTCAATAATGAATTCCACTGATCCCACTATTCAGTTCACTTCTAAACATGAGACATACAATTTTCTTCCATTCCTCAACATTTTATTTACACGTAATGCATCCAACTTCAGTACCATGGTTTACCATAAATCTGCATCGATTTGCCTTCCTACACACTTCGAATCATGTCATATGACTAAACAAAAGTTAGATTCATTTTATTTCTTTGTTTTCTGTGCACTTCAAGTTTCCTCCTCCAAACTGGCTTTTGATCAAGAATTAAATTATTTAAAAGCAGTAGCTATTGACAGGGACTTTTCACCCAACATATTAAACAAGCAGTTAAAAAAATCTCATCTCAACACACTGAAAAGCACACTCTTGTTTTAGGAGATTATAAGAATTCAGGCATTCCTTTCTTTCCATCAGTTACGTATAAAATTATATGTATTTCACAGAAATTTAACTTTTGAGTCATTTATTCTTCTATTAATAAAATTCTGAGTTCCATACATTAGGACCTTATTCCAGATACAAATTCCTGGTATATTTACAAGATTCCTTCCAGTGTGGTTTAATTTACATCGGCCAAATTAAGTCAGCCTTAAAATTTCACATTAAGGAACATGAGGCATATGTTGGGAAAAACGAAACACAAAAGCCCACTGTTGCCCATTGTTAGTCCGAATATCACACTTTCAATTTTTCTGCAGCCAAAATTATTCAAAAAACATCTTTATTGATGAATTCGATTTTCTAGAGGTGTTTCACATTCAAAAAAATCTTTCTGTTCTAGTTAATGAACTTAATTCCATCAGTATAATTCCTAATCTTTACCTTCAGCCTTTGAAGAAATTATGTTTTAGTTTTCTTCTTTCATCAATAGATGGTGCTAGTAGTTTAACTCGTGTCCAGCCATTCTTAGCTTAGCTTATCACTAATACCTTATGTCGTTCATTTGCACTTTGGCAGCTGAATCTGATGGTTCAGTAAAACCATCGAAACTAATCCTGTCAAAATTTGCAAATATAATGCTGATTTTAGTTGTTTGACTTCGTTGTTGTTAAATTAATATTTGTTTGGCATGTTCTTTTACCTTAAATACTTATACTATTTAATTATTAATCCAGTTTTGAAAAAAGTCAACATTATGAAAAAAAAATCTGTGCTTAGGGATCCTTGATTCTCCCCTTTTTCTAGTATTATAAATTATTAGGAATGGAGGGCCTTCTCTCTCTCTTTTTTTTCCAGATAAGTTGAAGAGTTAAAATTATGTCATTGTTAGCAAATATTCTAAATAAAACTCTATTGATTCAAGAGTTACTCTGTGAAGAAAAAAATGCAGCAAATTAAATGAAAAAAAAATCTGAAAGGATTCAGATTTTAGATTATGTCCAAAGGGATCTTGCTTAATAATATAATAACTTGCCGAACGAAACAAACATTAAACTAAACCCAATACGAACACAAAAACCAACCCAATATAATTCCAATAGTCAACCCAATACAATTCCATTAATCCATCCAGTACAGACCCAATAACTAACACAGTACAATTCCAAAAATTCTAATAGCCAACCCAATGCAACTTCAATTACCAACAAAGAAACATAAGCACTAAATTGAAAAGTGAATCGGACATTTTTGTGAAACGACGCAAAACGCCCAAGGTATCTTCCAGAGTATGCATTCTCACAACCGCTTTGGAGGTATTAAAAAAAAAAAAAAAGTTATAATTTCAAAACTTATTTATTACATGTATACATATTTATTACATATATATTTTACATTTTAATTAGGTATTTTTGGGGGGAATCGATAAATAAAAATGTGTTTTTGTTTCTTTTGTTCTGATGGAATTTTATCACTTTAGGAACAGATGAAAACAATTGCTCAGTTTAGCAAATTTTGGAGCAAAATACTGTATTTCTGCAAAATGTTTGTTACAGTTTCTTCCATTATCGGCAAATCTCAGTTATCTTCCATAACCGGGGTGAGCACGAAGCTTGGCAAGAGTTTTTAGTTTGGCACGATTTTGATTTGGTTGTGGTTTCTGGTTGTATGTTTTCCAGTAGCAAACTTAAAGTTTTATTTTGGTGATTGTACTGAATGTGAGTTTAGTGTAGCCAAAAGATTTTTTTTTTAAATTTAACTTTAAAATACTGTGTTTGTTTTAAAAAGTTTCATTGTTTAATATTGCAGGAGGTTAAGCTGTTGTTGGATGACATGAAGTTCATAATTTATGAATGTTTTTTCATTTAATTTATTTAATGTTTTTCAGGTGAATTATTTATTTATTTTTTTAGTTTTGTTTCTTGCATGTGGCAGTCAAAAGATGTGGAATGTTTAAAGTTTTGAAAGAAAGTTGTTTAGTGTGTTGAATTCCACTACGATAGTAACTTTTATATTTTAGAAATTCGAATACATTTACTTGGTTGATAATTTTGGAATCTGAGAAAAGGGTTATACAATTTATTATTTTATTATTCATTATATTATTTTATCATGAATTGCATAGATAGGACTATGTTTTTACTTGCAAAGCTGATGGATTTTATCTAGTAACTCATCTAATATTTTAGCATCTCATTTTACTATTCTGTTTACATCAAATAATGAGGTTTCACTACATCAAAACTTAAAACTTACTATTCTGTTTACTTTTAAAAATCACATCTTAATGCTCTTATCACCGGTAAAAAAATTCGCCAAATTTTGAAGGCCAAGATAGTTTGGCACCAAATTATCTCGCTTATGAAAGATTAGCCCAAATTTCACATCTACCTGTTTTAAAATTGAGCTTAAGAAAAAAATATCTCAATTCATTTATAAAACCATTGGAACTTGGAATAAAGCAACAAGAACACACACACACACACAAAAAAGGTGACACTGCATGTTAAAAATGAAGAACTACAATTCGGATAGTTGCCCTAGTTTGGGACAGTTTGAAACTTTATCAGCTTCTACCAACATGGCTGCATTAAAGCATAAATACCTCTTCCACACTTAAACAAATCTCCATACATTAAGCATTATATATATATATTATAATTGGTTCATTCTTAACAAAACTGTATATACTTTTTGAAAACTCTTTTACTTCTGGTCCATTGTTCGAAATAAATTAAAAATACATGTACATACATACAGAAGGGCATACATATAAAAATAAACAGCAAAAATCAAATATGTTTCTAAATTCATATGATCAGAAGTTACATATTTACACCAGAATAGCAAAAGCATGTATTGATGTTAAACATGCATCTAATTTCAAGAAGAATTAAGTAACAGCTTCTATGGAATGATTCTTATTTCTTTGTTCATTGAATATGATGAAGCAAACTAGGTATCTATTTAAGGAAAGGGATACATATATAAAGGACTTTCTAAAAACTGGAAACTAGTATTGTATGTGATCTATCACTTTTAGTTAATTACTTATTTTTTAGATGACAGAACTATAATTGCTAGTTGTTTTAATAATTTCTTTTCCTCATTTGAGTTTAAAAATAGCATTTCAGTTGCACCACCCAGGAAATAAATAACAAACTAAAAGCAGCAGATCACATACTACATAATTACCAAAAATTGTCTTACATTTATATTACAGCTGGGAAAAATCCTAAAAATAAACTTATGCAGCCAGTGAATTTAATGGCATTCAAATGATTAGTAAACTACAATGTTATCCATTTCTGTGGCATGGTGATGACAAAAACAAATAATCAGCAAGAATCTTCAAGCATGCTTAGAAACATCTTCGAAAATGAACAACAGGCATTAATGTCATTTGTTGCTTGCAAACACTTAAATTTACTTGTATATTTCCATAATAAAAGAAGTAGAAAATCACAGAATCAAACTGCTAACCTGCAGGTTGTTTGAAAAAACTGTGTTATCTACACAAAAACTAGATAGATAATGTTGGCTTGCATGAAGTATGATATTATATTCGAAAATTTAAATTGAATAACAAAACTAAAGCAGTTATTTTTATTAGTTATTTTTAAATGCAAATACCATAAAAAATTCTAGAAATAATTATAAACCAATATAAATATTCAATTCATTAAAATTACACAAATTAAAATATTATGAATCGTCTAACAAATTAGGATATACAATTTATAAATTTGTTTAAATATACTTATCTATGAAACTTACATTAAGAGACATCCTGCCTAGAAATTTATAATCTGTAAAAAAATTAATACATTCAGATTCTGGAAAGCAGTGTATTTATCACTAAGAAAATGAAATTAATTCAGTAGTTCAAAAAAACACACAGATTAATTGTGACATTAAACATAAAATTTTACAGATTTTTTACAATTCAGTTACCTAAACAACCACGGAAGTAAATAATGAGCAAGAATGCAGTTTCAGCATTTAAATGTCAGTCATAATGTTAAAGCAAAAAAGTCATGATTTTAATTTACAGTCTCAGTATGAAATCAGTAGAGAGACCTATACATTAAATATGTACGGCTAAGATGACTGCTACAAGGAAGCATCCGTAAACAGGAAAATTACCGTAACATATATATCAAATTAATATTGCAACACCACGTTGCATTTTGCTTACACTTTTCGGCATTTAAATAACAAACCTGTTTGAGCGATTACGATTCAGCAAAAATCAACCTAGTTGTCTGATGTTGGATGGCTAGTGTAATATTTAATAATTTGTAAATGGTAACATGTAATATTTAGTAACTTGTAATTGGCAACACTTTGGATACGGAGATATAAAAAATAGAACTATGCTGGTATAGCAGTTCTCTGTGATTATACATTCTAAGATTGTAAATAAATTATTTCTAAAAGCTAAAAGTGTACCCTCATAATTTTATATGGTGTCAGAAGTGTTTTGCTTTCAAAATGGAAAGTTTAAAACCACCAGAGCCGATGAAATTTGACGGAAATCTAGCTTCGAATTGGCAGAGATGGCTGCAGTCATTTGAAATATATGAAGTAGCTAGTGGATTACATAGTAAAGAAGAGAAGGTAAGAGTTAATACTTTTCTTCATGTAATAGGAATTCGTGGTCTTGAAATATATAATACATTTCCTATAGAAGAGGGTAAAGAAATTAAATTAAGTGAAATTAAAACAAAATTTACGGAATATTGTATTCCTAAGAAAAATATTACATATGAAAGACATTTATTCTTTACTAGAAATCAAACCGCGTCAGAAACCATAGATGAATATGTAACTGACCTTCGAAATAAAGCTAGAACATGCGAGTTTGCGCAGTTAACGGATAGTTTAATAAAAGATAAAATTGTTTGTGGTATTAAAGATGATGTAGTGAGAGCAAGATTGTTACATGAAGCAGAATTAACATTAGAAAAAGCTCTTGATATATGCAGATCTGCTGAAATAAGTGCACATCAAATGAAAATCATAAAAGATGAGGAAACTGCTGTAAACTTAGTGAAAAAGAAACTAAGTAAACATAATAAGAATACCTACAAAGAGGTAAATACCGATAAACAAAAGACAAAAGTTTGTTCTAAATGTGGAACATCTCATGACTATCGAATGTGTCCAGCATATGGAAAAATCTGTCATAAATGTAAAAAGTCAAATCATTTCGCGAATCAGTGTAAAAGCTATATAATAAAAAATGAAGCAGTGAAGGTAAACAAAAAAGATAGACAAATTAAATTAATAAATCACGACTCTGAGGAAGAGTTAGAATTTTATGTTGGCACATTAAACCTTAATTCAGATAACAAGGAAGAGAAATGGACTGTTGACGTTAATGTAAATAAAAGTAAAGTAAATTTGCAGATAGATACTGGAGCAATGTGCAATGTTATTTCTAAAAGCAAAGTGAAATTGCTGAATGTTCCGATACAGAAGTCTGAAATTAAAAGATTAGTTACATTCTCTGGGAATAAAATAGATACTTTAGGAAAAGTAGTACTTAACTGCCAATATGGAAAAAATAATTTTGTTGTGGAATTCCAAGTTATTGACAAAGAAGTACCTTCTATATTAGGATTAAAATCATGTTTGCAACTAGGTTTGATTCAAAAAGTAATGTCTGTTTACACTGAAGACTTACTGGAGGAATACAAAGATGTATTTGAAGGCTTAGGTTGTTTGAATGGAGAATATAAAATCCAGTTAAAACAAGATGTAACACCAGTCATTCATCCTCCAAGGAAAATACCCATAGCTATACGTGATAAAGTTAAGAAAGAATTACAAAGAATGGAAAATTTAAATGTTATTGAGAAAGTAAGAGAACCAACTGAATGGGTAAATTCAATGGTCACAGTTGTCAAACCGAACAAAATAAGAATATGTTTAGATCCTAGAGATTTAAATAAAGCTATAAAACGAGAACATTATCCGATGTTAACCATTGACGAAGTTGTCACTAGAATGCCTAACGCAAAACTATTTTCTGTTTTAGATGCTAATAGTGCTTTTTGGCAAATCCAGCTTGACGAAGAAAGTAGTAATTTGTGTACATTCAATACACCTTTTGGCAGATACAAATTCAAAAGATTACCTTTTGGCATATGTTCAGCTCCAGAAATTTGCCAAAGAAAATTAAGCCAAATAATAGAAGGTCTAGAAGGCGTTGAATGTATTATAGATGATATCTTAATATGGGGATCTAATGAAAAGGAACATGAGTTACGACTTAAAAAAGTACTCCAGAGAGCACGAAAAAATAATTTGAAGTTCAATAAGGCTAAATGTAAAATAAAAGTTAATCGTGTGAATTATATAGGGCACGAGTTAAGTGAAAATGGACTAAAACCTGATTTTTCTAAAGTGGAAGCAATTGTTAAAATGCCAGAACCTACAGATGTGCCTTCGCTACAAAGATTTTTGGGAATGATTAATTATTTAGCCAAATTTATTCCTAACTTAACTACTATTACTGCACCATTAAGACAGTTACTTGAGAAAAATGTTCTCTGGCACTGGACTGAAAAGCATCAAAAAGCTTTCGAAACACTTAAAGAATTGATTGCAAAAGCACCCGTATTAAAATTCTATGATGTTAATAAGGATGTAACTCTTTCAGTAGATGCAAGTTCTGAAGGATTAGGTGCTGTTTTACTACAAGAAAACCAACCAATTGCTTATGCTTCCAGAGCTCTAACAAAAAGTCAGAAAAATTATGCTCAAATAGAAAAAGAGCTTTTAGCTATTACTTTTGGATGTTCTAAATTTCATCAATATATATATGGCAAACGTATTACAGTTGAAACTGATCATCGACCATTAGAAAGCATAACTAAGAAACCTCTTTTTAAAGCACCACAGCGATTGCAAAGAATGCTGTTAAATTTACAAAAATATGATCTAGATGTACGGTACAAAAAGGGGAAAGACTTATTAATAGCAGACACTTTGAGTAGAGCATATTTGAATACAACAGCAGAAGATAATGATGAAGATACAGAAATTTGTACACTGATTCCAGCATCTGATGAAAAAATTTATGAATTGAAGAAAGAAAGTGAATGTGATGCTACACTACAGTGCTTAAAGAAATATATTCTGAGAGGCTGGCCAGAAAGGAAACATCAGGTAGAACCTCAAGTCAAAGTATTTTGGGACTACAGAGATGAGTTGACAATGGAAAATGACTTATTTTTCAAAGGAGGAAGGGTAATTATTCCTTTATCTATGCAAAAGGAAATGTTAAATTTAATTCATGAGGGTCATTTTGGTATAGAAAAATGTAAGAAAAGAGCTAGAGATGTTTTGTTTTGGCCACTTATGAACAAGCAGATAGAAGATACAATTTCAAAATGTTTTATATGTAATGAATACCAGAACAAAAACATAAGAGAGCCTATGATACCACATGAAATTCCCAATTTACCTTGGTATAAAGTTGCGACAGATTTATTTGAGATTAACAAAGATGTATATTTATTAATTGTAGATTACTATTCCAACTTTTTTGAAATCTCTAAACTACCGGATACTCGAAGTCAGACAGTGATCAGTTACATGAAATCTCATTTTGCAAGATACGGTATACCATTGATAGTGATATCTGATAATGGACCTCAGTTTGCAAGTAAAGAATTTGCAGAATTTGCAAAGAAATACCAATTTAAACATATAACAAGCAGTCCATACCATCCACAGTCGAACGGATTAGCAGAGCGTTCAGTACAAACGGCGAAGAAATTGTTAAAGAAAGCTCAAGCAGATCATGCTGATCCTTATTTAGCATTGTTAGCTCATAGGAACACTCCAACTAATGAGATGCTAGGATCACCAGCTCAACGACTTATGAGTAGAAGAACAAGAACGGTTCTTCCTACATCTGAAGAATTACTTAAACCTCAAGTTGTGAAAAATGTAAAAGAAAAAATCAACCAAGAAAGAACTAAACAGAAGTCATATTATGATCGTCATACAAAAACATTACCATCGCTAAATAAAGGAGATTGTGTTCGGGTATATCAAGATAATCGCTGGAAACCAGCAGTTGTAGAAGAAGTGCATAAGACGCCTAGATCATATATACTTAGAACAGGTGGATTAGTATTGAGAAGAAATAGAAAAGATATTAGAGAAAACAGTTCAGCTGTTGAAGAGAATATCAGAGGAACAGAACAAGGAGTTAATACACAGAAAACAGATGTAAAAGGATATGATTCCAGATATTCTCAAGGGCAAAGTTTAAAAGATCAACTACCAAACTCTGCTAACTCAGAAACAAGGAACGGTGAGCTAAGAACTAGAAGTGGGAGAGTGATTAGAAAGCCGGCCAGATATTTGGATTGATTTAAGACTGTTAAAACTTTTGAACTCTTTAAAAAACGGAAGATGTAATATTTAATAATTTGTAAATGGTAACATGTAATATTTAGTAACTTGTAATTGGCAACACTTTGGATACGGAGATATAAAAAATAGAACTATGCTGGTATAGCAGTTCTCTGTGATTATACATTCTAAGATTGTAAATAAATTATTTCTAAAAGCTAAAAGTGTACCCTCATAATTTTATAACTAGGATATAGGAAAAAAGGAAGAAGCAACACCTTTCTTTATCTAACAGAGGTCCATTTAACTTGCAGATGTAGTAGGCTGTAAGTTTCTGATGAAATGTATGGGTAAAAATACGGTTTATGAAAGTTATGTCTCCAGTTATAGTCCAGAAGTTTCAAAGAAGGAAAAATATTGATGGCTATCTACACTTATGCGAAAATTAAACTATTTTAAGGAGGGAGACTGTAAACTTACAGAAAGTAACGTTAAGAAAAGAAATGATTCGAATAATAATTTGACAGGATATGATCAATGTCCTGACGCTGCAGAAAAACTATTTCCTGTCTTAACCTTACATCACTGCTGGCTAGTACCGAGACTCCAGAAACAGTTATCAGTAATTCTAGATTCTTATGAAACGATTTAAAGAAGTAAAACACTTACTGCTATATGACTTCCAGGGCCGAAAATCTATCTTGTGGTAGGATTGACTTGTAAAAGACTGAATTATGGAAGTATTGAAATTAAACGTAATTCCTCGACATCCGAGAATAGAACAGGCACATCCGATTAGTAGATAGTCCGGCTAGTTGTAGAGAAGAAATTCTGTATGCTCGACAGTATACGTTCGATCAATTCGCTCTGCAATTCGAAATTAATGCATATTCTTTGAAGGGAAGAATAATCTTAGAAAGCAATACAAGGAAAGAAAACGAATATTTAGAATAAATAAATTCATTTTAATTTACGAAACTTTCCCTAGTTTACGGACGTTCGAACATTTGAAGTTTCTTGAAAAATCTCCAAATAAAAATATACCAAGAGTTACACTGTCCCACAATCAGAACTGAATCAAGAAAAGTTGAACTCTTTCAAATAAGGGTTGATTCGAAGGAAATTTAGCCGTTTTGGTCTCTTCGCAGGAAGTATGTGCACAGATTTTGAGAATGTTAAATAGAAAAAAAAATTTGAAAAATTTGAAATTTTGAGAAAAGTATTCAGCAGAATTTGTTCTCTCGGTGTATGCTTTAAACGGAACTTAAAACATATTCTTTTGATTTATGTTTTAAACAAAATATCTGTATTGATAATTGTATTCGTGTCCAGCAGCGGTACTGAAACGACATCCTCATGCCACTCCAGTACCTAGGGTGATGGTATGGAATGTTGAATCATGGATTCATTTGAATTTATTACCCATCATTGGTAACTTATACTGTTAGTGTCCATCAACAGTCGAATGGTAAGAAAGCTGAACATTGATTGATAATTTGGCCAGGATTCATATAGGGTTGATGAACGGATTACTGCATATGAAAAGTAAAAAGTGGTCAGTTTCTCTTTAAAACGTCTTCCACAAAGGCCTACCTTGCTCAAGGCAGAGGGCTCTTTTTTACTTTGTCACACTCCAAATAATCCATTCCCAAGCAGTCAACATTACATTTTCAAGGTGCTGGAGTTTAATACGGTGTCTTGTCTTCAGGGACTGCCTATGTTAGTTATCAGCAAACAATGCACGACCGTATGTGGCACATAATTGTTCCTGGGTTGTCCTCATGTTTAATTTCTTTCCTAGCACGTATGCTTCCGCACATATAATGCCTATCCGTCATATCTGGTTCATGTTCGCATAATGACCGGTACACTAAAGAATGCCGGCCGCTACAGTTACAGGCTGAAGCAAGTCCCGCCCTTATACATCCAAGTAGGCATATTAGGTATCGCCAAACTTTGCTAACTAACAAAATACCCCTGGATAAAATTCTTAGAGAGAACGCCTCCGGTTGCAGTCTGAGGGTCTTTCCATCTTTCTCCTACAACCATCAACCTCTCCAGATGATTTCGGCTTGCCGTGTAATTTAAATCTTGTAGCACAGACACTATATGCTTACAAATATCTATGCCTTCTTCGAGATTTGAACCAGGACCCTCCTGCGGCAGGCAGCGTCATTAACCTGTATCGCATCTGGGCGGCTGCCGGCCGCTACAGTTGAGGAATTTTGTCAAAGTATCGAAACTGCAGGGATGGAAATACCCCTATCCAGAGTTCATATATCTTTATTACGTGCCATATATACGCAATTATTCTGCCATGTATCATGTATCAACATGCAGAATGTATCAAGTTACCTATCAGCAGTTATTGTAATTTCCGTGCGTTTCTCAAGGCGAACGTGCTGTATTTAAAACCATTTTACCATTATTGTATAAAGTACATATGTAATAAAAATGGCTTCAATAACTCTTCATCGAAGCTGCAGATAGCATAGAACTGAAATGATTGCTAAAATATATAAAGTTATCTTTCGTAATCCTGCATACTTAATAAATACCAATGCAATTTAAACACTTTCTATGGTGTGCGTTATCGCTCTTCTTTCTACTTTTCTCTGTAATATCTAAGAGCACTATCAGTCATTTGACAAAACGGTATCTTTTTAAGATTTGTAGCAGAGTTTATCAGTTGAAAATTAAATTCACCATTAACTGAAACAATTTCAGAAATACCTAAAAATTCATTTGCTTTTTATAGCGTTTACATTTCTGAAAGATTTTCTCATTGTCGCAGTCATATACTCACTATTACTATATTGCTGCGAAAGTACAGCTGCGGTAAGATAGCTTCATCGCAAAGCGGGTTCAGGGTTACCATAAAATGGCAAGGAAAGGCAGGTTTGCCAGATGTGGCGCAAAATACAAAATTGGTGATATGCCATGGATGGAACGAGAACATTCTAGAACGAATTTTTACCGGTCTTCCCAAGAATATTCTCAAAGGCTCGTCAAAAGCTATAAATATCCTTCTTGTTACGCGGACTAACAGTTTTTATTGTGAAGAGTATCGAGTGCTTTGAATTCAGATATTTGCTTGAGACCCACCGGCCGATTTGGAAGGTGTATTTTAGTGATTTGCCGTGAAGCTGTCTTCCCCGTTATAGACTGATACCCTGAAGGCTGTGTTGTTGATTGTTTCAGCGTGTTTGTCGTAATTGTTCGACGGCTGTAAAGGTATCTTTGGAACTCTTCTATGTAATACTGATGAATAAATTGTGTTTTTATTCTTCATCAAGTGTTGTCATCAATCACTCCTAATCCACGAACTCATAGAACGCAACAATATGGTAACGATATATCGTTATTATCTGGCTACTCGTGATCTGCTTTCAATAATTTCTACCCATTTGTAATATCTAAGCTGAAGTTTAATTCTTGCTCAATGGTAGTAATTTCTTCCACAAATTTAACGAACTTTTGACTGAATTTGATAAAACCATTTGCTCAGTGTCAGGAAAAAGGACTTTCCATACGTTGCAGAAGCAGACTTAAATCAGAAAACAGATTCTTGACTTCACCTTGGATCAAGAGTGCTCTTTTGTCTGGGCTCTTAAGTATCTATTCACTAACGACAGTTTCTCGTTTCGGTCCCAGAAGT
>KK114556.1:227678-347186 GCA_000611955.2 Stegodyphus mimosarum
AGGAATGATCAAAAGTTGTTCTATTCGCAGTCAGGTCTTTTGGAGTGTTGACCGAACTGACGTTTAGCACCTAGTTCAGCGGAAAAATAAATAAGTTGGTAAAGCTGTTTCAACAGCTTTCCTTTCTCTGGAAGTGATTTCCTCTTACCTTGAGAGTATAATACGTCACAGAAACTACCTGTGCTGACCGACAACGGCAGCCATTTTTGGTTACGACGTGTTGCGTTAAGATAATTTCAAGCACTGTACATCAGGTATGCATACTGGAAAATTACATTATCCGTTGCAGTATGAAAAGCGTTGGTCAAATTATTCTTAAGATTTTTCAATAAATGTGTAAATTTCCTGTTACGGAAGCAGTAATTTACTAATGTATTATAGCTTAATTTCGAAATCATTCTTTTGATCCCCTCCAATTAGAAATGTATTTAGCTTAGTTTTGTCGAACTCTTGTTTTAAATCACCATCACTTATTTAACGGAATCATAGCATTTATTATTCCCGTGGCCTTGCAAATGTTCCCATTCGTAGTAAGGTCATCAAACATGACGCGAAAAATCAAAAAATTAGAATATAAATATACTTACTATGAATATAAAATAAGAATGATGAGAAAGTACATGTACTATTTTTTAAATTGCTCACTTTATGATATTGATAATTAATTTTCAGTTTTTAATTTAAAAGATAAATGAAAGATCTTATGCCGTTGGGATTGGCAACATCTCTCAACTAATAATTTGCAGGAGTGCGTAAAAAATGCAAATACTGAGTTATAGAATATTTTAATATCAAAATTATGCAAAACGCAAAACAAAAATGTTTGAATATAAGAACATTTAAATGTCTGAAAGCAGAATTTTCATTTATTGCGTTATGAGATTTCTTCAGTAGTAAAAATATTTTTTTTCCACTAAGTGAAACGTGCCAGACTTTTGTAACATATTCAGCCGTTTAGACATAACAATATATTTTCCCTTTTATTGCTAGCAGATCAATATTAGCAGAATATTTACCATTTGAATTCTAGCTTAAATGCATACAAAGCGCAAAGATAGTCAATGATCCATTGTAGCGACAGTTCATCAAGCAGAGAGATTTGGAAAAACGGATAAAACACAAAATGCAGAAACAGTGTGCACTGTTCTGTGTGAACATATTTCATAACAGTACGCGATTACGGACGTAAGAGAAAGAGCCTTCAACTCGGAATAGTAGGTTCTTGAAATAATTTACTTCTTAATACAAAAATGACAAATTTCATCGATTTGAGAGCATACATTTTGGAATCAAAGCATCATTGTTTCTAACGGCTGATTGCGCTTATAATTCACAATGCATCGAATTGATAGCATTTATGACTCGTTGCAGTGCCATAATAATTAATAAAAGATATTTCTAAAGCCTTTTAGTACCCTATGCAAATTTTTTTGGTTTTTAATGACAGTCTAGTATGTTTGAATAATGTATTTAAAAGGTATTATTTAAAATACATATAATTTATATGATATACAGAATTAATGATTATAAGAGTTTGCAAGAATTTTTTATAGTAAGTTGGAAAATAAATGAAAGATTTTATATCGCTTGACTAATAACAGCTTCTGTGCAGCAACACATCTTTTCCCTGTTAAAAACAGTTTGTGCAAAAAATTTTCTAGAAAAACCTGAAATATTTCCGTTTAAGCTTGCAATATCATTCCGAATATAAGAAACATACGTTATAGAATCATTAGGTTATTTGGAAGCAGGAAATGTGAAAAGTAAGCAATGCCCTCGCCGGGTGTCGAACCACGGACCTCTCGAATACGCGCCGAGCGTGCTGACCACTACCCCACGAAGGCGGGAGAAATACCTTATAACTTCATAACAAAAAACAATCTGTATTGAAAAAAATTCTGAATTCCATACATGGCAACATTCTATAACAAAATGAATTATAAAGCATTAATACAGAATTATTTATGACTTTTATTCTAACAAAAATTCAAATAATCTACTCAGTTTGTGGAAAGAAATTAAGTTTTTTAACTGAGAAGAACACAGAGGATAATATAAAAGATAAAAATAAATTCTTTTTTCAACGAAAAACCATGGAATTGTTCAACAGTGCTTTTTGCGATCAGTGCAACAAAAAGCCAGCTCAATAGAAAGCTGATGCGTATGCAAATATCAGCACCAAGATGTCAGAGAGTACGTCAGGGCCCTCAAAACGCAAAGAGTCAATGCCCCCAGTGCAAGGTGACTTAAAAGAAAGAAAGGAAGGTTCATTTTCAGACATTCTTCTGCAAGTGAAAATGAATTTATACGTGCAGTTTAGATACAAGAAAATATTAGGACCCCTTTACACGTGGTAGAATAGCTGACAAGCTTGAGAAAGGGCCGTTGTTTGATGTCTGTTGCCCAAGAGTTTGGAATTGAAAAAAATATTGTTTTCAGAACTTGAAAATTCAGATGAAAAAAAAAAAAAGATCTGAAAGATTTCAGATTTTAAATTACGTCCAAAGGCGCGTTTTTTTAACGTTTCGTGTGCTACCTTTTTTTTATTAAATATCATGTACTACGTACTCAAACCATAAAATTCAGTTCAAAATCAATATCGCAAAATCATTTTAAAATGAACATATCTTTAGAATTTCCGTAAGTCTCGTGCGCTGGAGATAAAAATGTTTTTTTTTTTCCGTACAGTGTTGCCATTGCTCGCTTTGAAATCATTTAGTTTGTTAATCAGAAATTCGTTGAAATGTTACAAAACATAAAATCGATAATAAAGCAAATTTCAAATTCAAAATTAGGGCTTCCAGATGCCCATATTCGCAGTAGGATTACGTCATTCAAAATTCGATGGCTCTAGGTTTTATCACAATGCGAGAAACATGCATACATTTATGCAGATTTTTCATTTTTTAAAATTTAATGCAGAGCGATAACATTTAGTGGCAACAATTTGAAAAGTGAAACGGGCATTCAGAGTGAATCGACGCAAAATCGCAAAACGAAAGTAATAGTCCTTCGGGACTAAATCCCTTTGGACTAACAAGTACAGCTGGTTGATGGTAATCGGGCTAAAGAAAACAACGGGGACTGATGACCAATATATCGTCCTGCAGGCGAAAAGAGATAAAAAACAGACAGCGGGCAACATCGCTCTGCAGTTTCGCACGCAGGGTGACAGGTATCACGATTTAATGTGGCTAGACGACTTCATAAAGATGGTCTTTTCGCATGCCATTCTGAACGCTCGCAACATTGATAGTAGCCCATCGGCGGCACTGTTTACAGTGGTGTAGAGAACACAAACACTGAACACCTCATAAATGCGGTCGTCCTGTATATGTATGAGAGTCGTTTCAATTTGAGAAACGATTCTCGGAGCCAGTTGATATAGTTAGAGGTAAGAGCATGCTATCATCCCAATAAAATCAGGAAAAGAAACTGTTGACGTGCTTGCATGGCGAGCAATTATGACGAACGGAAGGACGAAGCTCCACATTTTCGACAGAGGTGCACTTCCAGAGTTCGTACTGTGATGAAATTATCCTCCCCCACGTGCGTCTATTCCGGGGTGCCATTCGTCCCGACTGTTTTTTTTTCTGGATGACAATGCAGGGTCAAGTAGCACTACTGAAGCGCTCCCGAAAAATGAAAGTATCCACAGAATTATTTGGCCAGCGTGCTCTTTTGATTTAAATTCGATTGAACATGTGTGAGATACTTTAGGGAGACTCATGGCGACACGAGCTTACCCTCTGAGAACACCAGACAACTGAAACAGATGCTTCTTGAATTATGGGAACTCTTACCCCAAGAACTGTTAAATAATCTGGTATTGAGTATCAACAAACGACGCAACGTAACCACTGCAGTTAAGGGAGGTCATATCCCTTACAAAGGTTCTTTGGTTTATTGTTCTTCCTCTTAGCCACATATTTTTTCTCCCAGAACCATGCTGCCAATAACGCATTTTTTATTCTTTCTGGTACTGTATGCATCCTATTCCCTTTTTTTTTCTACTATACTTTCCTCATCCTTAAAATATACTGCACTGTGTTTGTGTAGCTTGAATTTCATGTCTTCCAGTTGATTGTTTGTGGAATTACTTCCAAAATCAGAAAAGTTGCTTAAGTTTTCCACACTGGTCTATATTGTTCGTGGGCTGCAAGAGTGGTGCAATTTATCAAATGAGAGTTTTGAGCTATGGTCGTTCCCAATATTATAAAATCATTTTTTTTGCGGGGCGGCGCTGACACATATTTTAGTTCAGTACCGCATTAACAAATGGCAAATAGCAAATTCATTATTTTATTGCGAATCAAAGCTGCCCACATACAACTTCATAACTTATGACTTGAGAAAAAATGGTCTTCCTGATATCTACTTCTACCTATGGCAATAGAAATATGCAACTTAAATTGAGATATTCTTGGAAGAAAAAGTGGCTACATGCCAAAACAGATGATTTAGAATTAACGTTGTATTCAGAAAATTGCTGCAAAATAAACAAATAAATGAATAAAAATAAATAAGTACATTGTCGCCTGTTACATGTAGAATGTGGTAAATTTACAAATTAAAGTATAACATATAAATTCATAGCTGTTGCCCCACATACAAGGAAGGAGATTATGTGCTTACTCTTTAACGGAAAAAATTGTGAAACGATAATTGAAATCAGCTTTATATTCCATCTCAATATGCTTTTTTAATTAGAATGGCAAACAAACAAGGCAATCCTTTCAAACTTTTGGAAATGGGACATGACGACTTTACTGATGTAAAGGATCTCCCAGAGCAGACATATTATTTTATTGTAAATCTAACAATGACATTGTTTCGCGACATTTCTATACTGAAAGTAGGAAAACAGTCATGGAATACTTCTTCTGTAACACTTATTTTAAAGAAATATATATTAAAACTATTAATGTGAAAGTCTGCAGATGCAGGAGACTGCATTGCAGTCCTTCCAGGCAGCAACACTGGAGAAAGCTTACGGTAAACTTCTTGCAACATCCAAGAAGAAATACGAAGTTTAATCCCAGCAATAAAAAATTAAGCTGTTACTCAGCAGTTTACAACAATCTAAAATTATAAAATTTTAATCATAAAAATAGGATCTAACCTGAAACCTATTGTTAAGAATTTCATATAATGTAGTCTGAAGAATATCAAAGCTTCACCGGAAAAATAAGATAACAGGGGCAAGTCTATTTAACATTTAGGTAAATGGCTATCTTGTTAAATTGGCAAGATATCGCCAAACTGGCGACGATTTTGTTGCCAAACTTATTATATTTAAATAATTTATATTTAAATAACTTATATTAAATAACTTATATTTAAATAATTTTTGTTGCCAAACTTAGCGAGAAAACGTCACGAAGTTTGGCGACATTTGGTGCGATCTCTGTAAGCATACAAAAGTGTGCCTACTCTTAGTGCGCAAGTACTGGCAGGCAACCAAAGTTGTTTATCAAGTTCCAAATGAGATCAAAGGACAATTGCGTACGTGTGGCCGACGCAACTTACGATCCACAGACTATGAGTCTAACGTAGATCTATCGCGAGACCACCCGGCTAAGAAAACATCCATACCGTTTATCTGCAAAAGCCGAGGGGAGCGAAATGGAGATCTACACTGATGGTACAGGGCTCAAGGGAGGTGTGTGAGCGGCTTTCGTAGTACTGTTCCACTGGGTAGAGATCCAGAGGTAAGATACAAGTTGAGAGACAACACAGTCTTCCAAGCCGAGCTCTTCTCTATAAAGAAGGCTCTCGAGTGGTCTGTGCAGTTCAGCCAAAGGAACCAAAACGTCCATACACACGGAAAGTTTGTCATCGTTCTTCGCTATAGCAAACCCATGTCACCGCTGTTTCCTGGTTCACGATACTAAACAACTTTATTGGCACGCTTTACAAGCGCAGATGGTGAACTTCAAATGGATCAAGGCTCATGTAGGTCATTAAAGTAACGAACTGGCCTGTGATCGTGCAAAGCCTGCCACACTCAGGAACAAGGTTGAGGCAAACCTTCCCATTCCCATGGCGAGATTCACACGAAGTTTGAGAGACTTAGTTCTTCGTGAATGGCAGATTCATTGGGAGCCTTCCAAAACCGGAGGTCTTACGTTTCGCATAATTAACAAAATTAGCTCGAGAGTGCTGCACGGCAACCTTTATATCAATCAGTTGATTACTGTCATAGTAGATTTCCACATTACCTCCCGCGATTCGGACTGGGTTTGTCTGGGCAGTGCGACTGCGGAAGAGACAAAAGTGATGCTCTTCACTATATCATGGAGCGCGAAATTACTCAAACAACCCGTGACAAATTCCGTTTTGATCGGGACTATCTGATGATTCTCTTGACGAACACTCAATATCCTTTCAAGAGAAGTTGGAGAGCTCGTCCAGCAGATATAAAGGGGAACTAGAAAAGAATTGTTCTTTTGACAGCTTAACAGAACACCTCGGGTGTGTGATTTTGTATAATTCGACCCCCCCGAAGCAGCGGATTTACTCATCCACTTCCTAACTCAAACACCTGCAGGTGTGTGATGTTTAATTGGATGTTTGTTGTTGTACTCTGTGACGAGAGGGACGCTAATACTTGATCGACTGATCTGTCTAAGATCTGTGACATCCATGGAGGTTTCGTCTGCCCGTGACTAAAGGTGTGCTAGTTACTTATAAACACTCAAACCTGGACGTCACGACAGAAACCCTAATATACACGTAATTGTGAACAGTGGGGGTGGCGCTCCAGACCTTTGTATATCTGTAATTGGTATTGTAATTGAATAACTGTAATTGGTCCCTATATGTGACTATAACGTATCTGGGCCTTATATATGACTTTAACCGTATGTGCTTTCCAGTAACTGCGAGAAATGAAAGGTACTAGAAAATTCTCGGCTGCCGCAGAAAACTATGCAAGACTTAAAAGAGCATTAGTTTTCAGTTTTTACTTAAGAGCTGACTTCAGAGTATTGAGAGATCCCCGTGCAAGTTTCGTAGCGTTGTGTTTGATGTTATTAGTAGTTTGAAGTGATGGTTACTGATTATGCTTTGTCCTGCTGAGGAGAGCTATGCGAGTATTTTTGTGGAAAGTTTCAGAATTATAGTGTGTTTCTTTTAGAAAAATAATTTTATCAAGCTATCATCGGCTATGTCTTCAGTCTAGTATTACGAAACCGTACGCATGCAACACTATGTAAATATAGGCTATTTTTGTTAATCTTGCAATTTTTTTTGTATTTTGATTAATGATATAGCACTGAAACATTAAGAATGCCATTTTCTAATTTTGTAATAGATATCGCAATGTGGTACGTAATTATTAATAAAATTTAATTGCTTGGCTCTAATTTTTTTCCATTATGAGCCATGAGTTTCTAGTATAATTTAATATAATGTAAAATAATGAACACAGTAAAACATTTTGATAAAATTTATTACTAAATAATGTTAATTTTATGATATTTTATAACTGTCATTATTAATAGAACTCCTAGGACACACTTAGTAATGCTTTCTCTTTAATCCACCAACTAAGCCTTTGATTCCATTATTGCGTTTCAAAACCATGGCAATCTTTAAATGTGTTTATCTCAAAATTTCATTTCTCGAGTTTTGCCAGTAATGTGATATGCGTTAGAAACAATTTATATTAATTACAGTAATGCTTTAAATATTTGGAAATATTATAAGTTTGACGTATTAAAAATTAAGTGCATTTTAATGTATATTTAATTACTTAAATTGAGATATGCTTGGAAGAAAATTATTAAAATAATAAAAAAAAATATTGTTAAGAGTGCTTTGATTGATTTTAAATCATTCAGTTTGACAAGATGTTGCAGACTCATTAAAAGTTAAAATTAAATTAAGCATTTTGATGCTTTGCGGTAGAAAATGCTTCACGGACATCAGTGCAGCAGTTATAGTTGCCAAGACGAGCAGACCTTATGTACTTGATAATTTAACATAATGGTTAAACCTAAGATTTCGTTAAAAACATTTCTAATGTTAAGAGAAGGCGCACAAAATAAAAAGATAATAAATATAAATAGGAAAAGGGGAAAAAAATTAAGAAACATGATTTGCTTCAAGTGTTGAATTCTGAATACTTGGCATGAACTTCCAGGAGGGAGGGGGGGAGGAAATCTGAAAGGTTTCGGATGTTAACGGTCGCCCAAAAGGGTTTGTTGCATTTTGCATTATACAGCCTACCAGTCTGCTCTTGCACAACCGCCTGCTAACCCTACTTTTTTGTGTCGTTAAGCTTTGTTATTAAGAATCGTTTTCCTCGCACTTACGCAACTTACAATTCAACAACAAAATAACAAAATTTTTGAAAACTGCATAACAACATATGTTTAGAATTCCCTATGCAGTATTAAGTGTCGGCATACATTTTTCTAATTTTTTTTTCACTTTATCATATCAATGTTCAATTTGTTTTTCAATAAGACGGCTTATAAAACGTGTTTTTTGTCTTTTTTTTATCAACTTTTCATGTGTTAACTTCATTTAGTAAATATTACTAAATGAAGTACTCTTCGTACTTACTTCACGTAAAATTCAATTCGACAGCAAAATTAACTCAATCACATGAAAAAGGAGAAAAAATATTCTTAAAAACTGCGAATATTGTATTTAAATCACTTAGTTTATTACTTAATAATCTCCCAGATTAAATTTGAAAGTATCTTAGGCTTTATTGAATGGCAACACGCTGGCGCATGAAAGATAAAAGTATTTTATTTCCGGCTATGGCAAAGTACCCATGTGCGTTTCGAGGACTACGTTATTCAAAATTTGATGGCTTTAGGTATCGTTGTTTTTCTACAGTGCTAGAAACATTCATGAATTCATGCAGATTCTTCATTATTTAGTTCCTTTAAATATAATACATAGCGATAATATTTGGTGGCACCAGTTTGAAAAGTAAAACGAAGCAAAATGCCATTTTGAGACTAATAGCCCTTTAGCCCTTTAGGTCTAACCCCCTTTGGCTCAAAAAGGAAGAATATGCCATATGAATATAACATAAAAAAAAAGAATATGCCATATGAATATAACATAAAAAAAGGAGCAAAAACTGCTTTCAGCATCGATCAAATCTGCATTTCTCTGCATTATGGCTATATGTTACATGGCTTCTTTTGAAATATGGCTTCTTAAGTAGATTTCCGTTTTTTGTGCTTAAATTACCAGTATTTTCGTTTTCTTCTTTATAGGTCTACTGCAGATAACGTGAAGCTGAGGTCCAAAATGTCTGACGGTGTGATTTGAGATTTCAGAAGAGAGAACAAAAGCATATATTCAAGTAATCTTTGAATTGTTCATGCAGTATATTTATTAATCTAATGTGATTCTGAGAAATTATTGGGACATATAACTTGTTGCCTTCTAAAATGCTACTTAAGTTTTTTAACATTTGTAAAATCATATATTTTAACTAAATTTAGACTTTTCACTAAGGATAGAAAGATATTTCGCCATTTGTTTTTGAAAACCAAAGAACACTTTTACACGCTTTCGAATTCTTTTCGCTTCTTATATACACTATGTTTCCAAAAAAGATGGCTACAGGCTATTATTTTCTTACTGATTTTAGATCTAGTTTCATTTATAAAATTCCTAAAAGTGAAACAAAAATTCTGGAGAAAAGTTTCAACACTGGGGGGTAGCTTGGTTTTATAATATAGACGAAATCCACTATTGTTAGCATGGCTTCTAACGAACTCCCGGGTATAATAAACAAATCTTCAATTGTCTATACACTTAATCTTATTTTACATTGTTACAGTGAACCTTCAAAGATGTGAAAATCGGATATAACGAACTGTACGGATATCTTCGATTGGAGCATTTTTTACATTTTTCATGTTTTTTCCAGAACTCCTGCAAGTTTTAATGAAAAAAATATTAACTGTTAATATCAACCACATTTCGGATGTTAAGATCCAAATTCCATTAGTAGAGGAAATGTATTTACGTTACTTTTCTTTTACTTTGATCCCCCTGTAATATTTTCTGTGTGCAGCAAGTCAGGTGTGATAAAGGCTCAGTAAGGCAGATCCCATACACTATGTATTGTGAACTGAATTCTAGGAGAACAAGGACACAGTAACCATATCTTAGGACACCATATAGTGTACAGAGCTATTGAACCAAAGAACGTTAATGGGTTGCCTGATTTCATTCAAATTTTTTGACTCAGTTGTCAAACAGAGTTCTATGAAAACTGATGCTATGATGGGAATTTTGAAATTTTCACTGATCAGGAATTTGAAGTGTCATTACAGGAAGCAACTGGTTTTAAGCAGTTGCATAATTATAAAAAAAGTCTATTATAACGTTTCACGTATCGATGGGGTGCTAGTGGCAGAGAATTAATGATCCAAAATTGCTTTCGGTATGATGATTTGGGGAGATCCAAGTGATGAAGCGCTGAGAAGATCCAAGTGATTAAGTTATTGTGATAGAAATTACAACGGACGTCGAAGATTCTTCTGATGCTGAGGAGACTTAACGCATGGAAAGTGAACTCCTTATTGCAGAGAATTTTAAAGATGCAATGCATTTCTGTAAAATGCTTTCGATTCATCATAAACAGTCGAATCGAAAATGATGGAATCCTCAATTTTGGGACAAAAATATGGATAAAATTTTCCTGCAATTTGTAGCACGCTAGCATAAAATTAGATTATTTTTCTTGTCATTCAGAAGTGGAGTAAAATCCCTCAGAAAGATCAGTCACAAGTTAAGCAAAAGGAAAAGTAAATTCATCAATATTTTTCATTATTAGGCCAAAGGGGCTTTGTTCCTGAGGGACTATTGTTTCCGTTTTGCGATTTTGCTTCGAATCACTCTGAATGTCCGTTTCACTTTTCAAATTGTTGCCACCAAACATTATCGCTTTGTATTACATTCGGAGAAATTAAATGAGGAAGAATCGGTATAAATGCATGTATGTTTCTCGCACTGTGATAAAACAATGGTACCTAGAGCCATCTAATTTTGAATGACGTAACCCTACTGCGAATATGGGCATCTGGAAGCTCAAATTTGAAATTTCGAATTTGTTTTACTATCGATGTCATATTTTGTGAAACTTTAACGAATTTTTGATTAACAAACTCAAGGATTTCAAAGCGGGCAGTGGCAACGTTGCACAGAAAAAAACATTTTTACCTCCAGCGCGTGAGACTGTGTATCGGAAATTCTAAAGATATGCTCAATTTAAAATTATTTTGCTATATTCCTCTTGAACTGAATTTTATTGTTTAAGTGCGAAGAATATGATATTTAGTAAATAAAGGTAACACACAAAAATGTTAAAAAAACGCCCCTCTAGACGTAATTTAAAATCTGAAACCTTTCAGATTTTCTTTTTTTATTTATTTTTATTGTTTTTATATTTTTATGGATAAAAAAATTATTCATAGTTATAAATGTTAATTTGAAGGCTGTGAACCATGATATATCTTCTAAGCAATTTACTACGTAAAATTACTAACATTTTTGGAAAAGGTAAAGAATGATGAGCAACCAATTTAATATAACTGCATGTAATAATAATTGTAATGAAACCTTTATAATATTTTTTAAAATTACTTTTATTTTTCTTTGGGATAAATATGATAATGTCAATAAGTTTTTTTTTTTTTTTTTTTTTTTTTTTTTTTTTTTTTTTGTTTTTTTTTTTTTTTTTTTTTTTATTAATCGATAGTTTTTGTGTAGCGGATATAGCCAATCAAACTTCCGCTTCTTTGAATTTCACTATCGTAGGGTTTGACTGAGAAACAGATTTAACTTGTTATAAGTAGAGAGTATTTAAAGGCAATATTTAATCAAAAACAAGAGATTTGAGTTGTTTAAAATGTTTAAAAAAGGTATTCAACACGCTGGAGTGTGCATTACGTTGTTATAAACTATTACTTCAACTAATAAGCAACACATATATCATGTCAGAAGTCATTTTGTCAGAGGTCATGTCATTTATTACATTTAGGAATGTTACTGAAATCACTCTTATGTTATCTGGATCCTAGCTAACAATTTTGAAACGTGTTATTGGACTGTAACGCGACAATTTTCGAGTTGCACCAAAAATGCTGAATTTTTTCGAAAAAGAATAACTTATGACTCGAGATGTTCACTCAAGGTGAATCATTTTTAAAACACTTTATTATCTCAGAAGAAACCACGATTTACACTTTCCATACAGAAGCAGCCTGAGAGTCAGATGGATTGGCTTTAGAAGAACGCAGCAAACCCAAAAAGACCACACCAATCCATCAACAATCGGGGTAATATTGACAGTTTCTTCGACAACATGAAGCTGTGCATCATGAATTTCTACCAAACGGCCAAATTGTAAACAAACAATAATATTTGAGAGTTTTCTGGCGTTTATGTGAAGATTTTCGCAGAAAATAACCTGGAGTGTGACAAGATAATTCACATATTTTACTCCATGCCTTTATTAGTTATAAATTTTTCCCCAAGTTTAACAAATACGGTTCTAGAACCTCCATATTCACTTGATATGACAATGTTTGCCTGTTTCTTATTTCCACTGTTAAGACTACAGCTTCGAAGTGACCGTTTGAGTCTATTATACCATAAACTGAATTTCTTATGCGTCTCGAAGGAATGAATTGTTTTGAACATTCGAAAACCTTTAGTCGAAGGTGTTGAAGTTGGAAGTTGGTAGCAAAATAAAACATTTAAATTTAAGTTAAGAACAAAATTAAAAAAAAATATAAAAAAAAATCTGAAAGCTTTCAGATTTTATATTACGCCCAAATGGGCGTTTTTTTAACGTTTTGTGTGTTACCTCTATTTACTAAATATAATCTTCTTCGCATTAAACCATAAAATTCAATTCAATAGCAATATCCCAAAACATTTTAAAAGAGCATTCTTTAGAATTTCTGATACACAGTCTCGCGCGCTGGAGATAAAAAGGTTTTTTTCCCGTACAGTGTTGCCATTGCTCACTTTGAAATCGTTGAGTTTGTTAATCAAATATTCGTTAAAGTTTTACAAAATATGAAACAGATGATAAAACAAATTCCAAATTTGGAATTCCAAATTCCAGATATCCATATTCGAGTGGAGGACTACGTTATTTAAAATCTGATGTATCTAGATAAAGTTGTTTTTTTACAATGCGAGAAACATACATGCATTTATGCAGATTCTTCTTATTTAATTTCTCGAAATATAATGTATGGCTCTAATATTTGGCAGCAAAAATTAAAAAAGTGAAACGTCATTTTGCAGTGGAGGATGCAAAATGCCAAAACGAAATTAACAGCTCTTCTGGGCAAATTGCTCCTTTGGCTAAAAATCAAAATATTGCGTTTTATGGAATTATTCTGGATACCTTCTGATTATGATAGTATAAAAGTTTAATTTTGTAATTAGAAACCTCTTTACCCCTATTGCAGAAATTATTCTCATCAAATTATCAACTCCATTTCGAGAAGTTTTGTAACTGGAAGTACATAGTTAAGGTTCATTTTTAAGAAAATAGAATATCTGTGTCTGCTTTTCTGTAACACCTGTACGTAACACAGAACGAAATTTGTAACTTGTAATGAATATTTGGAAACGAAGAGTAATTAAATTATATGATTTAATTTTACATATTTCCGTTTCAAGTGTCAACTGCATCAGATAAAAAAATTACTTTTTATACGAACAAAGAATATCTAATTTTCAATTTCTTCCACATTGAGATACTTCTTCTCACTATTTGTAATAGCTTTTCACATAAAATTTACAGAAATTATACAAATAAAATTACCATTATCGAAGAACTTAACACAATTTTATTTTAAATCTTTACAAGCACGAAAACATTACAGGGTTAGAAAGTTCGATCTTAAATTTTAACCAGTTACATTCAATAAAATATCAATCGAATATCATTTTCTTTTGCTATTTTTGGTGATACGCAGTTAAACTTGAATTCACTTTACTCTTGAAATCACTATTGATCGTCTGCAATTAAAATTTACAGAATTGGAAAGTAAATTAGTGAATACGAATAGGATATTAAATTATTGAAAAGGGAATTAATATTTCATCAGTCATCTTTTTCATATTTAATTATTCTACATGAAAATGCCAAATCATTTACACTTAAACATTAGAGTACACTACCCAGTTGAAAAATCAACACGTTCAAAGACAACGATTTCTTATCTCGTGTAATGTGATAGATTTTTTTAGTTTGAGAATGGGGACTGTAGTGCTGTGACCCTCGAACTGAGAAAAGGACGTTAAAAAACTTCAGCTCAGAATTCATGCAAATGATTATTTATTTTATTTCAGCGCGGATCAGTATCGGATTAAGAAGCGGGCTATGTGGTTGGCCGTCTGGGATACTGGGCATACTAGGGCACCAAATGTGGTAAAACGTATTAAATTCAAATGTTTATCTGGAGCTAAAACTTTCTTAAATGGAGTCAGATTCGTAATCTCCCAAAGGGGTAAAATCATCTTCACCCGGCTTCGAGAATATCATAGCAGTCACCTAAAAAGTTCAAATTCTTGTATCTTATATTTTTTTTTTATTTCAAGCTGCCATGCAATCAATATGCGACGAAATTCTCGATCTCCGCTTTATTCATTTGCTTATGTAGATCTTATACAGCTGCACATTTACAAAATTTGAATTCAAAAGATTCTGAAACTATTTAAACTGCAGTTATAATTTAAAAAAATTAAATAGAATCTACCTACCCTCATATTCCACTTATAGTCACTGACACAATTTAAACATACACGCATGCCTGCAGCATCACACGCAAGAACTTAGCACACGTGCAGTTTATATTCAGGCCAAGGAAGAACAAGTATTCACGGTTTTGGGAAAAAGTAGGCCTGCCATTGAACTGATCCCCATTAAACACTCGAATTACACATATTTATAATTTTTGCATTGCAGAAATAAAGCATTTCGCATAAATGCGTAACCCATTTTTGTAGCGAATGAGTTGGTTTAAGTGACAGGTGAAAGAGGAATTATACGAGGACAAAACTGTTAGCGTCTACTTCAAATTAAATTTGTTGACATATTCGTTCGATTCAGTTGACATGAATGAGCAGAATAACTCGTTCTTTCAGAAAAGGAGATTTAATGTTCTGTACTTTTTAATTCCGTGAATATAACTCATAAAAGTGGTTAGATATTCTTAATTCTTGAAAATAATGTTACATATCTCTAATGCTTTAAGCAAAATTATAAAATACATCTTTGAAAGTAATGGGCTTCAAAATGTATTCCTGAAGTTCCTTGCAAAAACTTCAGATGTCCCGCAAATTAAAATCAAAATTCGAAAGAATTTTTAAAGATTCCATCATATTAAAACTTGTGGACTGCAAAGATAAATGTCTAACATAATTAATGAAATATTTTTTTCCACTGTTATTGTTACCTAAAGTAATGTAAAGTAACAATGTAAAGAAATAAAAAAAAATTTTTTCTCTGCGCATTAATCATACATAATATTGAAAATTTTCGGTATTTCTTAACATTTACTTTTCCGAAGATAGTATGGGGTTCGATGAAATAAAAAGTTCTACAAAAGGATACAGATATTAGTTCGATCCCTCCCACTGGAAACTAGAGACGGGGGTATTTCTTGGGTCGGTTAATTTTGATGACCTGTGCTTTAAAGTATATATTCAACTGTTTTTATTTTTACACTAAAGCTCAGAAAGGTCGAGTGGACAAAACCACTGAACATTAGTAGTTCGTCTTGGGCTCCAGTTCTGGAGAATAAACACGTTTCTTGATTTCTCATAAGTGCAATGTTAAAATATGGGTTACTTTCTCTTACGAAGTCCTCCCTGAAAGCAGTCTTTCCTTTACACAGGTAACCTTAGTGTACTTTGCCGTAATCACATAATACGATCCAGTGTATTTTTAGCTAAGCCCCGTATTTCTTCCATTTAAAGACGCACGCTTTTTCACCCATAAACGACTGAAAAAAAAAGAATGTGTCTTAATCCCAGATTTTCCAGGATTGTTTAACTATTTCAAAGTAATTGTTTTTTTTCCTTTCTTTCTTTCTTTTTCTTTTCTTTTTGTAAAAGACTAAATAAACATATCATTGCCGTTAATAAACCGAAGTTGACTATTAAAATATTTACTAAATTTAAACTTAAATTATCAACTGGATATTTGATTTATTTTATTTGCTTAGAATCAGAGACTAAGTGATACTTTTGGAAATGAAGGGTGCATCCTAAAATCAATGGCATTAGAGAATCAATGAAATACGACACTTATTTTTTCTAGAAATATAATGTTAATCTCAAAAATTAATATAAACTGTTTTCATGAAGCTCATATCATAAGGTCACACTTATTGTTTCTTAAAAAAAAAAGGTTCTAAAACATATTTTTAGAACCTTTTATTTTATGAAAGTTCTAAAACATATTTTTAGAACCTTTTATTTTATGACAGTTCTAAAACATATTTTTAGAACTTTCATAACATTTTGTTGGATTATTATTATAAATGAAGTTTAATATTTTACAAAGCGACTTCAACAAGATTTTTTTATTATTTTATGTAATATTTTTCACTTACCTTGTATCATTGATTTAAAATATTGATTTAAAGTAGCTCACAAAAGTGTTCGTATACTTGACGAGTTTCAGCGAAATATTGCTTTATTCATTAATAAAAGTTAATATTTTAGAATGAAATTTTTTAATAATAGCTATAAATTTCTCTTAGCAAAACTACATAAATTATTTTATAAAACTATAAAAAATTATTTTTTGGAAATTCAATAATAAAAAATCTCATGTGTCACCACATGACTTCCTTGTACGGAATATTAAATTATGCTCATTTTGCATTTCATTTAAACTTATTGGATTGAATTAAATCTACTTCATCGATAGCGCATAAACCACAGTAGAATAAATGCACTCTTTAAAATTCACTATATTTGTTTACCACGGCGACACTCTGGCGCTAGTTTCACTTAACAGCGTTACATCTCATTCATTTTCTAACTCATCAAGAATGCAAAAAATTATGTATATCATCTGGAAAGTTACCCAATCGTTGCCATATGTTCTATTCAAATACTATAATAAATCTAAAGCGATGTGTAAAAGAAATTAAACAACCCCCCTCAGAAGAAGAAAGAAACAATGTTTTCACAGACGATTCAGTATTTCTCATTCAATGAATTCAGTTCTCACTTCGCGACAAGGCAAAAATACATAAAAACTCAAAATATCTATATTAAAAATTACTAAGTAAATCTTAAACACTTATTTCCCGAATAAATTCCGGAATGGATTAAGCATGATTTAATTCGCAATAATAAAAGAAGCATTATCTTTGTTGTTACAAAGCTTAATTTCTCTAGATTGGCAACAAATCCAATATTCTCCTATGTTTCAAATGTAAACAAGTATGTCCGCCATGAGAAAAATGATTAGGCTTAGCCACACTTAAACAACTTTTAAATCGTTGATAATTCTACAAATCTTGCATGCAGATTTACTAAAGGCATAAACCTTAACCTGAAGATAAGAACAACATAATTAAATCACTTTTAAACAGAAAATGCACAATTTACCAGCATATAAGAATAAAAAAACTGAGCTCCTTGAGCCGAGTAACAGATTGGATATAGTACATATACATAAATTTAAATACTTTTGGTGCAGCCGATTGCAACAAAAATAGGAGGTGCACATCTACATGTGATAGCAGTCCTATATATGAAGTTTCAACGTTCTGAGGCGACTGGGTTTTGAGTTATACGAGATACATACATACATACGCACGTACGTACGCGCAGACGCCACGAAAAAGTTTCTTCAGAATCCATTTTAAATCAGTTTTATAATTTTTTTTGGGAGAAAAGAGTCCCTTATTCTGTTCTTACGTACGAATGTCACTCAAAAACATCGTCAAATTGCATTCGATAGCGGTCAAAATGGATATTTTCGTTGAAACATGATACCCGGAATTTTTCGCGATTGTAATACTTCTTTTTTACTTCGTACGATGAAGTAAAAAGTAACAGAAAAGTTATCTCAAAAAAGTTTTCGTACGCTTTAAAGAAATCTGCACATATTAATAAATATTGTAGTATTTCTGTCACTTAGTATTTTGCAGTATATACTGCAGTATTTATGACAGCTTTCAAACGTCTGGGCATGGAGTTTACCAGTTCTTTTATAATATCTGCATTAATGTTCCTCCATTCTTCCATCATTACTGTTTTTAGTTCGGTTTTTGTTTTAATGTGGTGTCTTCGCACTCTAATTTACTCCAGATGTGTTCTGTTGGGTTTAAATCTGGCTACGTAGGTGGCGTTTTCAGAACTTATGGACAATTATAGACACTCAATTGGCGAACGTTGCGGGCCGTGTGCTTAGAATCGTTATCCTGATAAAAAAACAAAGTTGATTTCAGTATCAAAATTTTAAAATACTAAAATAAAAAGCCTGGTTCATTGTGCCATCAATAAATACTATATTATTTAATCCTGATGCTGACCCTCACACAAGAACACCTCTACTGCCATGCTTTACTGTTCCAACCAAGATCTTGGGATTAAGCTCTTCATTTTCTTTTCTCAATGCAATTATATGCCCATCGGAACTAAAAATGTTAAATTTGCTTTCATCTGCAAATAAGACATAGAAGAAAAGCCTAAGCATTCTATTTGTTTTCACTTCCAAAAAACTTTCTTCGAGCAGAGCGTCCATGTAATACAGCTGATCCGAGTACTCGTAGAACAGTTTTAAGTGAATATTAAGTAGAAATGTTTTCGGTAAATTCTGTAGAAATCTATACAACACTCAAACGTAGATTTTTCACAGATTTTCTAACTGTAAATCTCTGATTACATTGGGTCATGTCGAGTCCTCTTTGCCGGAGAACCTCTTTTTACTTTATTTTGGATCTGATGGATTTAAAGCATTTTACCACGTGCTACACCGTAGAATGGGATAACTATCTAGAAGTGCTTTCTCGAATCGAATTTCCGCTGTTATGATAAAAATGATCCCTTTTCGAATGCTGTTCGTTGTTTCGCCACGACCACGAGCCATTTTTAAACATTATCTAAAATATAACGAAGCAAGCAAGCAAAAATAAAGGCAAACAATTTTTTAAACGTCACCAAAATACAAAAATGAAAAAATTATAGACGATAATTTTATTTATAAAATTTTACGAAACGTGTACGATCACTTTTGTGGCGTGTTTTATCTCTGCCCTCTTAAATTTTCAATTTTAGAAAAAGAAAATAGGTCAGTGTATGTAGTCATTAGGTTTCTTTTGAAGCGAAAACGTGAAAAATTTACAATGCCCTCGCCCAGACTAAAAACTGGACTTCTCGAAGACCAAGTGTGCTACCTTCACACCACGAAGGAATGCTGGAAGGAGGAAGAATATATCTTACAAGTTATTAAAAATTACAAAGTTTGGTATTATTCAAAATCATATCGAGATGATATGAAAAAATACCGGGATTGGAATTCAATTCCTTTTTTTGCAAATTCTTAAGCTGTGCGAACACTTTTGGGAGACACTGTAAAAAAATTATAGAGGAGTTTTGATAATTTCAGGATAGTTGTATAGGGCTGTATGTTTAGGGTCGTTTTTCTGATAAGATCTGAAATAGTTGAAACCAAATTTACTTTAAAAGTTCCGAGCAAGTTGTCCCTTCTCTTCGCGGATACCGTAGTGTGCGTCGCGGTAATAATAATAAAAAAAAGAAGGGTAAACGTTTCGAAAACTAATGTTTACCAGTGCTTTAGTATTGTGTATTCGTATACATACAGTATATCTGCTTGTGGAATAAAGCTTGTGTCTGAGAGAACATACCTCATAACTAAACTGCCTTCCTAATTAATTTCCTTCAGCGTTGATTCTGGTAGTTTAAAAGCTATACCTTCCTTTTATTTATTTATTTATTGACTCTTCATAAAAGGTATTAACTGTTTTTTCTTTCTCAAACAGTTGCCACTGCCTCGAATTTAGTGTGCCAGCAAAAGAAAATATTAGTTATTGCAGGACTGTGTCACATAAAAGAAAGAGTTATTGCTTTTGCGCTTCAGAAGCTCGTTCAGCATTTTGGAACTCATAGTGAATAAACTACGAAGCCGATACTACATTTTATTTTACTTAAATGAAGATAAATTCATTACTTCTTTTCGATATATTTCATAAATGATCAACGTTGTAGCCTCTATTAATGAGAAAGACACATAATCCGTTTCATCCTTCAGTGCTAGTATGTTACGTCTGACATAGCCACAGTATCGGTGTCACGGTTGTGATAATCCTGGGATAAACATAAAGAAGTGATAAGAGATATAAGCATAAAGATAAAACTCCTCAACATATTAATGTGAAGACTGGTTTGGCCAAAGATTCAACGCGTCATCTCTTCGTCCTCTGTTTCCTATCCGACTTAATGATGAATTTCGTGTCAAATACTTTCGTAAACGGTCGCTATCTTTTTTGCAAATTGTGACTGAAATATTATTGCAAGTAATCTCTGGGGTATTAAGCGGGATAATTCTTGATTGAGGGATGTAATGATCATTCGCCTTATTAGAATGAAAAGACAGCTAATTTATCCAAATAAATCCTCCCAATGATAATGCAATATAGAAGGCTACCTTATTAGCAAATGTGAACACACTGGACATTGTAAGATATCCGAAAAAAAAATAAAGCCTTTAATGCTAATTTGGTGTAATAAAATTTGGTATCCGTTGCGTTTGTTTAATGTGAATTTTTAAAATATTTCATCTGTTTGTGCAGTATAATTCTATATTTGCTGCGATTTACGTGTTCTAACAATCCAGTGAAAAAAGTGCACGGTTGCGTCTTGAATAATTTACATCTTATTAAATAAGTGCAAAAATCTATACCGGAGTTTATTTACTATGAAATAATATTATAGTAAGTTATTTTTACTTGTCATCTCTGTCCCTTTATTAGATGAACAACTAGCATTTGTATTAAATTATCTATATGATTTTATATTGGAGACAGAATTAGGTAATATGAGCTTTTTAGTTGAGATTAATGGGCATTTTATCAGTCCTTCAGTTAGGAAAGTAGTCTTTGAATGTTTAGTCGTAATTGCTTACGCAAATAAACTTATTATGCTTACTTTTTCCCAGATGAAAGATTACTTCAGACTCGACTTTTGAAGTCAAGTTATAAGGTATTTCTTCTGCATTCTTCGCATGCCTTCGTGGTGTAGTGGTCAGCACACTTGACGCGTAACCGATAGATCCGTGGTTCGATTCCCGGCGAAGGCGTTGCTCATTTTTCCTCTCTCCTGCTTCTAAGTACTACAAATGACACTCCAAAGTCTATGACTCTACAAAGTTACTGAAAGATAACTTTATTGAAGAAGATATTAATATATTTGCACGATACCGTACAATATGCGGGAAAGAATATATGATACGATTAAGCTTAAATAACAATAATAAAAAAAATAGGCAGTCTACGTAGCTCTGTACTTTTGAAGCTCAACTGTCAGTCTTGGATTCCTTATAATTTTAATATTATTCAACTTCCTTCTATCAAAAATAAAGCTTTGTCTTCGAAATGGAAGGAGAGAAATGGAGGTGAAATTAAATTTATAAGATATTTTTCAATCAGTTCTGCTTTTTGAGCAGGTTGCTTTATCTTAGAATTTGCAGTTGCAATTAGTTCCGCTATAAGATTACATATCGTAAATAAATTTCAAGAATTCCTCCTTGTCATTCTTTCATATATCGTTCTATCAACTCATCTTTTACGCAGGCTTATTCCGTTAGGAGAACAGCACTTCATTCTGCTAGTTGAGATCAAGTTTGTTTTTTTGAGTTTTGAATTATCACTACAATTTTATTAATAATTCGAAGAAATACTCTTACGAATACGAAGATCTTCTTTTCAAAAAATTTCATTAGTAATACATAGAATTGGTTGCCAAATGAATATGAGTAAGATGTTTGTTTACTCTGAATACTACAAATGTGTGTTGCGAAATATAACGTTAAGTTAATCATTTAAAAAGTCATTTTTATGGGCTTCTTAACAAAAATTTGCAACAACGGCTGTTTTGCAAGATGGCTAATGTAAATAAAGTAAATAAAGATTCTAACCATCGTTTTCAAATATCGTTCGCTACAAGAGATGTTTCAGATATTGTCAAATTGATTTTTTACATTTGAAAGCATTTCACAACACGTGATCTATCAAATACTTTTGCAATCAAAAGATTAATTGCTACTGAATCATATGGAGGAATTCGATAAGCAAGCAGTCCTCGTATGATATTAAGAAATCGTAAGTGGAACACGAGACTTTGTTAGATGCGAACAAGAGTTTTCTTTACTTTAAAACAAAGCAAATCAATCAATCTATATTTGTCCTTAAAAAGACGACGCGATTGTTAAAAATGTCGTAAATCGTAGCCGAAAGACACGAAATAATGCCGAGTGTTAGAAAAAAAAGTGGCGCGAAAATAGCGAACAGAAAGGAAGCGAAAAATAGTTGTGAGAAAATGAGCATTGTGCTTTAAGAACTCTGTAGCAGCTTTGTATTCTCAGGCTTTACAAAACGCATTGCATTTTTGAGAACCATAGAAACAGTAAATGATTTGTTTAAAATCTAAAACTTTCATACTACAAAAATGTATGCATTTATGGAAATTTAATGGAAATGTCTTTTATTAATAGAATAATGGTACAAATGTTCATAAAAATTAAAAAAAAATATGAAACTTAAAAAATATGCCCTGTCAGAGGTTGAACAGTTAAGACCACTGAATATTCGACTTGGATTTGATGTGTACAATTTGATGTGAACAATGTGTAACATGAATAATACTTTCCCCCAAAAAGACCTCCACGATGGTATCCCTCCTCCTAGGCAGAAACACCTTGTCTGTTTTGTCATATTCAAACAACTTAACCCATAAATAATATTAAGTGCATTGTAAATTATATCAGTTAACTGAACTCATTTAATTTAATGTGTTTGGATTGTTAGCTAATTGCTAGTTACCCTCGTTTCGAAGAAATGCGCATGTGATGATGGCTATGAATAAATGTTTTGAAATAAATAAATAAATGCATTTACTTTTCATTTTTATAACTAACAACAACTAATTTTAATTATTAACTACAATTCTATGTTAAGGATGTGTTCATTTGAAAGTTCCTGCAGACCAAACCTATTATCCAAATCATCAAACTGTAGAGGGTTTATTAAAAAATAAAATGTAAATTTTTAACATCGTTTATTAAGCAATTGTAGTTGTTATTTCAAAGACAAATTAAAAATCTTATGATGCACCAACAGAAAGCATTCTGGGAACTGATTCTTTGCCAAGCTGCCAGAGTGATAAATTAAAGACTTTACACTGGTGTGCAAAAATTAAGGACGAAGTCGAAAAATTAGCATATCAGCTGAACGGAGAGGCAGAGCAGACAGAAAGACCAATCAGGAGATTAAGTAAGGTGATGTACGGTAGCACATGCGCAGATATGCAGGTAGACGTAATGGGGGAGTGTCTGAGTAGTATAAAGCATGTTGTCGGTGTAAGATCAGTATTTCTGGCAAAGAGATTGCACGCCGTATAGCACTTAAAATCACACCGAGTTGCTGCCTCAGCGAGAAATGGCGAATAATCAATCTGTTAGACGACATCTGGATGCTTTTACCCGAGGTCGAATCATTGGGAAGTTGGAGGAAGGCCGCAGTGTGACAAGTGTGGCTGCAGAGTTCGGAATTGCTCACAGCATCGTTTCACGACTTTGGAGACAATTTCAAACTACAGGAACAGCTATCCGGGGGTTTAGTAGTGGTCGTCCACGAGGAACCACACCCGCAGATGACCGGTATATTGCCTTACAGGCCAGAAGAAACAGGCGGCAGACAGCGGGAGAAATCGCTAGACACACGACACAGGCGACTGGACGACCGATATCGCGTTTTACCGTGGCCAGAAGACTGCAGGGTGGTGGTCTGTTTGCACGACGCCCTGTACGGTGTGTACCTCTAACGCCTGCCCATCGGAGAAGGCGTTCTCTGTGGTGCCGGGAACACCGGAATTGGAGAGACAATGAATGGGGACGAGTACTCTTTACAGATGAGAGCAGATTCAGTCTGAGTAGCGATTCTCATCGCATACTCATCTGGAGAAAGCGGGGAAGCCGCAATCATCCCTCGAACATCATTGAAAGGGACAGGTATGGAGGTGGCGGTGTTCTCGTTTGTTGAGGCATCATGCTTGGTAGTCGTACAGACCTTCACATCTTCGACGCAGGTTCAGTCAACGGGACTCGTTATTGCAACGAGATTCTTCTTCCATATGTGCGTCTTTTTAGAGGCGCTCTGGGTCCGCAGTTCCTTTTCATGGACGACAGTGCACCATGTCATCGCACAGTAGCTGCCGAACAGCTGTTAGAGAGTGAGGATATTGAACGTCTGGATTGGCCGGCACGATCTCCGGATCTCAATCCCATCGAGCATACATGGGATTTTCTAGGCAGACGCTTGGCAGCTCTTACCTTACCACCAGTAACGATTCAGGAGCTTCGATTGGCGCTGCAAGACGAATGGGCAGCAATGCCTCAACAACTCATTGACACCCTCATTCTCAGCATGGGCAGACGCTGCGAAACCTGAGTAGCAGTCAGGGGAGATCATATCCCCTATTAAAGACCGGATGTTTCTTCCTGGACAGCCATCGCAGGGATGTTTCGGCCTTCAGTCGCATTGCGCTCCATGCTATTTTTTCAATAAAGCTTCTTTTTATCCCTCTGACTTCTCTTTTAGTAAGTGTTGCTTACATTACTCATGTCCTTACGTATTGGGGATCTTACGGTATTAAATGTGTTGATTTGGAAAGCTTTTATACAAAGTTATATTGAAAAAACCGTCTCGTCCTTAATTTTTGCACACCAGTGTATGTTCCTTGAATGGCAACACTGGGCAGATCATGTCCATGATAAATACCTTAAGCATCCTGTAGTGTCCGCAATAATTTAGAAGGAAGGTTAAAGCCGTTTAAAACTTAACAGTTATGAAACTTTAAGTATTTTGACTTAAGGAATATTTTTAATAGAATTTTTCGAAAGTGTTTTGGGCCATTGCGTTCTTTATATTACCACGCCATTTATTTTTAAATTGACCTGCAAAGTGTTACACCTGCATAAGTTCTCTAATTTATTTTCCATGAAACTCGTTCACATACTCAATTTGAGAGTGAGATCTGAACGGGGCATATGATCTTTAACTTGTGCAATAATACCTGTTGTTTTTTATTCATTTGAAAACATCAAAACACACAAGGCCTATTTGCATATAGAGAGGGATGCCTTCGTGGAGGATTTTCTAAGGGAAACTGGCTCTTATTTACGCCGTACAAGCGAAAAACCACGAAATCACCCTTGCAGCCCCGATTCGCCCTGTCAAACGACGAATGTTCAACGTTTTGAATTATTTGGCCACTTGTGGGCTGAAGGATACAGTACTGCAAGGTGTGCTCTTTTCAACGAAGTTCAACCAACGTGGTATTACCGACCTCCTACTCAAAAGCAAGATTTCTGTCCTGTCTATGAGTATAGTGACGTCACTGAGCAGATAGATAAGATCTGTGACTGAGCAAATAGAAAAGAGCAAATATATAATCTCGAGCATCGGACAGAGAAAATTTTAACCTTGAACGAGCATAACTTTGTTTGGCTGAACTTGTGTGATTTTATTCCTGTATTATTTAACAAAATGAACAATTTATAAATAATCACGGAGAAGAGTTACTACAGTAGAGTTGATTGAGTTGAAATCAGGAACAATTCAATGAATCCATAGAGGTTAATTAATTAAAGTAACTTTATGTGCACTCAGTCTAATAAATAAATAAAAGGGGACAGTTCTATATCTCCCGTTCTACTGGGTTGATTGCCAAAATTCAACTTACGTTATTCATATGTATCAAAAACACGGCATAAGATATATAATAGATTTATATAAAGCATTGTAGCATTGTTCTACTATACGTATTTTGACATAAAATAAGCCTTTTTCTCAAACGATGTAACAAATTGTTTTTAATAGTTATATTCTGCAACTAAAATTCTGGCTAAAAACCAAAAAATTTGGTAGGAAATTTACTCCGTAATTCGAAAATTTACCTTGGCGTAAGTTTTTTTACTTTCTGCCAAGAATAATTCCCTTGGCGAAATTTTCAGTTTACGGCAATCTATTTTAATTTCCCTTTCATTCTGCACGTGCGGGAGAAAAGTATCCTTTTTCCTTTCTTACATACATTTTTACTTCATATTATATTTTTTTAATCCCACTTGTTACTTTTAAGCACATTTTTCTTAGAATTTTATTTTTAATTATTTTAGTTACGTGATTGAATTATAATTCTTCAAATAGTTATTTTATGTTTTTATTTATTCATTCGCATTGTGTACTTTTAAACATGTTTATTTATATATATATATTTAAATTTGATTTTATATATTTGAACAGCATTTCTTTCGAAGGAATATCTTATTACCCACAATTCATCACGATGTCTTTGAAAACTACATTTTGCGTTAAAAGAGAAAATAACTTAAACCGCAGTTTATACGTCTTTCATTGGGGTATTCAGAAAAGATATGTAAATGAGAAAGATGTATGATCTACATTTTAATTTAGAATGATACGCATACGAAGAACTTCCATGGTCTTATCACTGTGCAGAGCTTGTTAAAATAATATCCTTATTTCCGAATAAGTTCAAATTTTTCATTTTTTAACTCTTTCGCATTGAGATAGGATCAAATCTGTTTTCCTCCAACATCGAAAACCACGGTGTGTTGTACGAATTTTTCTTGGAATGGTTTCCCTTCCCTCATGACAAATAGAAAGTTACAGCGCTAACAATAACCTACTTAAGTAAAGCTATAACTTCTTCTTGGACGCTTTCACCACTGTGTGCAGTTTCCTCTTGGGACAGGATTGCAACTTCTAGCATAATTAGCTAAACATTTACAGTAAACAAATGAAAAAGAAGGTACATTCAAGCAACAGAACTACTTTCAATCGCTTCAAAAGAATGACTGACATGTCATTTAACAACTCCCGCAAGCAATGAGCAATGCACTAACTTGATGGAGGAAAGCACTAGGTAGAAAATGATTCAAGCTTTCGGGGAAGACCTGCCGATGTCTGAATGGTCGGGCGTTTCGGGCGGCTTCGCTGTGAAAGAGTTAAATAGCAAAGATCAGATAGTATAACATAAAAAAGAATTTTATGCAAATAAATAAAAAAGATTAAATAAAAATAAATAAATATTTTATTTTCTTAATGTCTTAAATGTTTCTTCATAATGGCTTCCTTAATCCCTTAATGATTTTCTTGAGGCATTCTGCAGATATATCCACAAACAGAGGTATACAGAGTCATCCTCTCTTTTTTCGTTATATACCATACTCACTTTTGAAACCGCTTCTTTTTCGACATTCTGAGCTTTGTGTGTATTTAAGCTGAAAATTTCGAATCCTTAGTTGAGGTAGCTTCTCACAATCGCGTCTTGCAGTTAATATTCTTATCCAGCTCTGTTTTAAATTATATTCCGGCTTTAGCATTCTTGCTAGCCGATACTTTAAATATGCACCGATAAAATATAAGAGCCAGCTTTTTCTGTTTAATGTGTAAAGCTTCTCTCAGTCTTTCTCCCGTATTTAGCTTAGATTCAAGAACACCAAGTGAATACAATAATAGCAAATGTAAGGGAACGTTCATTTGCATTATGGCTTGGAAGTTTAAAAACTAACCTGTTAATAAAATTCTGCTGTTTGTGCCTGAGAATTAATAATGCTTCAAATATTCAGAAGCTATAGGGTTGCTATTATAACTGGAAACTAGAGATAAAATCCTGCAAACCCTACTAAAAAGATAGTGGATAATCGCTGTGTCTTAAACAACTATCAAAACATAGAAGAAATTTTAAATAACCTTTTTATTTTATTCTCAATTTTAACGCAACGGCACAACTTATGCTACAGACAAAATCTCCACAACTTGTGAATATTTTAAACTAACATAACATATAATTAAATTCGAACGTCGATAACATAGTCTAAGACTACGCATTAAATATAATAATCTGACTCATGTATTTTACAAGCTAGTATTTAAAGCATCGGCTAACAAGAATGCTAAAGCCGGAATATAATTTTTAACCACAGCTAGGTAAAAATATTAACAGTAAAAACGCGATTGCCAGAAGCGCTCTCAACTAAAGATTCAAAGCCCTCAGCTTAAATACACAAAGCTATTTTGAATTCTGGTGATGCATACGGAAAGAAAATGTTATAGTAAAGACTTATGTCATAATAACTGAGTGACTAACATCAAGTACTTGAGAATTCTAATAACCTTGTGTTTTAATTTAAGCGGCTGCAGTAGTGACCGAGCGGTTAAAGATTGCTGATAGTTTGTCCCGGAAACCAACCCGAGGCGAATGAGTAGGCTGCATGGTATTGGTGGTTTTCCCCATGCGCAAAGTGAATACGGACCACTTTTATTAGAAAAGTGGTCTATGAAGGCATTCCTTCCCTTAGGCTGATAATCTTCATGGGTTTTGCGATATTTAAACAAACAACTAATCTAATTTATGCGCGATTTCTGAACGCAGATTTATTAACTAAGAAAACCACAAACTCTTTATTACCACAAACCACTTTATTAATTGAGAAAACCGAAGTCTCAGTGTAATGATTAGAATTCAGGTCTCGATAAATCACAATATGAATCTTTAAAAATGCATTTATTCTAAATCCTATGCTTACATAAAAATATATTTTGCTTCGGAAAAAAAGTTTTTTATTGTTAATTTGGGGCCTTTTCAAACGTAAACAACAGTTTGTGTAAGAAATTTATGATGTAGTACAGACCACAAAATATTTCTGGACATAAAACATCTTCAAAGTCATTTTTGTTTGCTGCCTTCGTTATACAGAGAAAAAAAGATGAAAATCACATATTCTAGTAAATTTTGCGCTGTTAAACATTTCTGTAATAGAAGACAGTATGCTTCATTTACATTTTTGATGTGTTGTTTGACGCACTTAGACATATTGAATGCGTATATGACGCACAATTTTGAAATCAGGAAAATCAATTTCGTTGCATACAAAATGAAGTTAATTAAAACAGCGAGCGATGTACTGGCAAAGATAAAAATTTACTTTTATGAAAGAAAAAAAAGCTGATGTGGACCCTATATGACTTCCTTGTGCGGCCTATTAAATTACACACATTTTTTGCTGCATTTCATTTAAACTTACTTCCTCGAATTTCATTAAAGATATATTAGAATTAATTCAGTTTTCACTTCGCGGCAAGACAGAAATACACAAAAACTCAAAATGTCTTCAAATGCACAATTTACAACATATAAGAATAAAAAAAAAAATTAACTTACGGAGCCGAGTAACAGAGTGAGTATATCTATCTAGCTATTAATTTATTTATTTATATTTATATACTTTCGGTGCAGCGGATTGCAACCAAAAAGGAGAGGACATCTACATGTTATAGCAGTCCTATATACAAAATTTCAACGTTCTGAGGC
Source organism: Stegodyphus mimosarum (assembly GCA_000611955.2). NCBI lineage: Eukaryota > Metazoa > Arthropoda > Arachnida > Araneae > Eresidae > Stegodyphus > Stegodyphus mimosarum. Next base: position 257,340 of record KK114556.1, read on the forward strand.
TACTCTTTTTTTGAGTTATGCGAGATACATACATACATACGTACGTACAGACGTCACAAAAAAAATCTCTTCTGAATCCATTTTAAGTCCTTTTTGCAACCCGTTTTGGGAAAAAGGAGTTTTCGGTCCTTACGTACAGATGTCACGCAAAAACATCGTTAAATTGCATTCGATAGTGGTCAAAATGGATATTTTCGTTGAAATATGATACCCGAAAATTTGCGCGATTACAATACTTCCTTTACTTCATACAGGAGAGTAAGAAGAGATAGCAATAAATATATACCAAATTCAATTATCACTAAGGAGATAAAATTTTCAGACCTAATTTTATAGAAACTATCCGGGCGATTTTTACGAAACTTGGGACTTTGGCATAATTTGAGGTGTAGGATCGAAATATGGAAAAAATACCGGTATGTCGTTTCAGAAAAAGTGTGATTTTGTGCTAAAATGCCTATGTTAGAATAATGCTATATATAAATCTAATATATATCCTATAGAAGAATAGACAGAGCCATAGATCTATAGAAGAATAGACAGAGCCATAGATCTATAGAAGAATCCTTTTTTTAACACGGTGTGCATTTAATACTTATGTATTCATAAAATATGCAGCACTCGCTTCAACATATTTAATATATGTAAGATATTCTAAGAACTAATATAATTTAATTATAAGAGCATCTGTTATTTCGAAGTTCTAGGAAACAGCCCCCTTCTACTCCACTGCAGATAGCTAGAGTCAGGGCTAGCGAATTTCACTGCCATCTTAAGATAATGCTAATTATTGCAAAAGAAGAATATTAACTAGGAACAACTTGCACAAGAAAAAAAAATATGGGACAGTTCTCTTTCCTGTTCTACTGGGCCGACATTGATGAAATATAACTTGCGTTTTTCATGTCTCGAAAGCGCGACTAAGGTTATGTATTGGATTTATATATAGAACTGTTAACATATAGATATTCTGAAATGCATTTGGCATATTCGTTGTAAGCGTTAATAACGCAAAATGTGCTTTACGTACTTTATTGAAATTGTTTGAAAGAATGAAGGTTGCACCTTTTTTCCCGCTCTTGCACAATGAGAAAAGGGAAAGGAAAATAGGTTACGATAAATTAAGATTTTCGCCAAATGAATATTCTTGGCGCAAATTGAAAAAAAAATGCGCCAAGATAAATTTTGATAATTTCTCGATTAATTTCCCACCAAATTTCACAAAATGTAATATTGGGCATATTTTGAGTCGTAGAAACGAAATAAAAAAAAATCGATATGTCATTTCCGAAAAAGACCGATTTTGCATACGTATGTTAGAACGTTTACAATGTTACATATGTTAGAACATAGGTGTATATAAATCTAATACATATCCTAAGTCGCGCTTTCGGGACAGGAAAAACGCTAGTTAAATTTCGTCAATCGGTCCACTAGAATGGCAGATATAAAGCTGTTCCCCCCTTTTTTTGTGCAGAATAATGGGCTTTTTCTATAATCGTGGTTCACGACTTTGAAATGAAATTACAGTGCTTAAATAATACTTGCATTTTACATCGCAGTAAAAATTGTGAACAGTTTTGGGAAGGAATTTTCTGTTTCGACTATTAAATGTTATGCAATGTGCTATCCTGTATAAACCAAGGAGAGCTATCTCTTTCTCTAAGAGTTTTATTTTAGATGAATTAGTATTAAAAAAAAAAAAAAACCTGAAAGGTTTCAGATTTTAATTACGTCCAAAGGGGCATTTATTTAACATTTTGTGTGTTACCTTTATTTATTAAATACCATGTTCTTTGCACTTAAACCATAAAATTCAGTTCAACAGCAATATCGCATATAAATTTTAATTTAGCATATCTTTAGAAATTTCGGTACACACTTTCACGCGCTGGAGATAAAAATATTTTTCTGTACAACACTGGTATTTGCTGGCTTTGAAATCTTTGAGTTTGTTAATGAAAAATTCGTTAAAGTTTTAGAGAATATTGTTACGAATTTCACATTTATTTGGCTATTTATTTAAAATTGTAATTAAAATTCATTTTTATTTTCCGTGCAATGAAGACGATTTTTGAAGAGAAAGCTACGTCAAAAAGTAAAATAAAATAAAATAAAATAAGCAGTAAATTGAAAAGTGAAACGACGCAAAATGCCAAAACGAAAGTAATAGTCCTTCGGGATTCAAATCCCTTTGGACTAATAAAGCTTCGTTTTGGTAATAATTCATCAACTGAAAACCTCGTAAAATAAGACTAAATGGTTTACTGTTTATGTAATATTATTTTATTACGAGAAGTCGGTTGTATTTCCCGGAAAGAAGTTTTAAGTGTTCTATGGAAATATTAAATTTGTTTCTGAATTTAACAAAGTGAGGTGTAAAAGCGAGTTTGTTGTAACATACGATATCTAAGTACGATTTTATTTATCTAAGTACGTATTTTAGGTCTTGTTTCCAGCGCTTTTTATTTTTACGAAATAGAACTGAATTCGATGTTTTGGTATTAACTGAACCATGTTCTGAAAGATCGTAGTCATAGTCACTGAAACTAACGATCTGAAAGCCATGTTTCTGGCTAATATAGATAATTCTGCAATTGACTCAAATTGTTTGGGCTTATGTCACATTAGTTGTATTATCGGCAAAGAATGCTGTTTAAATTTTAGTGGGAGACTGTAAGTAAATCTAACATGATAAATATAGTTCTTAATAATTGAATTAATTTTTTATTTTGTACCTATTATATGTAATTTAAAATACATTTAATTAATAATATATCTAGCAAATACAATTTAATATATATTTAAATTTATAACTATCTAAATTTAAAATTAATTTAATATAATTTAAAATACATTTATAATATGTCTAATCTAATTTAAGATGCATTTAAGCTGTAATACATTTAACTGGTTTAGTTTAAAATTATTTAATTTATAATACATATAACTGAAAATTTTAAGCAATATGTGATTAATATAAGAATATCCTAATACCTTATATATTACATCAACAGAGATTCTCCCACTTTTACTGTTTATTTCCGTCAACGATGTGATTGCTGTAATGACTGGTACCACTGACACAATTAAATCTAACTTAAAGTTCTGATTGGCGAACATTTAAAAAAAGTTTTAAGAAATTGAAAAAATAGGGAGTTTTTACTCAAAATAAACGGTATTACCATGCTCAAAACTGACATTTATCCAGCGTAGTTTAACATAAAGTTTTCATTTAATATGCAAAGGATAACAAAATAATTTCAAGAACACTATCGTTTGAAACCCACGAAAATAATTAACTGCTAAAAAGGTGACGTGACAGTGTTTGATAGGTGACGTAAACATGCTTAGTTAAATTCCATAAACCGGTTGAGTAATTCATCGATAACTGAATCAATATCTAAACATCCAACCAATTACCCACATGTAGACAATATACAACAACAACTGACTCATTCAAACAGATGTCTCTTCTACAGCTTCCTATACCACAGAATGAGGTAAAATCACAGCACGACCTGATGGATCTCGTCTGCTTTTTTCGAACGCTATCCTCTCTCACGTCAGGTGGTGAATTAATCCATTCGACACGTTCCCGTCTCCACGGTCGAGCGGATGGAAGGCCAATTTCATTTTTCTTTCTCCATTTTCCACCCTTTTTTGTATTATTATTATTTTCACGCATGTTTGCTCACGCAACGAAGTCGGTCGAGGCCACAGCAATGCCGCACTCTCGTTTTCTGCTGGCATCGGCACTTTTCCCTCCTGTGACACGTGCTCCAGAGCATTCAGCGGGTGGAAACGATCGTTGAAAATAGCAGCGTTGAAGAGGTTCCTCTGGATCAGCTGAACAGCGAAGAATATCCCACGCATAGCACGAAAAGGATGCTGGTCGAAGAAGGAAACTTTTCTTAACTTAGCATGCACTTGAAGAGCACTGTCGCATTTTATAAACAACTCCTTCTTGATGCTTTATAAATATCTACATAGTCTTTTGCTTGTCGATAAAATTCTCACATATCCAAAAGTGGTACTTTTTTGAACTAATAATGAAATCCTATCAATTACGAATAAAAACCGGAGCCATGACAGAACTCTATTGACAATCTATAAGACATAAAATATAAAATTTATGTTTAATGTTGCAAATTTCTCATCGGCAAGCAGCAAAGGGATTTATTTAAAACGCTGCAGCAGACACCCAATTTACCGTTTACGGCATACACGGTTGGTTAACTGAAAATCAGGGTAAAACGAGAAAAAAAAAAGGAAATCAGGAAAGTGGAGTAATTAATATTATAATCAACAGAAGAATACTCTTAAAAATGAACGGAAGACAATCTGAAAGGATTCCTTTTTTAATGTCGCACCAGAGGATTTATTAAAAGTTTTTTTATGTTCGCTTCAAGATCTCAGAATTCCAATCTGCTCTTGAACTCACTCCTGCATTTTAAAAAATATTTTTAGCTTTATTATCAAGCATCTCTTTATTCGCACTTACGCTACATAAAATTCAAGAGCAAAATCACAAACTATTTAAAAATAGCGTATGTTTAGAATTCTCGATAGAGCATTAGGGGTTGCCCTCCATTTTTTTATTTATTATTATTTCTTCGAAAACAAATTTTAGTTACATTAGTTCTTTGCTGAAACGCTATATTATTTCTCTGAAAGCTAGCTGCTCGAGCGGTCAGGCGTCTAAAAGAGTTATCATAAAAAAGGAAAAAGTACTAAAAAAATTTGAAAGCTTTCAGATTTTACATTAGGCCCAAAAGGGCGTTATTTACATTTACATACGCATATACGTTTCGGGAGCATTTGGGCTAAAAGTATTTAAAAACATCTTATCTTTAGAATTTCCAATAGATAGTCTCGCGCGCTGGAGATGAAAATGTTTTTTTCCCCCGCACAGTGCTGCCATTGTTCTCTTTGAAATCGTTGAGTTTGATAATCAAAATTTCGTTAACTTTTTATAAAATATGAACTACACAATAAAACAAATACGAAATTCAAAATTCTGGCTTCCAGGTGTCCGTATTCAGGTGGAGGACTACATTATTCAAAATTTGATGGTTCTAGGTATCGAGTTGTTTTGTCACAATTCGAAAAACATGTAGACATTCATGCAAATTATTCATTACTAGCCGCTGCGCGGCCAGCCTTCGTCTGGCTTTTAAGTGTACCGGAAAAATGCCTAAAGAGAACATCAAACATTAAATTTGAAAACTGCACAGAATTTTACTCTGCAGAACAATTTTATCAAAAAAGAAACAAACAACAACGGAAAAAAAAATCAGTTAAAAATGCATTACATATAAAAAACAGACAATGAAATAAGCAATATCCCTTAATACAAATATTAATTATCCTAATAAATAAATTAACTAACTTCCTGCTGCCTTCTCTAGACAAACGTCGAGTATCCAAGAGAAACATTAAATTTTAAAACTGCACAGAATTATCGCCCTCATTTTTCCGGGTGGCAATAGTGCTGATATCAGCAACAATGGCTGCGTGCCATTGTTGAGAACGAGAGAAAATCATCAATTTGATACTATTTCATAAAAAAAAAAAAAACTCATTCGAATTTTGAAAAATCGATGTGCACTGGCTGTTGTCTAGATGCATCCTGTGTACCAGATTTCATAGGCCTGGCTCTATTAGCCCACACTCACACAAAAAGACTCTCCTTTTAAACATAGATCTATAAATTAATTAAACAATTTACCTTTGCAAAAAGAAACAATCTTTCGATTTCTTAAACTGTTCAATAGAGTGAAATCTCGCTTTGCTATAGCCCATTATGTCTTAAAATGACGCGATTTCGTCAGAAAACATAAAATTAAAAAAAAAAAAATCTAATTCGAATTTCGAAAAACTCGCTTCGAGGTGCACTGGCTCATGCAAAAAAATCATGCAAAACTTTTCAATATCTTACAAACAGTGAAATAAGCCAAAAATAACATGAAAGAAACTCAAAAAACAAAACATTTCGCGCAGAATTTTACTCTGCAGAACAACTTTATCAAAAAAGAAATCAATAAAAATGCATTATATATAATTAACCAATTATATATAATTATAAATAAATTAACCAACTTCCCTTTGCAAAATCTTAAGAACTCAAATGATATAAACAGATTAAGAACTTAAACAGATTAAAAATATCATTAAAACTATCTCACACGCACGCACGCACGCACGCACGCACGCACACACACACACACACACACACACACACACACACACACACACACAATTACTTTGTTTTATTATATGTAGAGATTTAATTTATTCAAATATATTACAAGGCGATAATATTTGTGGCAACAATTTAAAAAGTTATTATGGTTAATAGTGTTTATGGGAAGCACAATAAAATGCCGTTTTAATAACAATTTTAAAATAACTCTATAAATAACCCTTCTGGGTTAACACTTAAGCTAATAATGAGTACCGTGATTTCGGGGATCCGTACACAGAGAAGCAATATGTGCAACTTGAAAAGTGGCAACAATCTGAGAAGTGAAACGGACATTTGTAGTGAGACAACGCAAAATCCCGTTTCAAACTAATAACCCTTCTGGGTTATCGCCCGTCTTGGGCTAAAAAGTGGTCCCGGAACTTAAAATTGAAATTCTTGTTAAGTTTTAAATTTATTTAACAACAGAGATTTACTTCTAGGAGTTGGCAAAAGGACACATTATTATAATTATTATACATGTGCTCATCAATTCAGTGCCAGATAGTCTGCTAAAAATAATTCGAAGATCATTAAGTCTCTAACGCTTGAAAAACAGGGGAAGTTTTCTATCATTCATATGAGCACAGGAGTATAGAGGAGATCGGAATTTCCAATAGAAAGCGAAAATAGTTACATTTGTCCTTAGAGTGAGGATTTGGAAAATTTGAAGTTGGGATATCCAATAATTTGAAACTTTGCAGTTTAATGTGATAGATTCGGGTGTTTTGTGTTTTGATAATAGAAAAAGATCATATGCATTAATTTTGATCCATCTCTAGCTTTGCTGTGTTTCGTTGATCGTTTCTATCAGTTTCAGGTTATGCGTTTCTTATGCGTCAATGTGATCTTAAGAATCTCTGCATAATTGTTCGCATAGATTCTTAATGTTTAAAATGCACCTGGTAAACATTATACAAGAAAAATTACGTAGTTGAAGCGAATCATCCTATAATTATACACGTGAAGCAAAACCAATGTTTCTTAAAAATCTATAACTCGCCTACCGTCGAGCGGTAAAATCGCTGAATACTGGTAGTTTCGACCTGGATTCTATTTCAAGTCAACGGGCTGGCTGCATGAACGTTTTCGTAGTTTTCGTAGTTTTCCCCATGTGCAACGTGTACACGAGCCAGTTTCCCTTAGAAAGATCTCCACGAAGACATCATTTCCCTTAGAAAGGTAGTCCTAATATACTTTGCCGTAATCTACCATACTAAACCTTAAATTATATAAATTTAATACAGAATATGTATATATATATATATATATATATATATAAAACGCGCAGGTCAACAAATATTTCAGAATAAATTAAGCTTGTTATTAGCTTGAACTGGATTCACAATTTCATATAATTTTCTTCAAACATTTCTCCAGCGTAGCTTTCTGAATTTTCTGTGAAGTCCAGCTCATAAAATACCTTCTTCTGAGCTGTTGTTATAATATAAAGTAAGCTATAATTTAAATACAAAGTTAAAAATGAAAAAAAAAATATTTTCTGGGAATTCATCGCATTGATATTTTATCTTTATATTATTATAATAATAGATGGATAAATTATATTAAAAATGAGTTGACTTGGAGCTCTTACCCTCTAGCAGACCAAAACAAAAGAAAAAAAGTTTACAATAACATGAAACATGGCTTATGGCAAATACATGCAACGTCGAATTTCTATGATGTATTCGTAATAGTTCCTAACATCTGAACTAAAATCTGTATAAGAATACTTCATTTTCTGAAACCCTTTTCAAGATAAATATAATAAAAATCCGATGTGTACACCACATGACTTCCTCGTACGGGAGGAATACTAAATTATATGCATTTTTTCTTGCATTTCGTTTAAACTTATTCCCTCGAATTTCATTAGAGATATATTTCTCATTCAATGAATTCAGTTCTCACTTCGCGACAAGGCAAAATACATAAAAACTCAAATATCTTTATTAAAAATTGAAAAATATAGAAAAATGTGAAACATAAATGCAGTTAAAACAATTTAAAGAACAATTTTTACAATTAAAATTATAGTTTCTACTCAAAAACAAACAATTTGGCCAGAGGGCAAAAAGGCAGATTTTTCGACGCAAAAATTCTGAAAGTTTACTTTTGTTCTCAGTCGGCAAAAAGACTCTGAAGGCGTAAAAACTGACTTAATTTGTTGTGGACGTACGCTGTCTCAATATATGGGATAATTTAATAACTTAAATGATAATTTCAGAATGGATTAAGCATGATTTAATTCGCAATAATAAAAGAAGACATTATCTTTGTTGATGCGAAACTTTGTTTCTCTAGATTGGCAACAAATCCACCATTCTGTTAAGTTTCAAATGTAAACAAATGTCCCTGCTATCGTAAAAAAAAATAGGTTTAGCCGCACTTTAACAACTTTTAAATTGTTGATAATTCTATAACTATTGCGTAACTAAAGGCATGAAAACCTTAACAGGAAGATAAGAACAAGATAATTCAATCACTTTTTAAAGCAAAAAATGCACAGTTTACCAACATATAAGAATAAATAAACTGAGCTCAATGAGCCGAGTAACAGAATAGGTATATATATTTATATACTTTTGGTGCAGCCGATTTGAACTAAAAAGGGAGGGGCACAACTACGCGTTATAGCAGTCCTATATACAAAATTTCAAGGTTTTGAGACTACTCGTTTTTTAGTGATGCGAGATACATACATACATACATACATACGTACAGACGCCACGAAAAAAAATCTCTTCTGAATCCATTTTAAATCAATTTTGTAATTCGCCTGGGGAAAAAGAGTCTTTGATTTTGTCGTTACGTACAGATGTCACCCAAAAACATCGGTAAATTGCATTCGATAGCGGTCAAAATGGATATTTTCGTTGAAATATGGAACCTGGAATTTTTCGTGATTACAATACTTCCTTTACTTCGTAGAAGGAAGTAAAAACGCTTGCTGTGATATTGCGCAAATTTCCATGTGGAGACCGTTTCTTTGAAGATAACACGATAGTTGTTAGTAGTTAGATTTTCCTGTACTTCGTAGCCTAAATCACTGCAAGAACATTTTACAATACTTTAATTGATTGCTTTTCAATACTTTGATTTAATACTACAGATTTTTATTACTTAATTTTTCGGGTAAGTGTACGCTAATACAGAGAAAGCATTGTTTTTCTCTGCTGTCGTTAGCAAAATCTACTGCTTCCTTCCCAGCGTTTCTACCTTCTCACGCTTCCGTCTAGCATTCGCAACATTGTTTACGAAATAAGTGTTTACATAAGGTTATCACTTGGCGGCAGGCATTTCCCAGCGAAACGTGATCAGAAGCGAAATGACTGTTCTGAGCTATAAATAGAGTAAACAATCGCAATATGCGATGACAGCATCGAAGGACACCATCTTTCCAAAAGGTCTTCCGACTCCTTTATTTCTAAGGTGAAAAAGTGCCCTACTGAAGCATGGAAAGCCTTCTTTCAGAAAGAAAAATAGAATTTTAAGGGCTCATTTAGAAATCTCTGAAGATAGGTCTATAGGTAGTTGCTTTTGGGAAAAGGAAAGTGGGACGTATGATGGTTTCGATATATGCTAATGCAGCGTGATTATGCTATTATGTGAATGAAACGTGATTATGTTACCATATTATTCCGCTCGCTGTAGCAAGATTACAAAAGTTTTGTTGTTGTCTAATGTTGGAAAGTTGCAAAATTTTTCATTACTTTTACATTAATGCAGACATTTTAAAATTTTTGGTGTACTTGCTTCATGTGAATATTACTGGGACAAAAAAGTATCGAAATGGTTTATGTAAACTAGCTTTTTGCGCGGCCATAATAATTTTAATCAGTGTAGCTAATATAATTTCCCTGGTCCAGCTAGTAATTAATAATAACAAAGATGAAGAACTGAGTTATTGCTTTTGAATTGTTTAGTTTGTTAATCAGTACCAGACGTTAAATTTGCAAGAAAAAATAAATAGCTTAAATAGATTATGCTTTGCCGAATGGCAACATACTGACGAGCGTTATGGAAGACATAAATATTTTATTTCGGGCAGTAGCAACTTTAAAATTACTTTTAAATTGAATTTTCTAATTAAATTTCAAACATAAATATCTTATATTTTTTTAGAGGCAACACACTGCTTTTAAATGTTCCAGTTTGTTAATCAAAATGTCATTTAACTCGCACAAAACACGAAATGATTTTAAAAAAATCTGAATTTCAAAATTCGGGAGTCGATGTGCACATGTTCAAGTGGATGACAACGTATATTCAAAATTTGGCGACTCTAGTTTTCTCCGTTCTTCGACAATATAAGGAACATAAGTACATAACTAGAGATTTTTCATTATTTAATAATACAGAATACAAATGTGCCAGAAGTTTGCTTGTAGTAAATTCATTTGTAATGAATAAAGCGTTTTCGCTCTGACGATTTTCGAAAACAGCGAATGTAATAGGATAAAAACATGTATTAAATTTTGTTTTCGAATTGAAACTTCTAGTACCAACCAATGAAATTTTGCAAAAGACTTTTGAGGATAATACTTTATCAAGTACAAGAGGTTTTGACTAGTATAAAATGTTTATGGTATTCTTAAAAAAAAATACCAGGACTTTAATAATAGTCTGTGCTTTACTATTTATAAACATTAAGACACATTATCAATGTTTCGAAAAAAATATTATTTTACAGAAATGTAAATTAAATGTACAAAATAAGAGAGATTTTCAAAAATTTCAAAACTGAAACATGAAAAAAGGTGGAACACATTTGAGAAACAGTGGCTGTCTCTTTTTAAGTGGGATTAAAGCTTCCTTCTAGTGCTTGTACTTTTATTAAAATGTTGTTATAATAAAGAAGAATTATAGAGATTGACAATCGAAAAATAATTACACGATTTTCAACCATTTTTACCACATTATAACTAAAAACGATAGACATTATTAGAAACGTGCTCAAACAATCGAAATTTCTTTTAGTACATGCATCAGAAAACAATATAAAAGCAAAGCAAATTGCTTAAAATGGGATAATATTTTGAACTGTCATTTTTGATGTGGTGAAAATATTCATAAAAGTCAATTTTAAGAAAAATTCATTTTAAGCTCCAATTATTATAGTTATTCATAAAAGTATGCTAACACACCTAAAACTCAGCACATAATAGATTATACCCACCTCATGACCACACTTACCCATTATTTATCTTTTAGCCAATATACACTTTTTTTTCTATTTCATGCAATGAAGTACCCCAAGATTCACTAATTCATTCTTCTTCCAGCCAGCGAGTAAGAACCAGAATGAATATAAAAAATTTCAAGAAACTAGTAACCCTTTAGCATCGCTATTCAATTCGATGTCAAATTCTGAAACGCTTCAGATTTTGACAGGAAGTCCAAGACAAACAAATTTCAGACAAACCCTTTTCAGATTTTGTCCAAAAGGGTTTGTTAAGGTTTTTAACGCTTTCGCTGAGCTCCCACACTCTACTCTTACTCTTGCTAACCCACCTTTTTTTTTTCCCTGTCTGTTTAGCTTTATTATTAAGCACCATCTTCTTCCCACTTACGCCATATACAATTCAGCAGCAAAATTACAAAAATTTTAAAAGCAGCATTGTAGTGTTTAAATTAATATTACAGCGCACGTTTAGAATTCTCAATGCAGCATTAAATGTTGATATATATTTCTTTTTTTTTTCACTCTTTTCTGAGTTCATCATACCAATATTCATGTTTCTTACTAAGATGGCTTCAGAAAACTTTTTTGTCATTTCATTGTTAACGCTCTGTGTATTACTTTATTTATTAAATATCACGTTTTCGGGCCTTACGCTACATGAAATTCGATTCAACGGCAAAATCATAAAATATTTAAATATTTAAAAATAGCTTATCTTTAGAACTTCCGATAGGCAGTTTCATAACCTGGAAATAAAAATGTTTTTTTTTTTCGTACAGTGTTGCCAGTACTCGCTTTGAAATCGTTGAATTTTTAAATCAAAAATTCATTAAAGTTTTACAAAATATGAAGAAGGTAATAAAGCAAATTCGAAATTCAAAATTCGGGCTTCCACGTGTCCGTATTCCGATGGAGAATTATGTTATTCAAAATTTGATGGCTCAAGCTCCGTTGTTCTTTCACAATGCGAGAAACATACATACACTCATGCAGATTTTTCAATAAGCACTACAAATAGCAGCGCTATTGTGGTTGTATTGCTTCTACTGTTACAGATAGTCGCACAGCTGGGGACCACAATCCCTTTTTATTCCTTTGTTACGTTATGTCACGTTACTTTATTGTTAAGTTTATAAATGTTCTGTTTGTTGTTACAGAGTTACTCCCTGGATTATTTCATTTCTCGCTTCAAGCGTACGAACAAGGAGTTTTAAGGCATGAGCTGCCTACTTTAGTTATTATTTCCAGCGTTAGCAGTGACATCTACATCTTGGTTAATATGATTTAGTAAGGCGAAGGAAAAAAATGTGCATGGCGGGGATGCATTCAGCTGATGTTTGTTTACATTTGCAAGTAATGTTTTAGAAAATAGTATAATCAAAAACATTCTGAGAGAGATCATTGGACAGTCAAAACACTTTAGTTCTTTCTGTACGTTCGACGAGTCATTGAAACTGATCAACACCGAACGGTCAACAACATTTAGACGAAAGAGTCCGCGCGCTCGATGAGGGTTAGAGAAATATTAGCGTATCAAAAAATCATTCGAGGCAGATCATTGGGAACTGAAAACTAGGGTTGAACGTTATATAGGACAAAGGTACGTTTGTTCCTTATTTTAATTTAAAGCATTAATCGATTGGTTACAGAATTGGGCGCATACGAGTATTATTATAACACACGCTCTCATATATCATTGATTGACTAAGCGTCGTCTCATACATCATTGATTGTATCAATTTATCGTGTTTTTCATTTCACCGCAGATTATAATGAACATCTCAAAGAGGTTTCTTCTTGTCATATTTAGTAATTAAAAATATAGAACCTAGGTGAAAATAAAAATATACACAAAATGCAAGAATAAAAATACAGCAAATACCCTACACAATTCGCAAATAAACATATAAAGAGAACGTAGTAAATATGCATGTATGTATAACATTTAATAATAAAGCTTAGCCTCCAGTTGCGCAAATTTGTGACAACATAAATATTTTTTTCTTTAAAAGCACATTAAAACTATCAATAATATGCTTCATAAGTTAAAAAAGTTTCTCCATAAATCTGGTTTAAAAAATTTGTTGAAAATTAAAAAAAAAATTACAGAGTGTAGAAATAAAAATACACAAATAAATATCCTACATATTTCACAACAATACAGAAAAAATCCAGAAATAAGCCCATAAGAAATAAGTATGCATAAGTATACATAAATGCAAGTAAGTATGCATAAATTAATAGCATTATATAAAAAAATCTTAAGCAACCCGTTGCGCAAATTTATAATAGCACAAATATTTACACATGTTTATTGAAATATGTATGCTTTCTTAAAAATATATTAATACTCTTGGTAATGTATTTTAAGTAAATTAATAATTTTTAATTTATACTTCCATGCTCTAAATGAATGTTAAATTAGTTTTGTGATAGAACTTATTCCATAAAATTTCTGGCTTTTCACATCTTAAGAAATCAAAAAAGAATGTTGGAGAAAATTAGAAAGATTAATGTTGCTGAGGTTTTCTGACGATGATAGAAATTATTTTACTGAAACTTAAGATTTGAAAGGTCTTCAGTTTATTAACAGCGATTACGTACTTTCAAATCAATTTATTTTGATGAACTTTTATTAGGAAAACAGTTTTTTAAAAACTCATGTATGAAATACAAATACTATGTTTATACAGTGCAAAATATAATCACAAAAGTTTTTAAATGAGTCAAATATTACAATATGCCATATTTAGTTTGTTATGTGGTGTACTGAAATTTTATTTTTCAGTTTCTATATTTATTTTTATGGCTAAAATAATAAACTTTTATTCTTGAGTTTTAAATATTAATAAAAAAATAAAATTTTGTTCCTAGTATTACTAAATAAAATCGTTTTAAAGTTTAACATGAATTCAGGTGATTATTATTATAAAATAATTTGGATGAATTCATTTAGTTAATTAATTGCTCTTTTCTTAGCTTCCAGTTCAACATATTCATTAGTTCAATCACCACAATCAATGCCTTTAGCAAGATTATGTACTGCGCAGAGTGACTGAAAAGTTTAAGCCTGATTTCGTCTTCAGAATTAACTAACTCTACGGCCTTTTTTTCATACATGCTTTTACATGCTTAAATACATGTTTTTACATGCTTTTTGTTTCAAAGTAGAGGCTTTTAGACTGAATTGCGTTATGAGTTTTATGAGTAATTAAAAAGCATGAAACAGTCTGTTTTGTGACATCTGTTTTTAACACTGCAACTGTGGCACTTACCTTTTTTCACTAGAAAAGAACTTCCTTCCTTGAAATATTTAGTATTGAGAATTCCTGATAATCATATGTCATATATATAGATGATATTTTAGTGTTATCCAATCAATTTCAAACTTAGCTGTCAATACCACAGCGGCAGCATGCATAGCAGGCATTCTTCTGGACAAATATTACTATTTTCGTGGCAAATCCAGTTTTCTCTTTCTCATGGCTATATGCATTTTTAAATAGGTCTTCAGGACGGTTGCATAGTATTCACGGTTTATTGTCTATCCACGATTTGGCACTGTTATCATCTGTAAATCAGTGGATGGTCTGCCAGAAGGTGCTTTGTCGACCATTTCAGCGTTACATCACTATCTACCAACACCAGACAGATCATGATGGCCGATGTGTTACAATCTTTGAAGGTCTGATTGTGATGTTGCAGGTTAGATATTCTTGGCGGCGAACTTTGAAATGGCTCAACCACTGAAATGTTAAATCCCAGCTAAGTATTTCACTACAAAATACATCTCCATTAGCTTTTTTCTCAAATTTAATGCAAGAATCAATCATACTTGCTCCACAGTTTCCAAACATCTTTCTTATCTGCCTTGACAAAACTTCTTAGGTGCTTCCATTCATTGTGACGAAATGTTAAAAGCCATTACTGCGCAAATGCAAATTCCAGGACTTCCAACTGCGACCTTCCAAGTGTGAGAGCTGCTAAATATAATAGCTAGGAACAGAAATACAGCAGTACTTAATAATCAGCCTACGTGTTAAATAAAATTTCATAAAGAATGGATAATTATTCCTGTTTTATACTGGAATGATTGGAAGTTAGAACACACTTCATAGATATCTAATGTCTGACACCCACACCGTGGAGTATGGCAATGATGTTTAAGTTTTAAAAATCAAACTGTTCTGTATAACACTTAATATATGGTCTCATAAAATCTTTTATTAATTATAATAAAATGTAAATGTACATCAAACTGACTTAATTCTCTGTTCCGGTTAAGGCATAAAAACCTTAACCGGAACATAAGAACATCATAATTCAATCACCTTTTAAAAGAAAAAATGAACAGTTTACTAACATATAAGAATAAAAAAACTGAATATGTACATATATTCCAAATACGCAAAGTATTGCAAAAGTATATGTACACCTTTGGTGCAAGCGATTGTAAAAAAAACAGGAGGTACACAACTACAAGTTATAGCAGTCCCATATACAAAATTTAAATGTTCTGAGGCTACTCGTTTTTGATTTATGCGAGATATATGCATACATACACACGTACAGACGCCACGAAAAAAATCTCTTCTGAATCCATTTTAAATCAGTTTTATAATTTTTTTGAGGGAAAAAGAATCCTCTATTCTGTCCTTACGTACGGATGTCACGGAAAATCATCGTTAATTTGCATTTGATACTGCTCATAATGGATTGTCGTTGAAATATGGTACCCGGAATTTTTCGTGATTACAATACTTCATTTACTTCGTACAAGGAACG
Source organism: Stegodyphus mimosarum (assembly GCA_000611955.2). Classification (NCBI taxonomy): domain Eukaryota; kingdom Metazoa; phylum Arthropoda; class Arachnida; order Araneae; family Eresidae; genus Stegodyphus; species Stegodyphus mimosarum. Next base: position 273,554 of record KK114556.1, read on the forward strand.
AGATACATATATGCGTAAAAGGAACGAGACACATATATACGTACGCACGCACGTACAGACGTCACGAAAAAAAATCTCTTCTGAATCCATATAAAATTCATTTTGCAATCCGTTTTAGGAAAAAAAGTCCTTTATTTTGTCCGCACATACAGATGTCACACAAAAACATCGTTCAAACGGACTGGAGAGCTGTCAAAATAGATATTTTCGCTAAAATAGGAAATCCGAAAATTTTCCCGACTACAATGCTTTCTTTACTTCGTACAAAGAAGTAAAATGTACGTCACACTTCTTTTCGGTTAAATCTGATTGTGAGCACGCTAGTGTACTCAAGCAACCAAAGATTACTCGCATGAAACTTTGATAGTTTTTGTTTCAAGTATAAGATGAAATATGAGTCATGCCGTTGTAAACTATAAAAAAGTCTTTTTTTCTTTTGGAAACTGTGAAACATGTATTGTTTTCCAACAAAAGATATTTCACAGCTTATTCTGAATTTTCTCTGAGATAGTGTTAGTTCTCAGATGGCAGTATATTAACACTTCGTCAGCGTTTCGAGCAAAAATCAATAATTTCAAAGATGTATAGATGTTAAATATTTTTTGTTTTTGGGAAAACATACACATATTCTATAATAACACGAAAAATTAAAATTAGGTAAGAAATAATTTAAAAATTCCCTCTTTTTTCAGAAAAATAAATTTTGAAATATGCATTTTAGAAGAGGAGTATAAGTAATTTTAGGAGTATAAGAACTATCATCCAATTTGTTGACTGGAAAAATATTCAACGACTAAGTCGAATGATATCACTTCATGAGACTATTCAATTACTATACGTAAATAATTGAAAAGTTTCGATATAATACATCAATTTTACAGCAATGTAAGTTTAATGCTTTTTCAGAATTCCAGTACAAATGCATTTTAGTGAACCGCTGTAAATTTAGTGTGGTTTCAAAATTAAGAAAAGCAATTTATCGAATCCCCGTTAATTGCTACAAAATCAAACTAGATCTGTGAGCGTCCTCATGAAAAGTATCAAATTACTATATTTTTCAGTACACAGAAACGAATGTAACAAAAATAATAGTTCGGTAATAAAGCATGGTAATGCAGAAATTAATAGCAGTTTATTAAAATAATTTATTAAAATTCTTAATAAACATTGCATTAAAAGTGTACTATTACTGAAGATAATATCACAGACACGTTTTTGGAGTAATTTCTATTATATAGATTTGCTTTTTCGACATAACTTTCATAATGCATTGAGCTAAAATGTTTCATACTGAAAAAAGGGAGCACATTTATATTTTTGATTTTATTGTATGGCAACAAAATAGGCCTCTCTTCTTTTCAATGAATTTTATTATTAAATCAAAATAGGCCTCTCTTCATACAGCTTTTTCTTTTGACATGAAACTCCTGGAAAAGTACAGGAACTTTTTTTATAAGTTTGAATTTTACATAAAAAATATTTTGTTTTTTACAAGAAGAAAATTAACCGATGTTTAACTTGCAGATGGAGAAAGTGAACCATTTCCCTAAAATCAAATTAAAATCTACAACTGTTTTTCTTACGTCAAAAAGAACTAATTTTTAAAATCACAATTTAAAAATTTAATCACAGTCAATATCCTTTTCTTTTCCTAAAATAGTTGTTTCCACTTCCAAACGAGTAACTTTAGTTAATTGCGATTTAACATTAGAGAAAGATTCTTGCAGGAAGCTAGGTATAATTCTCTTTCCAACATATTTTTCTTATTTGTAGATAACTGAAGAAAAAAATGGCAAAAACTTCCAATCTGATCGTTCAAATTCCAGCTTAACACCTGAAAAGTTTCATAAACTGCTATACTTGTGAGAAATGTGCCAGGAAAGCAGTTTTTAAAAGATCGAATTCAAATTTGATTTTTTTCTTAGAAATATTCACTCTCACATACACATCATAGTATAAAATGAAAAACCTGAAACTGCTTTATTGCATGAGGAAAAATAGTTACTTTTACATTCCTACGATAAACAGATGTTCATATATACCCGTGATAAATAAGATAATATGAAGTTAAGAACTTTTGAATGCTCAATAAAATGAAATACGATGAAATAAAAAACTGATAAGAAAGCATTCGAATATTTTGATTCTATTTTTACTTTTTTGTACGAAGTAAGGGAAGTATTGTATTACGAAAATTTTCGGGCGTCATGTTGCAACGAAAATATCCATTCTGATCATTATCGAATGCAATTTAACGATGTTTTGGTGTGCTATCTGTACGTAAGGACAGAATAAAGGACTCCCTTTTCACTAAAATGGGTATATTATTAAAACGCTTAATAAACACTGCATTAAATGTATAGTACTACTGAAGATAACATCGCACAACCTTCCTTTTGGAGTTATTTCTACCATGTAGATTATTTTTTCGACGTAATTTTACCAAAAAATCTGATGGGTACACCACATGACTTCCTTCTACGCAATATTAAATTATACGCATTTTGCATTCTATTTAAACTTATTAGATTGAATTAAATCTACTTCATCGATACCGCATAAATCACAATAGAATAAATGCACTCTTTAAAATTCACTACATTTGTTTACCACATCAAAACTCTGGCGCGTTACGTCAGAACTTAACAGCGTTACGTCTCATTCATTTTTTAAGTCAACAAAAATGCAAAAAATTATGTATATCATCTGGAGAATTACCTAATGGTTGCTACATGTTCTATTCAAACAAATCTAAAACGATGTGTCAAAGAAATTAAGAAAAAAAAAATAGAAGGAAAGAGTTTTTTGCAGATGATTCAGTATTTTTTAGCCAACTAGTTCCGTTCTCACTTCGCGACAAGGCAAATAAAATCTCAAAATATCTATATTAAAAATTACGAAGTAAATCTTAAACACTTATTTCCTCGAATAAATTCCACAGTGGATTAAGCACGATTTAATTCGCAATAATAAAAGAAGACGTTATCTTTGTTGTTGCGAAGCTTAGTTTCTCTAGATTGGCAAAAAATACAATATTCTCCTAGGTTTCAAATGTAAACAAATATGTCCGCCATGAGAAAACGGTTAGGCTTAGCCGCACTTAAATAACTTTTAAATTGTTGATAATTCTCCAAATCTTGCATGCAGATTTACTACAGGCATGCAAAACGTTAACCGGATAATAAGAACAACATAATTCAATCATTTTTAATGCAAAAATGCACAATTTACCAACATATAAAAATAAAAAAATACTGAGTTCACTGAGCCAAGTAACAGAGTGGATATATATATATATACATAAATTTATATACTTTTGGTGCGGCCGTTTGCAACCAAAATAGGAGATGCACATCTACATGTTATAAAACAAAATACTTATACAAAATTTCAACGTTCTGAGGCTACTCGCTTTTGAGTTATGCGAGATACATACATACCTACGTACGTATGTACGTACGCACAGACGCCACAAAAAATTCTTTTCAGAATCCATTTTAAATCAGTTTTATAATTTTTTTGGAAAAAGAGTCTTTTATTCTGTTCCTACTTTCGAATGTCACTCAAAAACATTGTTAAGTTGCATTCGATAGCGGTCAAAATAGATATTTTCGTTGAAATATGATACCCGAAATTTTTCGCGATTACAATACTTCCTTTTTAATTCGTGCAAGGAAGTAAAAATACGAGCTGTTTTACATTTTTGGTTTTATTAGCTGGCAACAAAATAGGCCTCCCTTCTTTTTAATTAGTTTTATTATTAAATCAAAATCAAAAAACGGGTTGCAAAAAGAATTCAGAAAAGAATTTTTTTGACGTCTGTACGTACGTACGTAGGTACGTATGTATGTATCTTGCATAACTCAAAAATGGGCAGCCTTAGAAAGTTGAAATTTTATATATAGGATTGATATGGCATGTAGTTATGCACCTCCCTTTTTTATTGCAATCGGCTGCACCAAAAGTACATATTATATATATGTGTGTGTGTGTAAAATATAAAAATCTAGGTCTCAAATAATAAATAAATAGCCCTTTAACTTACATTTCATTTTAAATATAACAGCAATAAATTTTTCTCCCTGCGGTTCTGATGTGGCCTTACCGATGAAATCTGAACCCAAAATCCTGTACATTAATCTGTCATGTGATCTGAAATGGAATTTGGTATAAAAAGCTTAATTGCTTCGTAGCTTTCTCATCTTCTCTCCTGCTGCTTGACGCTGTGTCGCTGGCCACGCAAAGTTTACTTTTCTAATTTTCGTTCTTCAAGAAGATGTGATCTGTACAAAATTGGAGGGTGCATAGCACATCCACAGTGATAATGTGCATTATCCAGAAAATAAAATTATTTGTGAAATTTAGGCCAGGTCTGCAAGTTTTCTGGTTTATGCATCCATCGTTTTAACTACGCAATGAAGCTGTCTGGAAATTATGATGCAGAGAACAACCGCCAATCCTTTGCAACTTACTTCCTACCAAGTCATCTTATTTCAATAATGGCACAGTCTTACTACAATAATACAGTTATAACATAATAATAGCGCAGTTTTATTACATTTAAAGGAGCTCTTATATATATATATCTATTTGTTACTCTGATTCGTGAGTTCAGTTTTTCTTATTCTTATATGTTAGTAAATTGTGCATTTTTTGCTTTAAAAATGATTGAAATATGTTGTTCGTATCTTCCAGTTAAGAATTTTATGCCTTTAATAAATCTGCATGCAATAGTTGTAGAATTACCAACAATTTAAAAGTTAAGTGCAGCTAAGCCTAATTTTTTTATCATAGCAGCCATATTTGCTCACATTTGAAACTTACCAGAAATTAAGTCAGTTTCTGCACCTTCAGTGTCTTTTTACTGAATGGGACCAAAAGTAAACTTTCAGTTTTCTGCACCGAAAATCTGTCTTCTTGCGTGCTGGTTGAATTGCTTGTTTTTACATAAAAACTCTAAGTTTAGTTGTAAAAATTGTTTTGTTAATTGTTTTAACTGTATTTGTGTTTTATATTTTTCAATTTTTAATAAAGATATTTTGAGGTTTTATGTATTTTGCCTTGCCGTGAAGTGAGAACTGAATTAATTGAATGCGAAATATATCTCTAATGGAATTCGAGGATATAAGTTTAAATGAAATGCAGCAAACTATGCTTATAATTTAACATTCCGTACAAGGAAGTCACGTGTATACATCAGGTTTACTTTTTTTAAATAGTAAAAGTAACTAATGTTGTCGTTTAAAAGTTTGAATCCATTCTGGTTAAAGAAATTTAAAAAGCTGAAGAAAAGAAGTTACTTTTTATTACGGCCCCAGTATTGTAAATGGTGCCAAGATTATCAATAATTCGCCAAAGCAAAGCATCTTTAAATAGCTGGCAGTCCAAACCATTTATAATTTTCATCACTAAATCATTTATAATTTACTTGTGACAAGAAGAATTTCGAATGAATCTCGGATTATCGTCTTCTTTTTTTTTCATACAAATATTAACGATTCACGAACATTCATAATTCTCTCGTCAAGACAACTCCGAGTACATGATGTGTTAACGTTTTTTTCGTTTTTTAAGATAAAATAAATAAATAAAAAAATAAATACATAAATAGATAATAAAAATAAATAAAGAAAGAAAGAAAAGGAAAAGTTTGATTTAATGAGAAGTGAAGAACTATATTTTCTACTAAGAAAAGGCATTCTACCTCGCAGTTGAATATGTGAAAACGGCTATTAAACGGAACTACATATCAATGAAAGCATTTGAAGATGCAACGTCAAAAGCTGCAAGTGAAGGAAAAGCATACATTTTGACAACTGGTTCAGTGGTTTCAGATTTCTGTTTGAATTCAGAAATCACGCTTTGAAATCCTTGAATTTGTTAATCAAAAATTCGTTAAAGTTTTACAAAATGTGAAATCGATAATAAAACAAATTCCAAATCTCAAATATGGGCTTCCAGATGCCCTTATTCGATGTAGGATTACGTCATTCAAAATTATATGGCTCTAGATACAGTTGTTTTATCACAATGCGAGAAACATACATACAAATATGCAGATTCTTCATTATTTAATTTCTTCCAATATAATACAAGAGATAACATTTGGTGGCTAAAATCTGAAAGCTGAAACGAACATTCAGAGTGATTCAACGCAAAATCGCAAAACAATAGTCCTTCAGGGACAAAGCCCCTTTGGACTAAAAATTGAACAGTTCTATATCTCTCGTTCTACTGGGCCGATTGACAAAATCCAAATTGCGTTTCTCATGTCTCGAAAGCGCGACTTAGGATATGTATTAGATTTATATATAGCGTTGTTCTAATATAGGTATTTTGAGATAAAATAGGACTTTTTCAGAAACGACATGCCAATGTTTTTCCATATTTCGATTCTACGACTCAAATTACGCCAAACTGCCAATTTTTGTAAAAATCGCGCAAGTAGTTTTTAAAAAATTAGCTCTCAAAATTTTAGCTGTTAAAATGTTAATTTAATTTGGTATATATTTAGTAATATATCTTTTTTTTATTAAACTTACTTGATTCCTTCTTTCACATTTCGAAATTTAGGTTCATTCCAAATAAAATTCGCCTTTTAATGATTTATTTTTAAAATTTATATTTTATAAATTTTTCGAAAAACATTTTAATTATAATCTATAAAATTTTTACCTTCATCTTAAAGTAGATGTATTTCTAATCATACCTGCAAAAAATTAAGAGTTTTTTATTCAAAATTTCCTAAGATATACGTGAATTTATATATTTGCGCGCTTTGAAATTTGCATATTTCTTAAAAGAGGTAATAAGTGAGGTTTACGTACTTTGTTAAAATTATTTGATAGTATGAATGATAATTTTTTTCCCGCTCGTCTGCAATTAAAAAAAGAAAAGGGAAATAGGTTGCTATAAATTGAAAATTTCGCCAGGTGAATTTTTCTTGGCGAAAACTCAAAAAATATACTCCAACGTAAATTTTTGAATTTCTCCGTAAATTTCTCACCAAATTTTGGCAAAATTTGATCTTTAGGCGTGATTTGAGTCATAAAATCTAAATATGGAAAAAAAAATGGGCATGTCATTTAAAAAAAGTACGATTTTGTGTCAAAATACATATGTTAGAATAACGCTATATAAAAATCTGATATATATCCTAAATCGCGCTTTCGAGACATGAAAAGGGCAATTTGAATTTCGTCAATCGGCCCAGTAGAACGGGAGATATAACTGTCCCCCCTTTTTTTTTTCGCAGAGTACATTAAATTTAGAATATACGAAAAACTCTTACATTTTGAAAAATAGAAAAATTCTGGAAACTGATTGTAAACGAAGACGCTTGGAATATAAATTAAAGACATTATATTTTTAGCTGTGGCAACATTTACCAGTGCAAGTAGATGATAGATTCACAGTAGTAAATAAGTACTGTTACAAAACTCGAGATTTGCTTAGAAGCAAATATTGGGGTTACTACTATATTTGGGCCATAAAAAAACGTTTGTGATGAGAACACAATGATAATTTAGAAACATTAGTATTTCACTTGGGAGAAATACAAAGAATATCTTGAGATGTCTTGATTCATCGTTCTTAATACTCTACTCTCATGAGTTGCAGTGAAACGTCCCATTGTTTTCAACGAGGAAAACTGTTCCTTTCATTGCCATTTGGGCTCACAATAATAAAATAACAGGAAGCCGTATTTGCTTTACTTCTCTTGACAAAAAGGACATTATTCTGCACTTCTTTCGCTTTTTTTATTCGTTTTTTGTAACTTGTACTGAATATAGAAGCTGAAAGCAAAGGAGCAAAAGTAAAAAAATTCTCATGCAATTAAGTGAGTAAAAGAAGATATTTAGTTTTTTTTTTTTCCGTTGAGGTGTTCATTGCAGAAATGTTTTATATTTCCATTTGACGAAATTTTTCTTTAAATTTTCAAAAATAAAAAGATAGTGTAATTTTTTTTTATAATTCAACTTCAGTAATCTTCAAAAACGATTATTCTGTAATGGAGTACGAGGCTGAAAAAGCGTCTCTTTTATTTACAATAAATATGTAAATGTTTTTCAGAATTATCATTTAGGTACAATATAAATTATATCAAATCATAAATTATAACAAAGCTACGATAATACAGCAAACATAACTGCGTAATATAAAGGCCTGCAATTTAAAATTAAACAGTATTATGAAACAGCGCATTATGTGCATTGCGCAACACTTTAACTTAATATAGTTGGAAATATCGTTCCTTCAAGCTACATTATATTTTAATTTAGGAAAAGACTGCATGTACGTTTTTCTGCATCACCTAGACATTATAAAGTTTTGGAACTTAAATTTGTGCAAATTCAGATACTATATTTCAACAAGGAGTTTGTTCTAAAAACTGTTATTTGGGACCAAATACTGTAATGCGTGTATCAGAATCCTGGCAATAATTCCAGCGACTTGTTTCTACACAGTTTATCGTAATACACAATTGACTTAAAGACAAAAATAACGAAACTGAAAATGAAGCATTAGAAATATCCGAGATCAAATTTTATGCTAATATTCAAGAAAAGCCTAGGATATGTTTAGATAAAAATCAGATATCTATTCAACAGGCCAAAAAAACTCTGAAACCAATATATATTCTCCGTTATTTGTAGCAAAATTGATATTATAAGGTATTTTTCCCGCCTTCTGAGCATGCCTTTGTGGTGTAATTGTATACTCGAACGCGTATTTGAGAGGTCCAGGGTTAGAGTCCCGGCAAGGGCATTGCTCATTTTTTACGTCTCTCGCATCAAAGTAACATAATGACTCTATAGTGGCGCCCGAACTAAAAGGGTGGTGAGTGATCATTCTCCACCACCAGAATTTATCCAGGGTCCCCTAATCTCCAGTCGCCCTTTAAAAGAGGGAGTATGTAAGGTGTTTTCTCCCTCCTTTCAGCATGCCTTCGTGGTGTAACGGTTAGCACACTCGGCGCGTATTCGACAGGCCTGAAGTTCGAGTCCCGGCGAGGACATTGCACATTTCTTCTCTTCTCCTGCTTCAAAAATAACCTAATGTCTCTACAATATAAAATGCAAAGCATCATGAAATTAACAAAATATTCAAAGTTACTTCCTACAAAATTTGAAGATTTAAAAAATGTATCCCATTGTACAAGTGAAACAAAAAAGGTTTACATGAATGACATTGAATTTTAAGGGGAACATGATGTGCAAACACTATTTTAATGGCGAAAATACATAATTTGCGAAACGATATGTAGTAGTTTATGAAGAATCGCAATGCTACATAGTTTTCTCCTAATTCTGAAATATCGTTCAAAAGTTACTTAACAGTGCCTGTGAGTAATACAAAAAGCGAGAGATTTCTTTTGCTTTAAAACCAAAATACCAAAGCAAAATTTAAAATTAGGTACTTTAGTGTGCTTTATGAAGTAATTTTAAATAAGCGTAGATTTTAATAAAACTTTATCGATTTCACTGGAGATCATATTGACAAAAGTGCTTTTTGCTCTTGAAGAAGAGGGATTTGTACCTGATCGCTCTTGAAAACTGTAGAATTTATCGGTAGAACCTAAGCCTAAGCAATGCTGCTTTCTTGCCTTATTTTTGATTTAAATTTATTTAAGAAATTTCAAAGGTTAGGTCTTTAAGAACGTTGGGGATTCCAACCTCTTATCTAACAGCTAAATGTGAGGAACCTTGTGAAAAGTACCCTTTATTATTCAAATTAAGTGCATACAGTCGGCTTCTCTCTCAGACCGTAAAGCAAAGCCTCCGCTTGGGCTTGAACTCAAAGTAATAAGAAATAAATCTAAACTAATGCTTAGCTAAAAAGATATAGCCGAAGCTATCAAGATTCTAAGTAGTTGGTCCCTAAATCGCAAATAAGCTGGCAAAGCTATCAAGAGCCTGAAATACGGCCGAGCGTAGTAATAGCTTAGAGAGATACGTAGACAAAAGGCGAACGCGCTCTAGTCAGAAATTCTGGCTCTCTAACGAAGTCCCGTTCTGTTTGCCGTTGTCCGCGTTTAGCTTGAAAAGCCCTGGAAGCTGTATACTGGCTATCTTCATTTCGTTGCTTCATGTAAAGATGCAGGAACAGAAATGCCTAAGTGAGTCCTGGAGAAAAGATATAAGACATAAAAATAAATTTTTCTCATAAACTGGAAGACTATATACACAATATTCACAACCATTTGCTTTGCATTAAATGAGTGATAAGGATGAAGTCAAAATCATGCTATATACACATGTTCAGCTGAGATACATTTAAGCCATATGTAGGAAAATTTTGGCTATCGCTGAGCATGAAAGCCGCAAAAGGGCGAAGATAGCGGTCCTCTTGAAAAATTTCGTAGCTGAAAAGTTCAAAATGATTCATTATATTACATTCTTGTGCTTCCTGACTAAAGCTTTCATTGAGTTTTCTGAGAAACTTCGCTAACGGCTCAATCCTAAGGTTGTCGAAGACATTTGCCACGTACACAGAAATGGGCATTTCTAATAATGCGAAGATATTTGGTTTGCATCACTTGAAGCTTCCTGAGTTCCTTATAGCTGTTCATGCCGGCGAAGCGTAAGTCATGACTGGTCTGATAACGGAGAGATAAATAAGTCTGTTCTTGTTCAGGTCCAGTAAAGAGTATTTCCCAATAATTGGGTATAAGCATTTGATGATTTTAAGTCCCTGTTACGCACATTGTTAGCATGATGTGTCCCGGTAAGGCGGTCATTAAATAAAACACCAAGATATTTGTCCTGGGAAACCAGCGGAACAGTTTCATTGAATAAAGTAAGCTGTTTTTTGATGGGAGCGTTTCTTTCGTGTTTCCGAACGATCAAGAGCTGTGATTTTGAGGCATTAATTTGGATTTTCCATTGTACACATCACTGTTCAATCGAAGGAATAAGATCTTGAAGTTTTTTGACTGCGTGATTTACATTTGTAGATTTCACAGCTAATGCGGTGTCATCTACATAGCAAATCAAAGTAGAGTTGTTCTGTGGTATTTCTGGGAAATTTGCAGCATAAAATAAATAAAGTATCGGTCATAGGACCGAACCTTGAGGGATACCACTACGAATATTCTTTTTGCAGGAGTCAGCACTATTTACACAAACGTAAAAATTCCTGTTCGTGATGAAAGAATGTATTGTAAGTAATAGCTTTTTATCAAAGTGACAGGAAATAAACTTTGAGATAAGACGCGGTTGAAAGCTTTCATCACATCAACATGAGAGAGCAACACACCTAATGAAGTCAGTGGAACTTCGACTTAAATACTAATCTTACTCGTTGGCATTAGACGCGATTCTGAAAACCCATTCTGGTAGGAAATTGTAAGCTGAAATTAGGAGAGATAGGAAAGAAGCTTTAACTAAAAATTAACTGTTAGAAACTTAGGATAAACCTTACAACGTTTTGTTATTAAAAGAGGTAACCTCAAACGACTAGACTGAGAATACATTATTAATTGATTAATTATATGAAATGAATATTTTTATATAGTTTTCCTTTTTATACCAAAAACACTTCACTTTTATCGCACAATTATCAATGTATGTATTTTCGGTTATTAATAAAAATTTTAAGGGCCATGATTTAAGATTTCATTATACGCAGTCTACATGTATAAGGTCCAAATTTTAATTTTGCATAGAGCTTATTTTGATATTGAATCTACTTTCTAACTGAAGAGCATTAATCTATCACTTCGAACACACTAATGAAAAATCAATATGTTTTAATATCAGTAAAATGTGAAAATTGGTTTTTAACCATATCGAGTATTTATTTGTACTTCCATAGTAGTTTTACTATGAAATGCACTAAGAAAATTTTTAAATATGTTTTTTGTGCATTTTATCTATGAGTCCTAAATAAATAAAAGTCCTAAGTAAATAAAAAAAATTCTTTAGGACAGGAAATTTCTAATTCATTCTTAAAATGAATTAGAACTTCCGTATTCTTAAAATTTCAGATTGAAATATAATTTAAACCCGATTTAAAAAAAATGTTACTTCATAAATCTTTAAATATATCTGTCGCATTACTTTTGTTTGCATAAAAAAAAGTTTGAAATAATAATAATCTCGAATTGTAAACGTTAACCATTCAGAATTTTTTTGAAGAACTTGAACGTTTAAATTATTAGTGAATGAAATTTCTTATTAAATTAAATATAATTCTTAACAAGCCTCTTGTTTACCTATTTATTTTACTAAGTAGTTCTAATATTGCCTCGAAATTCATATTACTTTTAGATTTCGTTTGTAACAGTTTAAAAAAAATTAGCTGAGTTAAGGTGATGTTAATTCTTAGTACTAATAAAGTTTAAAATTAGGCAATGTTATTATTAAAATTAGGCTAATTACATAAGATTGCTTTTGGCCTAATTTTAAATTTTAAATTGGCATCTTTCACTTTCATATGACTCATTGTATTATCAATGAACCCCGATGTATTATCGCACAAAATGTGGATTCAAAGCTTACTGTTATTATTTAAAGAAAAGATGATGCGCCGCATAATCATATCATTCTTATAAATAAAAAGTTTAAAATTTGATTATTTGACACTTTATTCACATTGTATAAATAATTTCTATCATCTGCAGATAACAGCTTTTAATATTGTTGAAAAAAGTATTGTTTAAAAAAATTTTATTTGTTATTCTTGAGCGCAGACGTATAGGAAGATTTAAATTTAATGCTGCAATTTGAAAATTTCAGATTATCATCTAACACCTCAAGCAGAAGTTTGCTATTTAAAAAATAAGAACTTTAAAAATGTGAAAAGAGCTGTTGCTCTTCTTAAACGATAGTAATAAAAAATCTGATGTAGACACCACATGACTTCCTTGTGTGGCCTATTAAATAATACACATTTTGCTGCATTTCATTTTAACTTATTTATTAGAGATATACTTTTCATTCAATTAATTCAGTTCTCACTTTGCGGCAAAGCAAAAATACATTTTAACAATTTTTAAAATTAAAATTAGAGTTTCCATCCAAAAACAAGCAATTCGGCGAGCGGGCAAGATTATGGATTTTTCGGTCCACAAAACTGAAAGTTTACATTTGCTCCCACTTGGCAAAAAGAGATTGCAGATAGAGAAACTGACTTAATTCACTATTATGCTGAGTTTCAAATGTAAACAAATGGTGGTTCGTTAGGTTTAACTCGCACTTGAACCCTTAAATTGTCGATAAATCGTCAACTATTGCATGCAGATTAACCTAAAGGCAGGAAAACTTTAATCGGAACGTAAAAACCGCAAAATTCAATCACTTTTAAAGCAAAAATTGCACAATTTACCAACGGATAAGAAGAAAAAAAAACTAAGCTCATCGAGCCAGGAAATAGAGTATATTTCTATTAAAGCAAAAGTTGGAACTTAAATGATAGATTATAATTTCTTTCCTATGAAGGTCTTAACCGATTCTTTCTCACTGAAAGTCGTAACCCGAAAGGAGTACGAGTGAAATTCAACTGCAAATTCGTATATAAAACTGAAAATAATATAAAATAGAACAATAAAAAATTATGCATTAATCTTCCCTGTTTAACGCTCCAAACAGAACTTGTCAAGGGAAAAGTATTTTGAAGCTTTAAACCTAGTTGATTATAATGAGTTTCGAATACATGTTTCGTTCTTTTGAATCATTTGAGACTCAAAACCGCTGTACTGAAATCAAATTTTCACTTTAAAGCAACATTTTAGTGTCTCTCAAATATTTACAGATATATATACAGATATATATCATGTTTCAATGCATAGATGAAAAAATCCGGTACTTTTATCAACTTGTGGCTGTAGACACGGCTGAGTGGACAGGCATGATAACACATTTAGCACAAATGAGCGTGAATTATTACATCTTTATTTTCACGCATATCACATTCTTCTTTTGCAGACAAGATATTTTTTAATCGTAGTTGAATATAATAATTTCCATGTACACGGGTTTTAAAGTACAACGTCATCTTAGATAAGTGAGCATAGCAGCAAAGCGTCTTGCCGGAAGGAAAGCGTAAGCGAAAAGTGACGCTGCAATTCAAAGGAAGAAGGGAGGGAGTCCAAATGTTTCAGTTTGAGTTAAAAAAGTTTTGGTTTACAATTATTTTGATTGGGCAAAAGGTATCTGAATTAAGTGTTAAGTAACGGGGAAAGATTTCGAATTTGCGAGAACAGATGATATTAAGGGGAGAACACCAAGTTTAGAATAGTTAATTTTGAGGTCGTCAATTATTTCTTAGAGCAGCCGTCATATTTTGTTATCTCTTACACACATAAATACACAAAAAGACTCATTTTCCCCCCAAAAATTATAAAACTGATTTAAAATGGATTCTGAAAAAATTTTTGTGGCGTCTGTGCGTACGTACGTACTTATGTATGTATGTATGCACGTATCTCGCATAACTTAAAAACGAGTAGCCTCAGAACGTTCAATTTTGTATATAAGACTGCTATAGCATGCAGATGTGTGCCTCCCTTTTTGGTTGCAATCGGCCGCACCAATATATATATATATATATATATATATACTCAGTCTGTTACTCTGCTCTGTGAGCTCATCTTTTTTATTCTTATATGTTGGTAAATTGCGCATTTTTTTGCTTTAAGAATGATTGAATTATATTGTTTTTATCTTCCGGTTAAAGTTTTTATGCCTTTAGTAAATCTACATGCGATATTTGGAGAATTATCAACAATTTAAATGCTGTTTAAGTGCGGCTAAGTGTAATTATTTTTACTATAGCAGTCATATTTGTTTACATTTGAAACTTAGAAGAATAGTGGATTTGTTTCCAATCTAGAGAAACTAAGGTTCCCAACAACAAAGATAACGCCTTCTTTTATTATTGGGAATTAAATAGTGCTTAATCCATTCTGAAATTTATTCTACGATTTAAGTGTTTAAGATTTACTTCGTATTTTTGAATATAGATATTTTGAGTTTTTATGTATTTTATCCTTATCTCGAAATGAGAACTGAATTAATTAAATGACAAATACTGAAATCATCTGTGAAAAACTGTTCCTTATTTTTTTTGTTTAATTTCTTTTATACATAGTTTAGATTTATTATAGTATTTGAATAGAACATGTGGCAACAATTAGATAATTCTTCTTCTTCAATGGCCATACAGCCCAGGATGGGCCCTTGCCTTCTTCAGAATCCAATTCCAAGCTCTTCTATCCTTGGCCTTGGACATCTAATTAGTTAATTTTAAAACTTTTAAGTCTGTTTCCAAACAGTCGAGCCACCTAAGTTTAGGTCTCCTTCTTTTCCGGGTGCCAAATTGTCTGGTCGAGAAAATCCTTTTAGTTACACGATTTTCATCCATTCTGCACAGGTGTCCTGCCTATTTAATTCTCTGATTCCTTATATATTTTACTATATCTAGTTCTTTAAAAGTTTTATAGAGTTCAGAGTTAATTCTTTTCCAGATATTGTTACATTTTATGCCACCAAAAATACGTCTCAAAATTTTTCTTTCAAAGATAGAAATGATACTTTTAGCTTTTTCTATCATTGCCCAGGTCTCAGCAGAGTATGTAAGAATGTTAAGTGAACCTAGCGCCAGAGTGTCTCTATCGTAAACAAATATGGTGAATTTTAAAGCGTGCATTTATTCTATTGTGGTTTCTGTGCTATGGACGAAGTAGATTTAATTCAATCCAGCAAGTTTAAATGAAATGCAAGAAAAATGCGTATAATTTAATATTCCGTACCAGGAAGTCATGTGATGTATACATTAGATTTTTTATTAGTTATAATAATGGTTATAAATCGTTAATAACATTCATTGCAAAATATTATTAAGAAGAACAAGCTATTTTTTAAAATTCATTTTATTACATTGATAAGCAACGCACGTTTTTACCATGGGAAATAAAACGGAAGGTCTTATGCCACGTGCATTGGGAATACCTTTTTTCATCCCGGACTTGATTTTGGTGCTGGGACGTGATCTGCAAAAAATAACGATAATGCGAAGAATATTATAGTGCAGAAGTGACGATATCATCTTTGTTGCAAAAGTATTACAGAAATATCCTTGAAAACGTAACTTCCTAAGTTCTTGAAATTACGGATTCATAACCATTTCTATCGTGTCATCCAATTTTGAATTGTCTTTAGGAAGGAGAAATTAATGTTTTATTTAACGCCCGATACTTTTTTGAGTGGATTTATAGTTTTAAAGACTTTTAATTTTTTATTAATTGTGGCTCAGTATTCTATAGATAAATAAAAAGATCCAGTTCTACTTTTGTAATTACATGAAGAATAGGTATTAATATTCTAAAATTTACGTTTATTAATGGCATAAAAACGTTTCGTAGAATAATAATAATAATGAATTATATTTATTTTTATTAAAAAAAACAATTCTGCAGCATGCCTAACATATTATGACGTAAGAAATCTTTTTTATTTATTAATTATCGCATTGTAAATGTTTCTAAAAACTTTCAGTTGGATGTATTATAAATTGAATGCGTTTTAATCTATATCAATACGATACATTATAAAACGCAAAATAAACATTTAAATTATTAAAAAGTGTGTTTATTGATATTAATTAGCTCAATGTTTAAAGAAAAATCAGTTGATCAAATTTTAAAGATAAGTGAAAGATTTTATTTTGCGAAACGTAAACACTCTGAGAATGGCAATGCGCAAGAGCCTCTGGAAGGTAATTAAAGACTTTATACTTCTCTCAACGGCAACATTTGCTAGGGAAGTGGATGTGACAGCGTAACATAATGTAAGGATCCAAAAATCTGTGAAGAATTCCAATAAGAACGTTATCAATATTACTGGGTTAGCTGCATTTTTATGTAAATACAGTGGTGGCTTTATTAGCCAATACGTTTTTTCAAAGCTTGCCTAGGCTAAAATTAACGGTTCTTATTTGCGGCTTTTATACTGCAGTCGCATTTGTACATATTTCATTTCATTTGTTTTGATTGCTGTTGAATTTACATTATTCGATATGATGAACTCGCATGATCAAGCAGAAATAGAAATTGTAAACTATTCTAATAAAATGAAAAAAGTTAAGATGCTGCGGTAATGTGGAATCTATAAACTGAATATATAATGAATTGAATGTCACAAAAAGTGCAGCTATTTTTGAATTTATCCGGTCGAGACGCTTACTGTAAAGTAAGTAAAAACTGTCATCAAGCAGTGCGATTTATTGCCAATAATGAGTAAGGTGCCTTATTCTAACCTGCTCCATCACTTAAGATAAGGGCACTACAGGGCTGGGGTATCATCTCAGTCGTTGCGCTAGTAATGGTTTATTGGTCGAGTCGCATCTTTCCTCCTTTATTTTTTGTCTTTTACTACAAGATCTGTTAGCTGGGCCGACAGATCGCTTATTGGGCCACCGTCCTTTATTATTAAGAAAACACAATACAAAGTTAGTAATACCTGAACCTAATGATTAGGAATTATTTACATTATTTACAAAGAATTTCACATAACAGGTAGGACGCAGCCTACTACTGAATCTTTACCAGTTTTCACCTCTTACATCATGCTTCGGCCTCTATGATGAGGCTGTCAATCTTTATCTTTGCTATGGTTGCTAGGCTCCCTCTTCTTGTGTAATATTGGCTGCAGAGTGATTTAAGTCCTGAGTCTTGGAATTTATTAGGGAAGTGTAACCGTCTGAGATCTTGAGTCTTTGGGCAGTCCATTAGGTAGTGCAGCATTCGGCCTTCTGCTCCGCACTCGCACTTGACTCTTCTTTTGTAAAATCTAACATGGTAGGCGGGAAAGTTCCCATGGTCGGTGCATGTTTGGATAAATTAGTGATCTGACTTAAGTCTTTTCGTACTTATGGTGGGGAAGATGTCAAAGGTATGTCGCCCTGTGTCTGTCAAGAATCGCGCTTCGGATCTTGTGTTTGGCTGTGTCTTCTGAATTGGGAGATCTATGTCGATTGAGGCTTTACATGTTCCTAACTTAGCTACCCCGTCGGCCCTTTCATTACCCTTGGATCCTGAATGACCTTTGATCCAGTGTAAGGTGAGAGGAGATTTTTCAAAAGATGTTACTATTATCTCTTTTAGCGCTTCTATGTGTGTACTCCTGTATCCTCTTTGTTGAGTGCGTATAGTACGCTTTGGTTATTTGTGTAGAAATGAGCCTCATGTTTGGCATCGTCAGCCTAAAGGAAGGCGCTGCTTAGGGTGAAGGATTCCGCCTGGAAGACGTTGGCGTGATTGCTCAATCAGAAATTCTAGCTAAAAGTTTCATCATTGTTGAGGAGGACCACGAAGGCCGCTCCGACTCTACCCTCTATCATGAACCGTCTGTAAAGATTTATAATCGGGTGTCGGTTGGTGGTGTCTTGTCCATTTTAGTTTGAACTATTTTCCTGGGTGTATGATAGTGACCCGTGTTCTTGTCTCCGTGCATACCCCACTTACTATTGTCTCTCCATTTAAGGCGGTGTCTTCTCCGAAATGGATAAGACAATTGAGTCGTTCGTTCATCGCTTTAAGGTCGAGGGGAATTGTCCCTGCCAATACTTGAAGTGCAGCCGTTGATGTTGGGGAACAAGCGGTCGTTATCTTTAAGAGGGCTATCCTTTAAATATGTCCTAGTTTTTGGCTTACTCTGACTGTTTCGGTCATCCATATTAAACATCCATATAATATGAATCTCTCTACTCCTCTCAGATAGAGTTCTTTCAGAACTCTCTTTCTGAGATTTCAGGAAGGACTTACTATTCTGTTTAGTTTGTTTAATATTTTGCTTGTTTTCGTACTTATCTCCGTAAGGTGGGGCATCTATGCTAATCTTTTATCTATGATGAATCCTAGACATTTCAGGATGTCTTGTCGTCTTAGTGCGACCCCTTGCCATTTTATCATTGGGGGATAAGACTCTATTTTATGTCCTTTGGGGAATATTATAAGTTGGGTCTTATCGACGCTAAATTTCAATTTATAATTATTGCTCCATTCTGTGAGCGTGTTTAAGGCTGTAGAGGCTTTTCTTTCAATGACTGTTCTGTTGCCTCCTGCGATGATTAGAATAAAGTCATACGCGTAGGCCTGTATTTTCACATTGTCTTCAAAATGTAATTTTAAAGCTGTGTCCGCTTTTAGATTTCATAACATGGGCTACCTTTGGGGGCTCCTTTGTGGTAGCTCATAGTTAGATTTACCCCGTCTATTTTGTATACAACTTGCGTATTTTCCAGATAGCTGTTTGCTAAGTTATAAAGATTTTGTGGTCATCTGTGTTTTATTAGTCTCTTTTTGACCACCAGCCACCATAGTTGGCTATAGGCGGACGTGACGTCAAGAGATATCTCGCAGGTGTGCATGCTGTTGTCTTTATTTTGAATAATTAATGTACAGAGATTGCTCATGGCATCTACTGTACTTTTTCCTTTCGTGAAACTGAAGTGGTAGCGAGTTATTTGCACTGAGAAAGTGCGTTAATCTTTGTGTTAGCAGCTTTCTAATATCTTACCCCATCCTGACAGCAAGCATATTGGTTTATACGCGTTTAGCTTGTTTTTGGATTTCCCTTCTTTATGAAAAAGCACTAGTTCTGCCTCTTTCCAGGCTGTGGGAAAGTATTCCAAGTCTAGACATTTATTGAAGGTTAACAATTGCTCTTCCTTTGTGTATTTAAGCTCTTGCACAAATCTATGGTTAGGTTCTCGAATATTCTTTTTACAGAGACTGTTGTATTTTGTAGTTCTGCTAAATTAAAGGGGATGTCATTCTCTGTGTTGGGAGCGCAGAGATCGCTTCTTGTCTTTTTGTGCGCTTCTGTATCATCTGAGGTATCCTCCGGTGGAAAGTGGTACTTTATGATTTCCTTTGTTGTTTCTTCTGTAGTGCGGGTATGAGTCCCATCTTCATTTTCGATTGTACTTAGTTGCAAGTACTCACTAATGCTTCTCTTGGCTATGTCGAAGTGTGTTCCAAATGGAGAACTTGATGTAACTCTTACGCAGAATATATCCTACGACTTTATTTTTCTTCAAGGAGCAGCTTTTTGTAAATTGTTGCTTCTTTGTTGTATTGTTTTCTTTATGTTTTCTTCATGGAGTAACTTTTTGTAAATTTTTGCTTCTTTGTTGTATTGTTTTTTTAACCGTCTTTCCTCTCCTGTGGTTCTATTGTAGCGTCTTCTTTAGACGCGTAGATTTTTATGTTGTAATTTTAGTTCCACGGTCCGCTAAGGGCGTTTCTTTATTTTCCATTTTATTGGTCTTTCAGCCATGTGTCCTCACAGATTTCGTGGAGATCGCGTGTTGTCTTAGTTTTGTGGTCATCTATCACTTCCTTAGAACTAAGTTGGGTTCCCGTGGTATTATCTTTGCGATAGTTGTTGTCGAAAGTTTAACCAATCTACTCTATCCATGTTTATTCTAATTTTCTTTATTCGCGGGCGCCTTTCGTGCATAATATATTATTTCGTGCATAATATATTATTCGTGTTATAGCGTTGTGATCGCTAAGATTAACGTCATCTTTGATCTGCCAGATTTCTATTTGGATGGTTCCTATTATCCTTGCTAGGGTAAGGTCAACCCATGAGTTGTCTCGTGACCCTGCCAATGTGGGAATGTAAAATGAGTCATTAATCACTGATAATCCTGTTGAAGCGAGTAGCTCGCTTATTTTAATGCCCTTGGGGTCTGAGTGACTAGGCCCCCCAGATTGGGCTTTTGGAGTTAAAATCGCGGCTTATTATGACAATAGTATCTTGTTATTTTTGACTAAGTATTCTAAGTCCAATAGGATATTTCTTGGGAGGGTGGACAGTATGTTGAGACCAGGAGATAATTCTGGCCCTGTTCCATTCTGATTGCCACTGTGTAAGGTGTGTTCATTACTGCGATTGCTGGGATTGAGTGATCGCTTATTATGATTGCTGCTTTTGCCGTATTTTTGTTATGATATTTTCTAAACTTAACTGAGAGCCCGTACATCTTATTATTGAGGATATAGGGTTCCTGGACGCATGCTACGCTTATTTTATTGTCCGTGTTTTCTGAATTTGTTTCTGTTGCATTCATTGAATGCTTAACGTTGATCTGTAGTATTTTTGTATTATCCATAATTAATGCATTGAGCTAAAAGCCTTAGTTCTCTGTTGTAGCACGGGCATATTCTTTGCTTCTGGTGTCGTGGTGGATGTTGTATCCCGTATGGTATCGCTCATTTGCTTTTTTGCAATTTAGACATGTTTTCTCCTTTTATGCAGTCTTTAGCCTCGTGGGATCCGAAACCACACCCTGCGCATTTTTTCCCCTCTTGGCAATATTTCGCATTGTGATTGAAGCCTTAGCATTTGGTGCATTGCGCTAGCTTTATGTATTCTCGGACGTTGTTTTGTGCCCCATTTTAGATGTAGTTTTCTCTTTTTCATGAGAATTTTGAACGTGTTTGGGTCTTTTGTAGTCTTCTTTTCATTGGAAATAGCATCTCTATTTCACTTTTTTCCAGCTCGGTGTTCTGTGATTTAACTAGATTCTTCATTTTTTTTATTTATGTCTTCATTTATGTTATAAATTATAACTCGGTGGTTGAGTTTTTACGAATGTTTGGTTTCTAGAATATCTTTTAACGTTCTATTTTCCTTTATCACTTCCTCTAGAATATCTATCTCATCCTTCTTGGTTACCTTTATGAGTACCCCTCCTTTGCTATTTTCTTTACGTGTTTTACTACAACCTTAAATTTTCCTGGGCTGATATATTTAGTTAATCTTTCTTTGACCTCTTCCGAGGTTTGATCTGTGTCCTCTTTTGGGTATACTATCAACACGTGCTCAGGTCCTGTGTCCCTTTTTCGGGATAAAGATCTTCTAGAAATGAAGCATTCACGAGCGTTCACATCTTTGTTCCGAGATCTAACCGCATTGGCACAAAAATGTGATTCGAAAGCAACAAGTCCTTTGATAGAGTTCTCTATATTTTTTTAGCCTCTTATTCTCCTTCTAATTTGGTAATATAAAAACTTTGCTTAGTTAGAATTTAAAATTAAAAGAATTTAAAATACTTACAAAAAGTTTCTTTGTATACTTCTCTAATTTTTTAGGAACAGCATCATTATTAAGTAATTCATTTAAGTCATTTAGGCAGTAATTCATTTAATAAGCATTTAGCAGTAATTCATTCACTTAAGTAATTCATTTAAGTCATTTAGTCAGAATCCGAGCCCTGCGCTGTTGCTAACTGATCCTGACTTCTGTATTTGGAGGGCATTCCGGTGACAGTTCGCCGCAGAGACATCTCTGTCTATTTGCCTCCGTGGTTCGCGTTTTCGCCATAGTGCCTTGTACCTGTACTTAGCACTTTGGGACGTGAGATAGAAGTGTCCTAACGACTAAGGGACCACTGCTGGCTTCGTTAAGGAACCGACAAGTGCAGTGGTTGCCTTTCGCAGGACCGTTACCCTGGGGTGCTCGCCGGTCTCCGCTACATAGCTGCCGAGCAAATTTAAGACACTCCGAAGAGGAAGCCCCGAGACCACGACAAGGTAAAGCTCAGCTGGAGAGCGTAATAGCAAAAGGGCCACTAGTTTCGCAATAGCTTCCACGAAATGGATGGCACTCGACTTCTTGGGAGATATGCTGGACTGGCTCAATGTTCCTAGAGGATATGCTTTCGTCATGCTCAATAAACAATAGAATCTGTTATTATAATCGCTTTTCCCTCGGGGAATAATGAATAAATATGACGTCACAATATATTCGTAAGATGTTAACTTTAAGTAATCCCGATTAATTGTCGATAACCCATTTTTTTAGCCTAAAGGAGCAATTTGCTGAGAAGGGCTATTCATTTTGTTTTGACATTTTGCGTCGTATACTATAAAATAGCGTTTCACTTTTCAAATTGTTGCCCCCAAATATTAGAGGCTTGCGTTATATTTAAAGAAATTAAATAATGAAGAATCTGCATGAATGTAGGTATATTTCTCGCTTTGTGAAAATCAACGGAACCTAGAGACATCAAATTCTGAATAACATAGTCCTCCACTCGAATATGGGCATCTGGAAGCTCAAATTTGGAATTTGTTTTACTATCTATTTCATATTTTATAAAACTTTAACGAATTTTGATTAACCAACTCAGAGATTTCTTCAAAGAGAGCAGTGGCAACACTGTACGAAAAAAAAATTATCTCCAGCGCGCTAGACTGTGTATCGGAAATTCTAAAAATATGCTTATTTTAAAATCATTTTGCGATATTGCTGTTGAACTGAATTTTATGGTTTAAGTGCTATGAACATGATATTTAATAAGTAAAGATGTAGAGACATTAGGTATTTTGTTTGAAGCAAGAGAGGTGAAAAATATGCACTGCCTTCGCCGGGAATCGAACCACGGACCTCTGAAATACCGGCTCAGTGTGCTGACCATTACACCACGAAGGCACGCTAAGAATGTGGGAGATATACCTTATATACTCCCCTTTTTAAAGGGCGACTAGGGTTTTAGGGGACCTAGTCGCCAAATTCTGGGTGTGGAGAGTCATCATCCACAACCCTTTTAGTTCGGGCGCCACTGTAGAGACATTAGGCATTTTTGGAAGCAAGAGAGGTGAAAAATATGCACTGCCTTCGCCGGGAATCGAACCACGGACCTCTGAAATACCGGCTCAGTGTGCTGACCATTACACCACGAAGGCACGCTAAGAATGTGGGAGATATACCTTATAAAGATAACAGACAAAACGTTGAAAAAAAATGCACCCTTGTGCGTAATATAAATTTTGAAAGCTTTCAGAAATTTTTAAGCTTTTTTTTAAGGAGGATGTTATTAACGGTGGTTTATCTTTTTTTTTCAAGCATTATTTAGAGGAAGGAGAAGATAAATATTTTGGTTTTGCCTTCTGCAAAATAGTACAAGCTGTGAATTATTTTCAAACTTATAGGTTTGATTATACCCCTGAAAATTATAGTAGTATATTACACTATGCCATTGATTATACTGGTGCTTATTATGCTTTACCTGGTGCGCATTATACTTATGAAAAATTCTGAAGATTGCGCACTGAATTCTGAAGATTCAAGCACTGAAAAATTTTGGGATTGGGCAAAACAGCATAAAAAAAACACAGCGAAAACTCGGGACACAACTTAGATTCATTGTTACGGGAATTGATGTTGTGCTTAGTTCACAAAGAGAGTGACTACTTTCTTGCTATTTAAAAGTCTTTACGGAATTTTGGCACCTGGAATTGCTGAATTATCCTAAGTTTTAATGTAAAGAATTTATTTGATAGTTAATCTCAGAGCTTGAGCTTTTTATTTAGAGTTTTTATATGATAAATATTAATTTGTATATGTTAATTACTAATTTAAATAAAAGGCGATATGGGATGAACTAATTAAATAAAGAACAGAGTACAACGTGTTTCTTCAAACTTGGAATGACAGGTGTAGCCCGATTCTTCGCCATCTTTCACACTCAGCATAAAAATATCTAAATATCAATGCGCGATTACAGATTACAGCAGAATAAGTGATTTAGAAAATAAAGGAATTATCCAAACTGCGATGATAAATATCAAACAGTAGGTCAATTCATTTTAGTGTTGGAAAAAAGTTTGTTTTAACTAAATAAACAAAAATTTAATAAATATTTATGCACAACATATGCAAAGCGATTAAATAAGAAGTTTGGGTTTGAACATTTTTTTCTTTTGAGGCAACAACAGATTTGTTAAAATCCCTGCAGAACTGTAATTATGAATTTCATACCATTTTACTCACTCGGAAACTAAATTAAAGTCTCGAAAAGATAATATTAGAAAGAAATTAATGGACCGAAATGATTAGGACACAGACATTTTTGGCTTTCTTTTGACCCAAGAAAACCGGTTATTCTTCTGTTCTTCTGAATATCAGTGCAAATTGATGGCTAAGGAAGATAAACTTTGTCAATATCCTAAAATATTATCGCGATGAACTTCAATGACAAAAGAAGATAAAAATCTGAAGTCTATTTTCAGTCACCCTTGCATTGCCACTTTTTTTTTTCATTCTTTCCCAATTTTGCAAGTTTCTTAAACAATGGAAGAATGTAGGAGAACATTATGAAAGTAAGTATTTGTGTGAGAACATTCTGAAAGTAAGTATATGCGTAAGTGAATAAATTATATTCTTTGTCAGGAAGTTTTGCTGAATTTATGAGCTTAAAATTATTAAGTATTTGTTTTCCTCCTAAGTTTACATTTTTCAGCAATACACTTTTCTTTCACATAAATTCTTTTCAAAATTTCATACATAGTTGGTATATACGTGTCAATTATTATTAGTGTAATTAATTAATTAGTATGTTCACTATTAATTATTGCTATATTAATAAATGCGTAAAATTTAATTAACTTTACGATATTAATAATAAGAAATGTAAAGAAATAATTTCTATAATTTTATTCTAATAATACCTTCATGTTGTCAGAGTTCTTTATATACAGACGTATATGCAAGTATTACTGGTTCATGGTAACCCTGTTTAAACATTGCCATATATAATATTTAAATTTTGCTTTTTACATTTAAAAATAAAAGTAAAATGAATATTAATACTATTAGCAAAAGGTTTTGACAGCTGAATTAGAACAGTTGGGCAACAGAAGTTACCAAACAAATACTGAGTCCTGCAAGTAATTATTGTAAAAATGATTGCGCAACTAGATGAGTCGTTTGTTGCGTAAAAGCGGAAAAAATAAAGTTGCTTTTCATTTCTACGCATTTATTTCAAAATATTCCCAGGACTGATTTTTTTTTTGTTTTGCTTTTTGTTTAAATAAACACAGCCAGTTTTAAGTAATAAATTTTGGTTTGCACAAGTTAACAAAACTGTTAAACCACTTGACAACGACAGTTAAAAAGACTAAAGGTTAAAAAAAAAATGATGTGGACACCACATGACTTCCTTGTACGGAATACTAAATCATACGCATTTGTTGCTGAATTTCATTTAAACTTACTTCCACGAATTATATTAGGCATATTTCTCATTCAATTAATTCAGTTCCCATTTCGCGACAAGACAAAAATACATAAAACCTCAAAATATCTTTGTTAAAAATTGAAAAATATAGAAAAATATAAAACACGAAATACAGTTAAAACAATTTAAAAGACAATTTTTTACAATTAAAATGAGAGTGTCTACGCGAAAACAAGCAATTCGGCCGGCGGGAAAGAAGGCAGACTTTTCGGCGCACAAAACTGAAAGATTACTTTTGGTTCCCCTCGGCAAAATGACATTGAAGGCATAGACACTGACTTAATTCACTATTTTGCTAAGTTTGGGATATAAACAAAAATGACTGCTATGGTAAAAAAATTAGGCTTAGGCGCACTTAGCAATTTTTAAATTGTTGATGTTTCTACAACTATAGCATGCAGATTAACTAAAGGCATAAAAATCTTAACCGGAACATTAGAACAACGTAATTCAATCATTTTAGCAAAAAATACACAATTTAACCAACACATAAGCATTAAAAAAATGAGCTCATTGAGCCAAGTAACACAGTGGGTGTATATATATGTGCGTGTGTGCATGTATATATATATATATATAGTTTAAAAAAAACTGAGCTCATGGAGCCGAGTAACAGAGTAGGTACATATATACTATATACAGTTTTGGTGCAGTCGATTGCAATTCAAAAGGGAGGTGCACAACTACACATTATTACAATCCTATATGCAAAATTGCAACGTTCTGAGGCTATGCGAGATACATACATACATATGTACGTACGTACAGACGCCACGTAAAAATTTCTTCAGAATCCATTTTAAATAAGTTTTATAATTTGGGGGGGGATGAGTCCTTTATTCTGTCTTTACGTACATAACGCAAGAGTTGGATCCCCCGTCCTGGGTCCGCCTTTCGGGGTGAGCTTGTCCAAGCTCCTGAGATCCCCTCATCGACGACGCAGACCCCACAGTCCCAGCCAGGCCCTGTGAAAGGCAATGGGATGTCTTTACGTACAGATGTCACCGAAAAACATCGTTAAATTAGATTCGATAGACGTCAAAATGGATATTTTCGTTAAAATATGATACCCGACATTTTTCGCGATTACAGTACTTCCTTTTTACTTCGTACAAGGAAGAAAAAATCTGAAATCACCTTTTGTGTGTTACCTTTATTTATTAAATATGATAGTCTTCGCACTTAAGCCACAAAATTCAAACAAACAACAATATCAAAAAATATTTAGAATAGAATATTTTTTATTTAGAATAAAAAATACTTATTCTAAAGAGCATATCTTTAGAATTTCCGATATACAGTCTCGCGCATTGGAGACAAAAATGTTCTTTTTTTTTTTTTCGTAGAGTGTTGCCATTGCTCGTTTTAAAATCGTTGAGTTGGTTAATCAAAAATTCGGTAACGCTTTAAAAAATATGAAACTGATGATAAAAAAATTCTAAATTTGTGCTTCCAGATGCCCATATTCGAATGGAGTTACGTTATATCCGTTATTCAAAATTTGATAATGCAGGGTTCTAATATTTGGAGACAACAATTTGAAAAGTGAACCACTGTTTTAAAGTGGACGACTGAAAATGCTTAAACGAAATTAATAGCCCTTAGGCAAATTGCCCCTTTGGGCTAAAAATTATAATTATCCCCCTAAAAAACGTCAATGCGTGTCATATCTTATAACTATATTATGCATGCGCCAAGCTTATTTTATGATTCAACATTAAATATGTTCTGCTTCTTGGTGTCGAATGCTCATTAGCGAGAAAATCCTCCCACTGTTTGTTTTAGAAGAAGAAATTCAAAAATTAAATTCAAATACTTTAAATAATACGAAATAAATTGTGCTTGAAACAATTAAAAGAAGGAATTCGGAAAAAGAGGGTCTTTAAGGTGGTTAGAGAACATTTATTTCACATGGAAAAGGAAGACATACCCTATTAATTACCTTCTACGATAAAATCCATGTGTTTAAAAATTAATCAAGGAAGTAATGATAGTATTTTATGAAAAACTGTTATAGTAGTATTATTCACGATTTACATGAACATTGTATTTGAAAATTTAACGCTTGGTCTAGCGCTAAATTTTTAAAAAATTTCTAAAAATAAATTAAGAAATTAAGAAAATTTTAGAAATTAATTAAAAAGAATTAAAAAGAAATTGATTAAAAAAATTAAAAAGAATTTTAGAAATTAATTGCTAAATTTTAGAAATTAAGTTCTCATTTTTTGCTTTCGTTAAATTTCCTAAAATTCTATCGTTAAATTAATGTTATAAAGACTGGCTCAAGACAAACTGAACGCAAAGCAACACATGAACTGTAAGGCGGTATTCTGTCGGGTTGACCAAGATAAAGCGAGCCGATATGGGAGACTTGCTTTGGGCTCGGTTTATCTTGGGCAACTTGATATCTAAGTAATTGAACAAAAAGTGAATCAGTGAGACGTCTGATAATTGATTTAGAAAACAATTGACATTGTTTTTTACGTTTTTTACAGTCACGTGATTTCTGAGCATACTTTTTACCTTTTCTTTTTCTTTTTGCATTTTTGTATACTCTTTAGATTTACGTTAATAATTTTGATCATAATTTAACTTTTTTTTTCTTAATTTAGACAAACTTAAATTTTGTTTACACAGAATTGCATTAATCGGGAGTTGAGGTGAAAGTTAAATGCCATTCTCCTAATTACGATTCAAAATATTACTATTTAAAAAAAGGTAAAAAATTTAGTGGTTCAGTTTTTGCAGTTTAAAACTTCTAAGCATTTCTTTTCGGATAACTTGCGTTTTAATTGATGATTCTGAAGGAAGATAAATTTCGAAAGTGGGTCTTATTAGAGAAGTTCTGTTCATTATCACCATTCTACCTCACAGCAACTCGTTATCTCCCCAGATATATCATTTAAGCAATGACTTTTACTATTTTGGGGCTTTCTGTGATGAGGAAGTAAAATAATCATTTCTTTCCTTATTATTATCTTTTATTTTATAACTCATAATTAGTGAGAATAAATAAATGTAAACACGATACGAGAACTTAAATAAAATCCTAAGCATAATTACACAAAATATTAATTAAGAGCGTTTTTTTTCTTACGATCCTATTTTGTATCATTTTTCTTAGATAAAAGAATGTTGCCATCAAATGGTATCACCATGTATTAAGTTAAAAAAAAATAATATAGCGAATATAAGAAATGCATGGCAACACTAAACACTCTATCGGGAATTCTAAAGACGCGCTGCTCTAAAATATTTCGTAACTTGTTTGTTGTAAATATTTTGTAACTTGTTGAATTTTTTGTGGCTTAAATGCGAGAAAGGGATATTTAATAAATAAAGTTAAAAAGGAAAAAAGCTAATAATTTAAACACAAAAAATTGCGTAAGTAGTTTTTCTAAGAAAACTTAAAGCTATTATGAAGTGAGAAGAGTACTGAAAAAAAAAATAATAGTAATATTCATTCACTATATCAGGAATCACAAACAAATGTTGCTTTTAAAATATTTGTAATTTTGCTGCTGAATTTTATGTGGTGTAAAAATGAAAAAAAGCGATGTTTAAAAATAAAGTTAAAAAGACAAAACTGTTATGTAAGTCTTGTTCAGAAAACTTAACCTTAATATATATGAATTGAAAAAATATTGAAAAAATAGAAAAAATACCTGGCAATACATAACGTTAAATTGAGTATTCTAAACATATCCTGCTTCTAAAAATTTATGATTTAAGTGTTGAACTTTATGTGGCGTGAGTGTGAAGAAAGAGATGTTTCATATTAACGTTTGGTATAAAAAGCTGTGTTAGCGGGAGTCTGGGAAACTGCCAACTAAGCGAGAGCATAAAAAACCTTAACAAACCCTTTGGTGCGACGTTAAAATCTGAATGATTTCGGGCTTCTTTTTTTCTTTTAACTTTTTTTTCTAAGCACCTTTTAAACTATCATCAAAACTCAAATTATGAATGTAATTAATTACAATTTACAGCATTTAGCTACGGGAAATGCAATCGAAAACGAAAGCAAATGTTTTCAGTTCAAATAAGCACAGTGCTATTAATTTAGAAGTCAGAAAACTAATTACTTTACCTTAATTAAGCATAGTGCTATTTAAAAAGCTATTTCATTTACATAGAAAATTTTGTGGAAAAAATTCCTCGAAATTAAATTTTGACTTGCGAGATTGCCTAAAAGAATTGCATGGAAAACAAGTGTTTCTCAAAATATAGCTTGGATATTATTATATTTAGAATTAAATACTTCTCGAACTATTCCAACTAACCTTAAGCCTACATTGGGCTACTTGTATAGGGCTGTACTGCTCATGTGTGAGTGAAAATAAAATCGTGGGGAGACAACAACTGTACTGGGGGTACTAATATACACTGGTGTGCAAAAATTAAGGACGAGACGGTTTTTTCAATATAACTTTGTACAAAAGCTTTCCAAATCAACACATTTAATACCGTAAGATCCCCAATACGTAAGGACATGAGTAATGTAAGCAACACTTACTAAAAGAGAAATCAGAGGAATAAAAAGAAGCTTTATTGAAAAAGTAGCATGGAGCGCAATGCGACTAAACGTCAAAACATCCCTGTGATGGGTGTCCAGCAAGAAACATCCGGTCTTTAATAGGGGATATGATCTCCCCTGACTGCTAGGCAGGTTTCACATCATTTGTGCGTGCTGGATATGTGGTTGTTAATGAGCTGTTGAGACACTGCTGCTCTTTCCTCTTGTAGCACCAATCGCAGATTCGGAATCGTTACTGGCGATAAGTTACGTGCTGCCACGGGTCTCCCTAGTAAGTTCCGTACATGCTTGACGGGATTTAGATCCAGAGACCTTGCCGACCAATCCATGTGTTCAATATCTTCACTCTCCAACAGCTCTTCGACAGTAACTGTGCGATGAGGTGGAGCGTTGTCGTCCATGAAGAGGAACTGAGGACCCATAGCCCTTGTGAAAAGACGCATGTAAGGAAGAAGAACCTCGTTACAATAGCAGTCCCAGGTGACGAACCTCCTTGGGAGATATGAAGGTCGGTCCGGCTACCAAGCATTATGTCTGCTCGAACGAGAACTCCGCGACCTCCAAAACAGTCCCTTTTGATGATGTTGAAGGGGTTATTGCGTGTTCCCCGCTCTGTCCAGATGTGTATGTGTCTAGAATCGCAACTCAGACTAAATCTGCTCTCATCTGTAAAGAGTACTCGTCCCCATTCATTGTCTCTCCAATTCCGGTGTTCCCGGCACCACAGAGAACGCCTTCTCCGATGGGCAGGCGTTAGAGGTACACACCGTACAGGGCGTCGTGCAAACAGACCACCACCGTGCAGTCTTCTGGCCACGGTAAAACGCGATATCGGTCGTCCAGTCGCCTGTGTCGTGTGTCTAGCGATTTCTCCCGCTGTCTGCCGCCTGTTTCTTCTGGCCTGTAAGGCAATATACCGGTCATCTGCGGGTGTGGTTCCTCGTGGACGACCACTACTAAACCCCCGGATAGCTGTTCCTGTAGTTTGAAATTGTCTCCAAAGTCGTGAAACGATGCTGTGAGCAATTCCGAACTCTGCAGCCACACTTGTCACACTGCGGCCTTCCTCCAACTTCCCAATGATTCGACCTCGGGTAAAAGCATCCAGATGTCGTCTAACAGATTGATTATTCGCCATTTCTCGCTGAGGCAGCAACTTGGTGTGATTTTAACTGCTATACGGCGTGCAATCTCTTTGCCAAAAATACTGATCTTACACCGACAACATGCTTTATACTACTCAGACACTCCCCCATTCCGTCTACCTGCATATCTGCGCATGTGCTACCGTACATCACCTTACTTAATCTCCTGATTGGTCTTTCTGTCTGCTCTGCCTCTTCGTTCAGCTGATATGCTAATTTTTCGACTTCGTCCTTAATTTTTGCACACCAGTGTAAGTTTAAGGAACAGTGGTGTGAATGGTATATAAATAAATATATAAGAATGATAGCATTAAACTCATCTATTTTTCTCTTTGACAATATTGATTTGAAATCTGTCATAGTTTAGTAGTCGCACAATTTTTCATTTAATCTATGACCAAGAAATTTGTGCCTGACTTTTCCGACAGCCGATGGTTCTTAAAAATTGTCAAATCAGTTAGGTTTACTAATAAATTACCAATTTTTTATTTCCAAAAAAATATTGAAAATACGAAAGGAAATATTACAAAAAAAATAGATGTTTTATCATGCAGTGGAAAAAATCTAAACGAGTTAAATGGCTACCGAAATGATGTAACATAACAATGAAAAAGTTCAGAATAATTTTTGGCATGTTAGCAAGTTCATATTTGTACAGATTTTGCGAGGAAAGTATTTAGAAAAATTTCACTTACACATATGTAATTAGGGTTTTCATTTATCGGTTTTTTATTGGTTGTAACGCTAGTATTGTATCAAACAATAATGTAAAGTTCACTCCATATTAAATTTATACCAGATTTAAAAATCTTTTAGACCTTGTAAAGCATATTTTAATTTTATAACAGTTATTTTAATTTGGAAAACCTTTTCTATCAATTCTTGTTTCCACTTAAAACCCCCTACTAGAATAAGGTTTTAGAATCGCGTTGAATGCGAGTGAGTTAGAAGAAGTATTTAAGGAAGGTTCAACTTGCTTCGTTAGAAAGTGCTAGGAATCCTGAATAGCGCATGGTTGCCTTCTGGCTAAGTACCTCTTGAAGCTGTTATGCTCGGCCGTATTATTACGTGCCTTTTGATATTCGCCGGCTAGCTTGAATTTAAGTGCCAACTATGCTAGATAATTGTGTTTAGCTTCGGCGAAGTCTCGCTTAGTTAGTTATAGCTTAGTTTCTTATTTCTTATTCTGAGTTAAAGCTCGAGTAGAGGCTTTGTTGTAAGCCCGAGAAAGGGGCCAACTGTTATTTTTATTTGAGCAAAATAAATGGCATTATAACCCTTCTCAAGTCTACGTTTTAGTTGTTTGAACTCAGCGATAAGTCGCTACACAAGTTCATTAGGTTCTTCGACGTTCATCTTAGACGAAAGAGTGAGGAACCTTACAAATCTTTTATGGTATTTTTTCAAAAATCAAGAAATTTCTAAAACAACCAATAAATTATCACAGCGAGTATAGTATCAACGAAATGCTTTTCAGTCATTTTTTACACTACTTTTAGAGCAATTTTGTTTTCTTTTCGTTTGTTCCCCACCCCCTTTTTGTTGGTGATTTGTTGGACGTTAAAACTCTTTTCTTATTTTTGTTATCAGATTACTCATATATATATATTCTACAGAATTTTATTGAGAATCAATTGATTGCCTCCTTTACATTAACAAAAAATAACGAGGAAGGAACATCATCGTTTTTTTTAAATCTTCATCGTTTTCAACCAAATTTATTGCTTTCGTCATTGCCGAATTTCAGTTTGTAGTTATTACCATAATATTTGCGAAAGAAATACCAAATTATTTCAGTATATATAACTGCCTATTTTCATCATATCTCCCAGTTTCCATACAGATTTCCGAATGACCCTCGTTTTAATTTTTAATCTTTACTGAGGAAAACATATTCTAGCAACAACAGAAATTAACTGAAGATACGAAACTTAAATTGTGAAACTTCCATTCTCCCATCCCTACGGATTTTCAGCATTATTTTTCTTACCAAACTTTATTTCATCTAAATTACCGTAATTTACTGTAGACTTCTTACTGTATAACTTCTTATGAAGATTCAACCAATATTTAACTACAAATATTTAAGCAATATTTTATCTAATATTTGCAGTTAACTTTGCCTTGCATTAAAGGGTACATTACATTAAAGGGTACGGTAGCATGTAGATTAATTATTAATTTAATTTTCCTCGTATAAAAAGCACTTAAATAAAAAAACTTTTATTCTGAACTGAAGATTTTCCCAACGTAAAAGTG
This sequence comes from Stegodyphus mimosarum, assembly GCA_000611955.2. NCBI lineage: Eukaryota > Metazoa > Arthropoda > Arachnida > Araneae > Eresidae > Stegodyphus > Stegodyphus mimosarum. The sequence goes on from KK114556.1 coordinate 307,526, forward strand.
TAAGAAAACTGCAAAATTAAATTAGGAAAAGAACATAAAATTTAGAATATCCGATTAAATATTAATACATTGTTCAGGTACAGATACAAATAGGTGGGACACCAAAATTTCTGCATTAGTCGCACAGGTATAGTCTCACGGCACTAACTTTGCAACTCCACCCCCACATTTAAAGGAAAACACTTTGGAGACAGTCCGAGAGATTCCCATCCTTCTTTTCCTGCTACCAAACCACTCGACAGGAATTTCGCCTCGCCAGTATTTTGAGTGCCGCCATGCGGCATAGACATAACGTATTTATAAACATTATGCCTTCAAAATTTCAATTTATACAGGTTAATGGGGGCGACATCATTTTAGCAGAGCATGGAAGAGATGTTTGCAAGGCGGAAGAAATCAGCAGAAGAAATAATGACGTAATTAGCTCGCTAGAGGTTTTTATACCAAGTTTGATGAACAAGTACAGCTAATCTATGATTGGTTACTTTTAGTTGCCCTTTTCAAGTAGAGTTACATAACGATAGAAAGATCTCGAATTTGGGAGAACGGAAGAATTTAGGGGGAGAGCACCAAATTTAGAATGTTAATTTTGAGGTCACCAATTATTTTTTAAAGGTAGCTGTCATGTTTTGTTATATCTTATATATATACATCAGTATCTATCTATCAAGATACATATATATATGAAAGATAATATTATCTTTCATCTATATATGTATATGTCTTCCATATATATAATATCTATATACATATATATATATGAGTATATATGAAAGATGCATTCGTAAGGCCATTCGTATTCTCACTCCAAGAAATATTTGTAAAATAAAATGCTAATTTTCATTTAGTCCTTTAATTCTTTGACCGGCCTGTCAAATTCAACAAGAGTCTGCACTATTTAGGAGTGACAATAAATAATCAAATTAATAGTTGCACAAATAAGCAGTTTCATATAGAAGGCAATAGGCCTGGATTGGGGATACCCAGCGCTTATCTCATACGTTGGTATCAGGTTATTACACAGAGAATAAGTCTACATACGGTGGCAATATTAGGTACCAACCTGACAACGACAGAAAAAGATTTTGAAAACAACATGCAGAAAATCTACTTACTTCTTATTAGCAAGGACATATTGAACATCTCCAATGGTCGCTTCGCAGCTACTTACTAGGTTTCCCACCTTAACACTGAGCGCAGCGAAAAGCGGCGCTTTCTAATATCCGTCAATCTCAGCATCCCTTACCCTTATGGGGCCATTACTATATTCCACAATACTGTGAATATGCATAATTTACATATCCTTGTCACTGGTTTTCGTTTGGCGACCCGAACAATATAACTATTTCTGTATTTTAGAGAATAGTGAACGGAGTTCTCAGTCTAAATGGATAGATTCGAGATAACCTCTGGAGCTGGCAGTGGTTTTTGTGTTATAAACCAAAATTAAGTTCTGTATCGTAGACTGTTTTTCAGGCCAAATTATTTGCGTTAGGCTATTTGTATTCTCACCCCAACAAATGGTGACCAAATAACTCTATTCAGAAACTTAGCTTGCACTCTGGAGACAGTTTGCAATATGCACTTCAGAAATGGCCTGGTTAAGAGAAATACAAGAACTTCTGCTAACGTTTCCACTACTTCCTCGATCATATCTTGTCTGGGTGCCAAGACACACGGGCAAAGACGGTAATAAACTGACAGATGGAAAGGCAAATGCAACTGCCATGGCCCTGAAAACTCTAGAGGCATCCCCTTCATTTCTGCCTACAACAATTAAAAAAGTACACTTGGCAATATCTGCTGAATCTATGGCAATATATCTGGAACTTCAACTCTACAGGAAGACGAGCCTTTAAATTCATACGAAAAGTCACCACTTCTTTTATCAACTTCACATCTTCTACCACCTGGTTTATAATAGGTAACAGCCCTTTCATGAAATATCATCAATGCTTCGGTTTAAGTCAAAGAGACCTGTGTCGCTGAGGCCAAAGAGATGATCCCAATCACTATGTATTCCACTGATCGACACTCAGCTCAAAAAATCATCCTCACAAATCTGCCCAGGTTGGATAAAATGTTGAAATCAGCTCTTAGAAAACTGCACCAAACATTGAACAACTGCTGTTATAACAACATAGCGAACATTTTCCGAAGAAGCAAAACAAGAAATAAAAGAAATATCCTAATCCAGCCATAGCTGCAAGTGTTATCTTTCTATGTATTATAATACAGATGCATATATGCATCTGCAATGCCTTTATATGACACCAACTTTTCTATATATTATTACATATCTTTTATAAGCCTTGCTTAATGCGGATCTGCGGGACGCAATTTTGCGCATAAGCGTTATATTAATAGTTCCCACTTAATTTGTTGAGTGCTAAAATTTCAGTTACATTCTGTAGGTTGCCGAGCGTCCACCGCATTGCTTTAGTTCTCTTTATGGTGGTTTAAAAATTCATTCATTAATGAAATCAAACATTATTTAGAATAGCAAAAACTAAGCTTTTAAAGTTCTAATTCCGATGATGCTCCAGAACACGGTACTGAAGCCTAAGAAATTTGCATCCAAAGATAGAGGTTTTATACCTTCCACCGAATAGCAATTTCTTATTACAACCACTGGATCAAGGAATCATAAATTCAAAGCCTATTACTTCAGACATGTTTACATCTTTGCAAATAAAGCCAGGGAAACTAGGACAGAATAATGACATTTTGGAAGCAATGTAGCCTAAGACATTGCATATAAATGATTACACTCTCACGGGAATTATTGAATTCATAAACAATGAATATTTAATGGCACCAGCGCTAACAAGAAGTTCCCAACAGTTGGATATTTTCAACAGTAAATATTTCCATAGATTGAAAATCAAACTAAGGAAATCGTACAAATTTCAAAAGCAATAGGCAGCGAAAGATTTTTCAGGTACAGAAAAAGGAGAAATTAAAAAATTAGTCGAGAATGACCATCGTAAAAAGGTAAATGAAGAACTGGATGATCCTATAGCAAAATTCGATGGTGAAAGTAGCGATAGTGACGAAGATAAAATGCATTTAACTTACTAGAAGTTAAACGAATTGAAGTTAAACACAGTCACTTTTCTGATTCTATAATGGAGATTGACCAAAATGAAGTTAAAGAAGAAGACATTTCATGAGAGATATCGAAAAACTTTGCACTCTTTATCGCCAAACCTTTAATGATGCGTCCTGCACAAGCAAAATTCACCAGCCATTTAGAAAAGAATAATTGTACCATGTACCTACTTATTAAGCAGTAACAGAAATCCTTGTTTGTATAAATTACATAATGTTGCATACGTACAGGTTTGCAATGGACTGAATGCACGCAGAACCTATGATAGCTTGATAAGATTTATTTTATCAAAAGAAAAATTTTACAGTTCTGGAACTTTCCATAAAAATACTCGTGAAGCTCTTCTCAGTATCACAGAGCACAATCAGTAGTTACAATTCAAACTATTAAGAACTTTAAACACAAAGCAGTGCAAAACATATATAAAAGGAGAAGCTGTCACAGATATCTCAATACTCCGAACTCACGCTGAACTTAACAACTAACAGCTGAGAAACTGATGATCTCTCTCCGGTCTTTTTAGTTTCCTCGGTCGCCAAGAAATATGTAGTACCTTCCACTTCTCGAAATTACTGGAAGGCATATGACGGCCGGATAAGGTTACAGTTACATATAGGGATCAATTATATTTATTAAATGACAGTACCAATAATAGTTCTACAGGGACCGGACCAAAATGTCGCCAAGTCCAGCGACTTTTGGAGATTTCTCCCCAAATTTAGCGACAATGTTTAGTCATCAAAACGTCGCCAGCTTGGCGATATCACGCCAATTTAGCGAGATGGCCACTTATTCAGTGTTAAACAGACTTGTTTTGTAATCTTATTTTTCCGGCAGAGCTTCGTTAAGCGTTTCGTGTTACATTATACGCAAAATATTACATTTTCACTAAAATTATTTACATACATACAAAATTGGTAACAGTACCTTAGGAACGAAATTTTGCGGTACGCTCAATGTGTTAATCACGTACATCCCGCAGTCGGCAAGCGTTTACAGTGTATTTGTATGTTTATACTCGTAAACTGTAATGGGTAATATGTAACTAACGTTTTGCATTTATTAAAAAAATGTTTTTATATAATAATCTCTTTTCAGTTTTTGCGCTCCAATAATATTCTAATGATTGAGATTTCGAAGTCACGTTTTAGTATCGGACGTTGACTGTAGTTAGTGAAATGGTGAGCTATTGTCATTTTATCGACCACTGCCGGTATTTTTCTCGGAGATATTAAATGAGTATCGATAAATAGACAATTTAAAGTTCTTATCGTTCGATAATCTTTCAAGAAAGAGGAAGTTAGAGAGATTGCAAGCGCTCCGCGTAGATCTATAAATTTTCTTTGATCACACAGACCTCATTCTTTACGAATGCGATTGTAGGGGATCCCAGCTTTGTAGATAAGATCCGTTGTATGGATTTAATACTGAAAATAAACCAGTTAATAAAAAAATATGAAAGGTTTCAGATTTTAAAATAAGTCCAAAGGGGCGTTTTTTTAACGTTTTGTGTGTTACCTTTATTTATTAAATATCATGTTTTTCGCAATTAAACCATGAAATTCAGTTCAACAGCAATATCGCAAAATAATTTTAAAATGAGCATATCTTTAGAATTCCCGATACACAGTTCCGCGCGCTGGAGATAAAAAAGGTTTTTTTCCCTCTCTAGAGTGTTGCCATTGCTCGCTTTTAAATCGTCGAGTTTGTTCATCAAAAATTCGTTAAAGTACGAGATTCGAGCCATGGACATTCCCTTTGTTGCCTGAAAGTGTAACCACTTACATCAAGGCAGCACGTATGAGGAAAGGCGATAAGTCCTTATATTCTTCCCCGCTTAAAGATTGCCTGGGAAAGAGGCACAAGACCCATACATTTAAATACACGCAGTAGTTAATAATCACCTTTCTGTAGCTAGGTGATGAGAAAGCGCTCGGGAGAATGAGATAATTCTTTATTACATTTACAGATTGACATAGAATCACGCGGATATTTAACGCTCAGATGATCAGCGTTTCGTGGTAACTAGATAACTATTTATTGATGCATTTGGAATTATTTTTCTTTGAAATTCTTACATAAGGAAAAAGCACAGAATTTTTATTAGAATATAGCATTAAGTAATAAATTTGTCACGAAAAATATTTCGTATTTTTGTGTTATAAATCTGCAGTTACTCGAAATTTATAAACCAAAGCTCTTCGCAAAGAAAACAAAAACTCTTTTTCTTGGAAAAAAAAAGGGAATCACGGAATTCAGATAAACTAGATTGTAGTTTGAACAATAAACAATCGTGAAGTATGTGTGGTTTTGATGCTGTATCCGGGATACACTGTCAAGTCACTCATGGCAATGAACTGAAAAAAAAAAGGAATGGCCTATGAACTGAAAACTGTTGCCTCATTACATAGTGCTTAGTTGTGTAACCTCATTATAAAAGAATTCTTTCATGTTTTAAGATATCACTCTTCTTTGCTGTTGCTGTGAAAAATCTCGCTTTTCTGACATCAGAACAAGCCACGATATTTATCGCGGCAAGGAGTACAAGATTACGCTTGTCGTTGGCAAGAACCATGTAGGTGACAGTAAGATTTTGCCCCAATTTTGTGGAACAGCACCCCGGGTGTGGATGGGTACTAGGGTCTCTTCCTCTTCCCCTACCACCAATCCACACGACAGGACTTTCGGCTCGCCATGCATTTAGAGTTCCCCCATGTCGCAAAGATACTATATATTTACAACATCCATGCCTTCTCCAGGATTCGAACCCAAGTCCTTCAGTACACTAGGCAGAGTCACTAACCACTATCTCGTTTGGGCGGATAAAATATAGTGAATGGTCTGACTTATTTCGAGTGGAAATTGAAATCCATTTCGATGTTGTTGAGAAATGAACCACAATACACTACATATTTTCACGGACTCCGAATACGTCTTGTAACCCACAATTCCTCTTAGTGAACTGCATGAAATCTGCCCAAGACAACCCTCGATGCTTTCAGAGGATTCTGGTGAGGATCTGGTTGCTTTAGAGCATAGATCCTCAAACGTTTTGACAGCCTTTTCTTCAACCATTTCTCAGCTTTTTGAACAAAATCGGGCATTTTATTATTACATAATTTTGATAAAAATCTCTAATATGAATTTTAGATTGTTAATTTTACAGTGTATATTATATTTTACATTACATTTAACGCATAATGAGATGCATTATATTTAAATTTTTCAGTAAGTTAGTGAGAAGAATTGACTGAACCATATACGTGAAGAATACTGTCAATGTGACAAGTATTCTTAGCGACTCTTAGTTTAACAATAGTTTAAAATTAATGGGTTTCAGCTTCAAATACTCACAGAATTCCACATTTAACTTATTTATATGCTTTATTTAGATAGAACTAAAATGATTAAAACGACATAGTTACGAGTTTGGAAAGACAAGCATGGATAGAAGTATCATTTCAAGAAGTTGTGATATTTTTGTGCAATATTTATTTCGTTTAAAAGTAACTTATGGTCATATTTTTAGAAAGCATCTTGTTTTCCATATCAATAGCAAATTAAAAAAATTTATCTTGTAAGTTATATTCGATGTTTTCACTCTTTCTTGAAAACAGCACTGTAACCCAGTTTAAAGTGTGCACATTCTCTAAATTCTCAAAACACAACTTAATCATATTTCAGCTTTTAAAGACTCTTGTTACACATTTCTAAATCTTCATCTTTATTTCAAATTTCTGTATATTTTAACGAATTCCGTATTTAGTTAGACATTTTTATTAGAAGCGTAATTAAAATTGTTTTATTTCCCCGTGCGTAACGAATTTTAAGAGAAAGCTACGCCGGAAAAGTAAAAATACAAGAGCACGTGCATTTAACATTGAATAAAAGTTTATCCCTGTAATTGATATTTAATTTTAATAAATCTAATTGACTGCTATGTTAACTGTAACCGTAATTTTACTCTTTCTGCTTTTCAGAAACTGCTGGAACTGTCTTGCGATTTAAAAAGCTATAAAAGCCGGAGAGAAACATCTCAGCTCAGTTGTTTTAAGTGAGCTGTTGTTTACTTAGCTGCTGTAATTTTCTTGATCGGATTAACTTTCTTTGCGCTTTAGATTGCGTTCTATTTAAAGTTTTAGTTGTTTAAATTATAGCTACTGATTATATTACGTGATATCGTGATATTGCACGACTATCTTAGAGGAAACATCCAGTATTTTGTTATATCTCTAGCGATAAGAATAAATTTTATTAATTCTTTATCGACTTGTGCATTCAGTCTATTAAGAACCCGTACGAACTCAACAATATTTTAAAAGTATTGAAAACTTCTTCGTAAAAGGGATTTTTTCCTGCTGCTTCCAGGAATGTCAGTAACGTTGAAGCAAAAGTACGAATTTCGAAAAGTATTTGCTTCAAAGATGATTAGATAACAATATTTTGCATTTCAAATGTAAGCAAGCATTTTCTGAGAAAATTTTTGTTATATGAATATATCTGTTTGATATTATATAAAATTAACTTAATATATAATATACTAGTCGCTATGCGGCCAGCCTTCGTCTGGCTTTTAAACGTACCGGGAAAATGCCTAAAAGACACACCTGGAACCGATGGCTCCGTAAGTTCTTACAACTATTTTTTCTTTGTTAAGAATAAAACCCTCTCTTGCATACGGCCCTGATGTATTACCAGAAAAACATATACATCTTGAACGTTTAGCAAACTGATTGCATGAGATGTGTATTAAACATTTGTTAAAACATAATTTATACCCTCCTTCTTAACCACCACCATAACACATAGAACATTGTATAAAAATTCTACAATAATATAAATAACTCCATGCCATTTCTGATGAGTCAAAATTTTTTAAACATTATCTTACTTAATAGTTTGAGTGATTCTTTTTCTGAAATTTTGAAATGTTATGATACTTTAGATAATCTTCTGAGAAAATGTGTTAGCAGTCATATCGCAGCCATTTAACTTCTTATATATATAAAAAATGACAATGAAATAAGCAGTATCCCTTAATGCAAAAATTACTTATCGTAATAAATAAATTAACCAACTTCACTTTGCAAAATCTTAAGAACTCAAATGGTATAAATAGATTAAGAGCTTTATTTCCTAAAAAAATCATGCAAAACTTTTTTATAATTGAAATTATATATAATTAAAACGTAATTTAAAAAATTACAGTGAAATAAGCAATATCCTTTAATATAAATATTAATTATACTAATAAATCAATTAAACAATTTACCTTTGCAAAAAGAAACAATTTTTCAATTTCTTAAAAAAAGTGACATAAGAAATACGATGAAAAACGTCGCCAAACCCACATTTCTAAAAGAATGAAACTATTCAAAATGATGCGATTTCATCAAAAATCTATCAACAACAATAAGAATGAAAAATTGTTGCCAAAACCATATTTTAAAATATGTGAGATGTGAGAAGTGTATTCGGAAGCTTCATTTAAAAATTTTTAAATAAATACAAAATATTATTATTTTTCCAAAATTCTTTTTGTAAAAGGAGTCGGAAGGATTAAAGTTTAACGCGTCCGAAAATGATAGGAAAATAAATAGTACATTTTTAAAAATAAACTTAAAAAAAAATTCCGTTGCAAAGGTGTTAAGCTTACTTTGCTAAATAAATTCGTATTTAATCGATTTATTGAAATAGCAAACTTATTTTAAGTTCGTAAAATAGCCTACGTTTCACGACGATGGGAAAATTAAATGTAAAGAGTAATATCTCGCTTTCATATAACGTATTATGTCTTAAAATGACGCGATGTCGTCAAAAAAAAAATAAATAATAATAAAAAAAAATAATCTAATTCGAATTTCGAAAAAATCGCTTCAAGGTGCACTGGCTCTTGTCTAGATGCACCTATGTACCAAATTTCGTAGCCCTGGGTCTATTAGCTTACGCGCAGCTCGAACGAAAGACACACACACACAGACAGACTCTTTCTTTTATTATATGTAAAGATATAATTTATAATTATTTAGAATATTCGTAGTACTGTTATCATGAACAAGAATTGTTCCAGTACAGAGTCGAGGTTCTTTTTGTTATTTCTAAAACCTTATTATTGAATGCAAAATTACAAGCATTTAAACCTGTTTTTAAGGAGAGCAAAGGCTACCCCAAATGGGAAAATCTTTAAAGAATAGAATAAAAGGCTGTAATTTTGTGCCTAATTTTTTTAAATTTATTTTTTAACTATCATTCTTGACGTGTAATTCCAATAGAATTCTTAAGATAATTTGAAAAGAGTTGTGAAAATAATCTCTAATTCGTTGTTGAAGAAATTTTTGAAAAATAAAATATGACATTTTGTGAAACATCTTCATAATAGTATCTTGTCATAAAAGTTTGGCACCTTTGTAATGAGGCACCAGCCGTTAACTAGCAGAACAGTGCCGGAAACGTTACGCAAATTGGTCTTTGGTCTTTCAGACAGAAACCTTCATAGGAGAGCCACGCCGTTAAAGTTCTCAATCCTTATGAAGATAAGTTTGGAACCTGAAGAAAGATCTTCATAAGTATGTTATGAATAGCTTTATACTATTCATAACATACTTATGAAGTATGTTATGAATAGCTTTATACTTGAGCACCCTTTATACTAGGTGCCTCATGCAAGCAGGATTTTCGCTTGCCTTATTATTAATCAGAGTACCGAACTAACTTTTTTTTGTGTAGCTGTACCAGGCATAAAGGCACTCGCAATTTTATGAAGATGAGTACAGAACTTAAAAGAAGCAACCTTTATAAGGATGCGAACATTTTTATATCGATGCATTCTTATTTAATAATTTTCTGAATTTTTTTCCTTTGAATGGAACGACACTTATTTCTTTCATTAGAATAAACATATCGTTTAAAATAATCTGACACGATTTACCTCATTAACATATAACAGACCAAAATTTTGTAAGAATATTTCATTAAATTTCTAAGCACAAAAAGAATTCATTATTTTATTTCTGAATGCAAGAAATGAGTTTAAAAATTTTTAATACAGGAAGAAACTTAGAATTCAAATTTTTGTATGCTAACTGTCGAGAACGTTCAATTATTATTTACTGCCAAGTCTCAAAAAGTACAAATGCTAATATGAGTACAATCTTTTTCTTACAGCAGTTGCAGCTGAATTATGTTAGTTGTGACGATTTGTTAAGATGAGATAAGCGGAAGACTGCGAAAACAATATTTATCAGTTTCCATACGTTTCCATGACAACCGGCGAAAAAAGACAATGCTTAGATCTTACGTATGAATGTGAGTAAAAGAGAAAAAAATAGGTGAACTTGATATCAGCTGAAATTAACAAGCCATCTTGAGGAAAATTTAAAATTATGAGGAATTTACTGAACTGTATTTCTTTTATTTCACTCAATATATGATCATTTATGAATTCGTTATGAGGAATTTATACACGTGTTAGTTTATTTTAAACCTTTGAAAGTGTATTATTGCTTCCCTTGGACGTGTAATGCATAAAATAATTTAATGCTTGTCAGCAACTTTATTATTTGTAATAATCCATTATAAATACAGTTGTTGCTAATCAACGAGTCCTAAATGTTGTCATAGGCATAACGAAGTGAATCATTTAAAATAAAATTTTATTTGTATTTCTTAAAACCATTTTGCTGCAAGTTTTTTATACTGTAAGTATGATAATGAAATACATTTCTAAGACTCCAGTTGTAAAATTTTTAATTCCGTTTCGTCTAATAATATAGTAACCTATCATATCATCTAATACCTAATAATATCATATGTCTTCTGTTCCGTCTGTATAATATCGTGTATATCTAAAATAAAATAGAATAGTGACAATAAAATTTTATAATAGTGTACCGATTGCTTTAGAATTTCAAATGTATTATCGGTACTTTTCCATTTCAACTGCGCAAATCTCGCCAAGCAGACTTTACTGGCGACAACACACAATATACACATAATACACATTTTCAACAAATGTTAATTCTAATAATTTTTTACTTTAGAGGCATAAAAATTTTAATATCGTTTAAAATGTTTCCAACTGGGTCTTTCGTTTCCCTTCTCCACATATCGAGATAACTTTTCAGATGATGACATGCCGTTCCTGTGTGTTTCTTATTTCGCCATTTGGCGCTATTCCATAGTCTTCCTATTTTTTGTGTGTACGTTCCAGTTTCCGGATTGACAAAACTGTATTTATAGTTCACTTTGAAATGTTCGAAACTTTTTTCTTCCAGTTTTTCAGTGCGGTATGATTTCCACAAATCCGAATATATTATAGATGCTTTTTGCATATTTTCCTTAATTTGCTTCTGATATAATACGCATGGATCGGTTTGGCACCTTTACAAGGAAACATTCGTTTGTTTCACGGCAAGCTCCACCAAAGATCCACCGTTGTGGTAGAATCCGTCTCGCATTGTTTTTGCGCTTCGTGAACACACTTTCATCCACTTCGGCGATCGTACCACACTGGTGAAATAAATTAAGAGAATTTGCATATTTTATCGAATTGCATGAAAAGAACTGAACTGAAGGAAAAACCACCGCTTCTAGATAAAAATGTAAATCTCGTACGGCAAATGCGTAAGCGTACACGTGTGTGTAAGCGGAGCCAGTAGAAAAACAGGCTTTGTAAGCGCGTGGAGGGTAAGACGAATTGCGTTCGCTAGCCCACCTCGGCGAATTTCTTGGTGTTACCTTGCAACAATCGGTTAAATTCACATCGGAACAGTAAAAAGGAGTAACCACCAACGTTTAGATGATGGAAGGAGGTGGCGAAATGTGGAGAGGCTACAGGCAAGTGCAGATGTGCAGAGAGTTTAATTTAACTCTCAGAGTCGTGTGTAACCTATGGAAATAATTCCAGTATACTGGATCCATCGAGAGAAAGCCTGGGCAAGGTCGTCCAAGAGCCACGACGGCCAGAGAAGATCGCTATTTGTCCATTTTAACGAGGCGTAACAGACGGGCTACAGCTTCTCAGCTCTCTCGGGACCTGTATGCAGCCACAGGAACCCGTGTAACAAGGGTGACTCTTTCCAAAAGACTGAGCGAGCAAGGGTTATTTGCGTCCCGTTCATGTCTACGGACAGGACAGTTCGATTAGCATGGTGCAGGTAGCATCGTGATTGCAGTTCGGAGCAATAGGCGACCGTTCTGTTCACCGACGAGTCACGTTCTAGCCTAAACACCGATTCTCTCCGTACTTTCATATGGAGAGAGCCAGGGACCCGTTACCTAACCTCCAATGTCCGCGAAATCACCAATTATGGCGGTGGCGGTGTAATGGTCTGGGTAGGCATCATGTTGGATAGCCGCACACCTCTCCATGTCTTTGATAGAGGCTCTATGACTGGTGTGTGGTATAGGGATGAGGTCTTGGAGGCCTATATTCGCCTTTCCCGAGGTGCAGTGGGCCCCAAGTTCATCTTATCGGATGATAACGCGGGGCCACATGGTCGACGCATAGTCTTCTGGTCGACGAATTTCTCGAGAGTGAGGATATTCGACGGATGGATTGGCCAGCCAGGTCTCCAGATTTCAAACCTATAGAGCATGTCTGGGACGCTGTGGGGAGTACAATTGCAATCTCAACCCCTTTCCGAGAACCACCCAGGAACTGAAAACAGCTTTGCTGAATGAGTGGGACCAATTGCCACCGGCACTGATAAACTGCCTTATTTCCAATATGACATCCCCCTGCGAGGCCCGTATGGCTGTAAGAGGGGACCATATCCCCTATTAACTCATTTCTGATGTGTCTTCGGAAACCTCTGTTTCAGAGCTTCAGATTCCCATGAGTGTTACACACGAACATGTGTGTCTATTATAACTGTTGAATGTTTATTTTGTTTGTATTATATCAACCTATGTTCATACCAAATTTTATTAAAATATGTCCAGTAGTTCTGGAGATCGTAGATTAAATATGAAAATTCTCTTAATTTATTTCACCAGTGTAAGTCCTCATATTTTCCGTTGTTGATCTTTAAGGAAGGATTCCACACAAGCTACGCGCATGTAGTTATTCCAGTCCACAACTGTTCCGTGATTTATTTCCAACAGATTGATTTTTACAAAATTTAATTGAAGTTAATTCTTTGCTCCAATCATAAACAAACCTCACACACTTCAAGAAACTCAATTTCGATGGCTCAAACGACGTGCCTTTCCGGATACTTTTTTTATTGCGACAAATTGAAAGATGCAGTGCCACTGAATTTTGTCTCCGAAATACAATTTTATTTCATGATTATTATCCCAAGTAGCAATTTTAGGCAAAACGCCTTCCGCTTGAAAGAATTTGAATTTGACTCATTCTTCCTCTGTCTTGTTTCCTCTGGGCAAATCCCAAATTTTCCTTGATTTTTCATCCATTTTTGACGTATTAGGGAAAAGACGTGACTGATAAAAAAATGGCCGCGACTTGTTTTGAAAATGTGGTGGTAAAAAGGTTACCAGCTGGGATACACCCTTTGACGTCGACAGTATCATTTTTAGCGACTTTATTGCCTGCGGCGGCGAAATGCAAAAGCACCGTGTTATCTTTAAGAAATTATTTATTTTATTTAAACAGTGTTATACTTTTTAACACTTTTATATTTATTTGTGTTATTTTCTCATTGGAAAAAAAAACTTTTAAATTTAGTTGAGGAAGATATAGTTTTTATCATTTATAAAAAAAGCTGCTTTATTCCTACAAAAAATACCAAGGTAATGGATTGCAATCTAAAATTCAGACATTACGTTTGTAGAGACATTACGTTATTTGGAAGCAGGAGAGATGAAAAATGAGCAATGCTTTCTCGGAGCAGGGTCATGGACCTCTCGAATACGCGCAGAGCGTGCTGACCATTACACTACGAAGGCATGTCAAGAAGGCGGGAGAAATACCTTATAATGTTTCTTTGTTTAAAGAGTTTTAGTTTATCTGAGTTCAGAGACGGAAATGAAAATTTTCAATATAGTCAACTTTATTTAAAAACATTTTGGGCATTATCATCCTGCTTATAATATGATTTTCCTGACTTCCCTTTTCGTATCAAATATATCACAAAAACGTTTTAAGAAATCTAACTTTGATAAAGCTTGACTCTAAAAATTATATTTAAGGGAGTTTGAAACATAGAAAAGTGATGTGTAAGTGTTATCTTTCATAATTTTATTTTTACTTTTGTCATCAGGCAAATAATTTATATAAATACCATTATTTTCTTAGCTTTAACAATTATAATTCTTACTTTAATATGAAGCAAGCCACTCATGTTAAAATGACCCCAGGGCTGGTGCTAGGTCTTTTTACCGCCTGGTGCAATCTTTGCAGCTCCTAAATTTTGCCACATAATCTAAATTCTAAATGTTTTATCTTCCGATGCGGCAACAGTGATTGCAGAGGACTTCAATCATCTCAGATTATTTGGGAAGCAAGTTCCAGTTTTTCTACCGCAAAATACCTCGGGGCTATTCCGAAGAGTACGTTTGCTCTGAATTACCACATTAATCAAATCAAAGGCAAGACGTTCCAAATTATACTAAAGTTTAAATTCTTTTCTTTGCAAGCACCTGAGGACTTGTCTTTCCAGAAAAAAAGAAGATATTTACGCATCCGTCATTAGACCTATATTTACCTTCGCCTAGTCAGCATGGACAAACGCCATCGACAAGTGAAATTAAAAAACTGCAAGTTTTATAGGACGAATTCTTTAGAATAATCATAGATACGCCGTACTTTATCTGGAACTCTGCACTTCACCGAGGCCTCAGAGTGGATGTTGTGACTGACTGCTTCAATAAGGTATACGAAAGTTTCTTTCCAAATACAACAACCTGTTGTTTTGCAAATTTTGTTAGTAATGTCGATTACGAAATATCGCAAGAAGATCAAACAGGTAAAACTTGACGCTGCATATAAAATTAAAGACTGCTATTTAGGAGTGCAGATTTCAGCTTCTCATCCACACACCGGATTCACTAAGACACCAAGTCTCAAGTAACTTTTTTTTTTTGCTTCAGAAAGTAGAGCATTATTTGCCAGATTCAGTTTACAGCAATAATGATGATTTGAAGGATGCCATTCAAGAATAGTTTGAAGGCTATGATAACATTATTTTTTTCTCTGAAATCGGTTGCTCAACGAATCATAGTGATTTGAAGTCAAGATAAACTCTGTAAAAGCTGAGAAATTAATTTTAAACATTTAGCTCATAGATAAAACTAATTGAACGCCATTTGTATTTCGCAAAGAATAATCAATTCTCACTGTCTAACAATGGACTTTCGTTGCCAGCATTTAATGTATAGTATTCATTCGATAGCCTTTTTATAATTCATAAAGCGAAATTTAATATATTCGTAGAAATCCGCATAATAAAACAAAATACCGTTATACGTCTCTTTTAAGTGCCAGTTTAAAGAAGATATATAAACGAAATTTCAATTCAAGAATGCAAAATGCATATATTAGGGATGGAATTTTAAGCTACTACTGCAGTATTACTATTCAAAATTTTAATTTTTTTCATCTTTCTTTCATTATTAAAAATATTTTTTTATTATTAAAAATTTAAAATAATTAATATTTAAAATCAAACTTTGTAACAATTCATATAAATAGTAGAATAAGCATATTTTTGTATCAGCATATTATCTGAAATAAATAACACTTTTTATTAGGAAATATTTTGATATAAATGTAGATTTTTAATTTTCAATAACAAAGAAAAGATTTTTAATTTTTTATGAAAGAAAAATATCTTTAATTATTGTCTGACCTGCTGTTTGATTTTGAGCCTTGAGGAGAGTACTAAAAACGCAAAGAACAAATAACAGTACAGTTAAATCATGCATTACAATTCTGTAACAGTACAGTTATTCATGCCTCAATAAATGAAGCATGAATGAAACGTCTTCACGTTTTCTAATGTCATCAGTAATGAAATGTCTGAGCTAGAAATTACTGAACGTCATCAGGAATGAAATGGAATTTATTTCATTTCATGCTGAAGCATCTCCAATTAGCAAACTTGTCTGGTCAGCATACTACACTCGATATATTCTATCTCTTCAAATGGTTCATTTTTCATCTCCCAAGCGGATCTGAATCCCTTGCGGTCTGAGATATCCTTCGCCTTCTCTCCCCTTCGTACGCCAATGTACAACTTTCAGTTGCTGCCGAAAAAAAGAACTAGTTTTCGAAGAAACGGTCTAAGCTGTAAAAAAAAGCGATAAGTGGGGGAAAATCGACCTGTTAAGTTATTGCTCGTAAAGCACTTTGCTATTATTAACACGAATAGGAAAGGATCAAGACAAAAACGAAACGGCATGTGAATGTGAAAGACGTATAAATAAGAAAAGTGCAAATGGTGATTCACTATACTATGTAGTGCATTTATTAGTTACTTATTATGTACAATTTATTGAGCATTAAGTTTCAATGTGCTTAGTAAACTGTATGTAATTATATACTACGATAAAGAAAACTTTACGAGAATTAAAATCTAAACAATGCTATGCTTAGGTATGCAATATACCACATGCTATTGAAAATATCTTTAATTAATTAAATAATGCTGCAAATATGCATAAAAATCAACTGGAAATATAAATTAAATGTGTCTTAAATTTCCGTTAGGAAAGTCTCCGGCAGAATTTCTCAATAATTTTTGGACCCTGACATTATACACTAGTGCTAAAAAAATAAGCAATAAACGCTAAAAGAAAAGGTACAAATGTAAAAAAGGGAATTAAAACATACAATTTACGTATGAGGTAGTGGTTGCGTCGCTGAATGCAAATAGACAACCGAAATTAGCATAAAAAGCGATCCCGCAGTCACACCACAACGTCTTAAAAAGGGGCATGTTGAACCTATGCGTCAGTTCACAAGTAGCAATGGTTCTGTGTAAGCAGAGGTAGCCAAAGCAGAAAGCATGAGTACAAGACACCATTTGCATGCTGAAATGCGTTGGAGAGCTGTCGGGATGTTGCAAGCTGGTGTAAGACAATCCGCTGTTACAAGCGAGCTGAATCTATAATCGTAGTGTCATCAGAATCGTTACCAAAAGGGGCAAGACCCCTGTAGAAGACGTAGAAATGCCATAGAACACTAACAGCACGACATCTCAACTTAATTCAGCGCAAAAGCAGGACTTCTGACCTAATTTGTCATAAGACAACAAACAGTATAATGTCATCCTGAGGAGCGTTGCATCTCGCTGCTGCTGCAGGACGTCCAGTATCCCACAAAACTGTGTCGTATCGACTGTATGAACGTGGACTGTACGCTCGACGGCCTGTGGTTTGTATTCCTTTCTCCCCATTGCAAGTCAGAGCGCGGTTGTATTAGGCCCATGAACATCGCAGTTGGACACCAGAACAGTGGGGCCATGTATTCTTTACGAACGAGTCTCGATTTAACACCCAGAACGATTTCCGAAGGGCAATAATAGGGTCAGAGCCAGAGACACGCTCTCGGGTGCTAAACTTCGTCGAGAGAGGCGATTACAGAGAAGGAGGCTTACTTGTATGGGCTGAGATAGCAAAGATCGCACCGATCTCCACGTGATTCCTGGTGGTTCACCACAGTCGTCCAATACCACTACGAAATTCCAGATCTTCTTGTGCGTCCTTTTATCGCTGCAATGGGTTCTGACGAGATATTTATGGGCGATACAGTCCTCCCAGATAGAGCTCGAGTGTTGCGGAGTTATCTGGAGAGTGAACCATTCGACATCTGCCGTGGTTTTCTACATCACCAACAGGTCGCAGTGCCCTGCCAAACACTTTTCAAGACTTCCGACAAACATTACTTGCACGAATGGGTGCTGCTGCCAGAACAAGAGATCAACGACACTACTGCCAGCTTTCCTCGCCGTTATAAAGCATACATTTCAGTTAGAGGTATCATATCCGCTATTAGCGTGATGTTTCCATTGTATATTCGTCCGACTCATGGGCCTTTCGCGATATGATGATCGTAATACATGTGTTTTTGCATGTCTTCGCTTTGTTGTTTGCTGTGTGGTCAAGTATTGTCCCGCCAACCTGTTGGATCAATGTCCCGCGCATTTCCATTAAGTAGTTTTTGTTTTATTCCGTACTTTGCCTTTGTTGCTTATTTTCTTAGCAGGAGTATATTAAGAGAACTTTAGGCTATACTGTCTTAAATTCATCACTCACGTACTTTGGCAAATATTTCTATTGCACTATTCCACACTAGAAAATTGTCATCTCTTAGGATACCGGTGGTCTTCGGCTTGAAAATACTTTAACAGTATGTCTAAATTGAATATATCACCTTTCATAGGTGACACATGTTGTGGTACATCGAATGATTACACCCATTAGGTAGTCTATAGCATTAGCTAGATATTCTATAGCTGATTATTAGCTAGGCCGTTTAGTTATAGAAATCTCGAGTAAAGACCATACTAGTGAGGGTTTTGATTGGAAAGAGATAGTTAAAAAGATATTTTTCTGAGAAGAGATAGTGAATCCCATATTTTATAAAAACATAATAAATTGACTGTAAACTGGATTCAGTATCTTAGGCATGAAAAGCTCAATCGAATAACAGATTTCTGTTGCAAAACAATGCACCATCATTTAATTCCATCCTCATTAATCAGTTTCTAGCAAAAACCGTATCAGAATTTTACCCTTATTTACCACATTTGACATCTAAGAATAATTTTCTCTAACCTAAAATGAAATCTTCCTTCAAGGGTTATTATTTCGATTACAAAGAGGAATTCTAAGAAGGAATCAAGCAGCCACATGAAGGTGCTAGACTTTAAAGAGATTGCATATTGAAAACTAAGAAACATGAATTTTTTTTCTTTAATTTTCAGTTTTGTATAAACTTGGTCCTAAAACTTTGCAGAAGTACTGCGTATAACTTCTTAAACAAACAGAAGTTTCCATTATCATTATTTATATTTAACTGCGAAGGAATTTGTACGACAAATATTACTGTTACTTTACACATCGGTAAAAATTTCGAGCTCATTTTCTTTAAAAATTTCTCATGTTGATCGACAGGGTCTCCTTTTTTGTTTTTCAAGAAATTTGAAAACGATTTTCCAGAAAACTACTTGAAGGTAGAGTTATTTTAAAAACAAAATTATTTCATACTTCCTTTGAAATTTCCAAAAGATTTGACTTTTAGAGAATTAGCCTAGTTTTCCTGTCATTTTCCTAAGCAATATTCAGAGCATTATATCACCACTGATGCAATAATTAAATCATCAGTGAAACATTTTAAAAAGTGTGACTCAACATATTAAGAATTTAGTATGACAACGGGATCATTAGAACGCAAACATACTTCTCTTTCTTAAAGTTAAAAGAAAATAGTATTCTGTTTCCATTATTCCCTGCAATAATTACAATTTCCTGTAAATGAAAAATCAAAGAATATTTGAAAACAGGTTTTTTTTTTATAAATCTTCTAGCATTTGTATAATTATAGAATATGTTTGAAATAGTTATTGTCTCGAAAAGGAAATATTTTTGTTTCGGATAATTTATATCTTTTCGAATCTGGCAAGGGGTAAATTTCATTTGTTAGATTCGTGCTTACTGAAAAATGAAGAATCAATCAACTCGTTAATTACAATTAATCTGAAGCGTTTTTATCCAACAGAACTAAATCTTCGACACAAATGTGTTTTTCTCAAATAGTTAAGGCATGATTTTTCATATTGGCAACGTATGTGTAGATGGAATCAAACAGATGAGTCTTATTATGCATAGGATCAGGATTCAATTTAAGGATAGTTCGGTTAATATAAAACGTTTATCTTATTAACTTTACCAAGTTGATCTTTAGTTGGTCAGATAGCAAAATAAAGCAAAATGGGTATGAAAAGAATCCTAAAACACACTTTGATAGTGATAACAAATAATACTAGCACTTCATGTCCCGTTGTTTTGTTAAGCACGTTCAGGCTGCTTTTCCAGCCGAAAGGGGCTATTAGTCCACAAGGGCTATTGTCTCGAAATGGCATTTTGCGTCGAGCCACTAAAAGCGTTGAATCACTTTCCAAATTGTTGCCACCAAATATTATCACCCTGTATTATACTTAAAGAAATTAAATAATTCAAAATCTGCATAAATATATGCATGTTTCTCGTGTTGTGAAAAAACAACAGTATCTGTTAGGACAAACTGGAAGATTATCAGGAGATGATTATTTATATAATGTAATTATTACTGCACTTTGTAATGATTTTTTTATGGTTATACCAATTTTGATTGGGGGATTTGGAAATTGATTAGTTCTCTTAATATTAATTAAAATTTTGAATAACAAAGTCCTCCACCCAAAAATGGGTATCTGGAAGCTCGAATTTTGAATTCCGAATTTGTTTTAGCATCCACTTAATATTCCATAACACTTTAACGAATTTTTGATTAAAAAACTCAGCGATTTCAAAGCGAGCAATGGCAACACTGTACGGAATAAAACATTTTTATGTCCAGCGCGTGGGACTGTCTGTCGGAAATTCTAAAGATAGTTTTTAAATATTTTTAGACTAAAGGGGCGTTTGCACAAATGCTGTCGAACGTGTATGTGTGTGAAAATGAAAAACGGTTCCTTTAGGCGAAATATAAAATCTGAAACCTTTCAGACTTTTTTAATAGTTTCCTTAATTTTTCTTTTATTAGATTGGTTGGAAATGCGAAAAATGAATTCTTTCGCAGCGATAGGATCCATGGATCTTTCAGTTTGTAGCTCGGGAGGCTAACCAATAACGCCCTAAGAGCACGCACGGAAGTATACGGTATTTCTACATTCCTTCCCTTTCTAAAAGGCAGCTGGGTAGAGGCATGTGACCTAAGAGATTAAGCCTAAGTGATTGCGAAATATAATTCACAGCATTGCAGTTCAGACGCCACTGTACGGATTGTCAAGCTTAGCAAAAAAACATGAAAAATAAACTGTGCTGTCGCCGGGATTCGAACACGGATCTTTCACTTGCCAGTTGGGTATGTCAACTATTTATGCCCTGATAGGATAATTCCTGATACGATAATTCCTTGTATCTTCTTTTTTTTTAAGGGAGACCCGGAAGAAGCATGAAATATAGTCGACTAAATCTTAACGATGACGAATTATCAACCACCACATTTGCAATTCGAGAGCCATTATAGAGGTTCTACGGTTTTTGAAGCAAAAATGTGAGAAAACCGATTGGGCCTCACCGAGATTAGAATGTGAATTTTTCAGTTGTTAACTGGACATAGTAGACATTCTTAACACGAAAGGACGTACTTGGAAATACGACTTATTCCTTAAAAGTACATTCACTTGGCTCGAAAGAAGCGTATGAGAGGTAAGATGATTCTTCGCAGAAAGAATAGAAGTATATAAATGAAAGGTGTAATATGTTAGGCAAAATAAACAGATTTACATTTTAAAGGGTCATAGTTCACATCTATTTTTAGTAAATAAATGAAGTAATTGCTACTTATTTCTACCAAGATATTGAATAGTACAGTAAATATGAAGCTCTGTATATTTTATAAATCCGTACATACGTACTGTTAAGCTGTAAAAGGCTGTATAACGTAGAAAAGGAGTATAAATTTCGCAAATAAAATGTTTTTTAAAGAGCAATTGAAACTGGTGATATAAGATGACTGATGAAAAGTTAGACCGGAAATAAAAGTCTGTTTCAAATCGTGCTAAAAACATTAAACCATGTTTTGTAGAGCTAACAATAAATAATCAAGCAATGTATTTAAATAATTCTGAAAAAATGTTTCTATTTTTTATCTGGAAGGATTATAAATGTCCTCTCATATTTGTAAGAAAATTTTCTGGTCCAAAAAAGAAAACACATTAATTATTAAGTTCAGTATTTCATTTTTAGAAAAATATTTCGTGTAAGGAAAGCCGTTTGCATTAGGAAACATATTTAATGCAAAAAATGCACTATGTAAAAATGTTTACTTCAAAGAAATCAACATTTTATATTTTCTACTCAATGAATTTAAAATATGGACATTATTTTTGGAAATAAAAAATGCCTAATCCGGAGGGTTCCTTTCGGAAAACGTATACTGTGAATACGCTTATCAAATTTTAATCAAAATAACTTCACATTCAGTTAAAAAAATCCTGAACCAATAAAAAGTTTAAATTGAAATTTGAAAAATAAATTAAAATTATCAGCAAAATTGGAAACTATGATTTTTTGCTTAAATAGTTTCGGCAACAGCTGCATGAGTTGCCTGTAATGAAAACATTTTTGTAATTGCAATTATTTATACATTCGCATCTGTTATAAGTAAAAATTCCTAAAATGAAAGCCCTTAAAACACATTCAGTTATCTTTTGTAGCAATGAATAGACACATAGATATGGTCTTTGAACTTTCGAAATACTATATCTTCACTCTAGCACTGTACAAATAAAGCGGTTGGTGAAACTGTAGAAGAAGAATAAAGAAAAGTAAGGAAAAAGAATACCATGCAGACGACACACGACTATTTATTACACGTTTTGCGTCTAAAGCAAGGCCAAATGGTGAGATCAGAGAGTAGCACGCTTTCCTTGTGTCGCAACATTTGCTACGTGCAAAACAGTCCTGTTCTCTGAATTATGTGACGAAAACGCGCTGAAAGAACGAGTTTTATAAGCTCAGAAAATGCTAGTTTGGTAATATGCAAAGCAGTAACTTTTGTGAAGTTCCTCAGCCTAAATTGGCAACAAAATTTATTTAGAAGTTCGACGATTTTTTCAAGATGGATGGATAATTTCTTTCATTCGCAGTAAATAGTATATTGACTATATACAGTACTTTTTAAATATTTTCATTAACACAAATTAGTTCCGTATTAGATAAGAATATATTTTAAAACAGCGTAGATTATATACTATATATTACGAAATCATTATCTTGATTTTATTAACAGTACAGAATCATTAATTAACACTGTTTAAGATAATTTAAATGTAGGAAATTGGCTATGCTAATCAGAAATTATCTAAGCAAACTAGCTTGTATAAAGAATATTACAGAATACACTGGCGAAGTATTTTAATTTCTGAAAATAATGTCAAAAATTTTAAATGCATAAAATCGAAATTACTAAATATGGTTTGACGAAAGCTGTGGCAGCGTCAACAAAAATAAGGCTACAGAAGCAAAATATTATTAAAGTAAAATAACATATTTTTTTACCTTCCTCAAGAATTTTTACTACTGTTATTTATCGACCACATAAATATTCAAGGTTTTAAGTCTTCTTTCTGACTTCTAAATATTATCAGATTCCTTTCAAACTCCTGCAGGGAATAAATCGCAAAATAATAAAATGCGTGTTCTGTTATATACTGCGGTTTAAAATTGGTATTAAATGAGCACAATTTCTGTTGTTCAAGTTTCAGATTATTTTCTTCCTACAGTAAATGATAAGAAAGGTTAGCATTAAGTAAAGAAGCTAAAGAAGGCGATACTTTCTCAATTGCTGGAAGCATTTCTGCTGAAATTCGTAACTGATAGCAACTAACATTGTCCTCTTCGTACTCAATTCCACATTTGTTGTCTTTATTAAAAATATATAAACATTTCTACTTGCATTACTTTTACAGGTTTTTGGACAGACCTCAGGAACAGCATTGAAATTCGAAATGTTTGAGGCCTAGGGGCAAAATCAGCCTTCCTGCATAAAACGTTTGACTGAATTTACCAACTTTTTGTAATCAGTTCTACTGGAAAAATTAAACTAGGGCTACTGGTTGTAAAGAAGAAATAAAATAAGAAAATATTACGAATTATTAAATTTTTTATGACTATCACTCATCGATTATTTTATAGTCATTTAAAAATCCTTTCTGGCTTCTTATTGTTGCCAAATTTCCTTCAAACCTTTGTGCGGATATATTGGACGATATACGTAAACGTTATAGGTACATACATTCATATTTTGATTTTTATGTGGACGGTGTTTAAACTGTCTTGATTCATTTCATTTAAAGAGTTGACTAATATATTTTCTTGCAGGGAAAGAAGATAATAACGACAAGTGAAGAAAAAAAATGTTGTTGTCTGGGTAAGATTGAGGATTTAAGCTACACTGAGGTTCAAACGAATTTTAAAGGTTATGCCATAAGCCAAATCTAACGAAAGCGAATATCAGCTTATTGGGCAACAATTTCAGAGAAAAAATTTGCACTAAATGAACATCATTCATAAAGGGCATCAACACAAACTGATTAAAGAAACAGTTGAGTGCGCTCTAAAAATTCTGTTTGTAGATGAAATAGAAATTTTTGTGCTTCGAAGACAATTACTTGGAGAATTTTACGTAATTCCTGTAAGGAACATGTCTACTATATTCAGATATTCCACACATTTCACGTAAGAGATTTTACAACTCTCTTATCAGTGCGAGCTGATTGTATTGAGCCTGCTGAAGAAGAAAGACCTCATAAAAAATGTTTAGTTTACCAATACAATTGCATTTTACATTTGTGGAATGTTAATAGACATAGCAGGAGGAGCCAGCACAACATTACTTTAAGAAAGAGACTCATCTCTTTCTTAAAGTAATGATTTGTTTCTTAAGTCAATGTTTAGCTTGAATTAATTAAAAAGAACTCTTTAGATCAGGTTCTTCGGGAAAACAGAATATGCAACAACTATTTTGACTTCTTACAGATTTTATTAGCATTATTTTTTAACTTTAGATGAGATATGTGATACAGGTACCGTTCGATAAGATGGGAAACCACATTATACTAACTTACTTAGAAATTACTGTGATAGAGCTCTCCCCAGTTGTGGGGTAGCAGAAGCTCAAGAGGAAGGAAAATTCAATGTTCTGTAGACATAATATCTGTTGATTTCTTTGCCTAGGATTACATCAAGTCAAAGAAACACGGCTGGAAATTAAAAAGAAGTTGAGCAACTGAAATTTTGGATTTCAAATGTTGTGTATAATCTTGCACCATCTTTGGTAGGAAAGGCTTTCAGTTCAACTTACGAGGTGAGAAAGCTGCATAAAACTCGAAAGAGAATTTGGTAGAATGGGGTTAAAACTGCTTATGTATAAATTGTTTTCCGTTTCAATAAATATTTGCTTCCATAAAGCATTGGGATTTCTGAAACCTGTATAAAAACCTTTTAATAATTTTATAAACATATTCAAAAATGTTATTTATTCATTGAAGTTACAGAAAATAATAAGGAAAAGGAACCTAAACAAATCACATAACAATGCTCCTAAACACTTCACAAACTGCGTTTAAGAGAGAATTCCACTGCAACAATTACGAATGAGAGAGTCTAGAACTATTTTAGGTATGAGACAACCTTGCGATTTCTATAAATATGAATAATGAGAGAATTGTGCAACGTTTCCAACATGATATGAGCTTTAGGAGCCAACGTGTAACTCAAATAGCCTTGACAAATGTGCTGGGACACACCTCTTATCTGGATTCGGTAACACCGCCATTGTGTACTTATGAGATAAAACTAATGGTCTAATCTGAAAAATCACACTTTTCTATTTCGTTCTAACAGAAGAAAACTGCATAAAGAAAAGTTGTTAAAGAAACTTCATAAACACGTAAACTCCACTCTGTAATGATATTTTATAATCTGTTGGCAGATTCGCAACGGGTTTCTTTCGTTGGCCTTTAGTGAAACTTCTATTATGCCTACAAACATCTATGATTGGTGAATGCCATGTGCAAATCACTTTTGACGAGGTGTATTCGTTTATGACTTACGTTATTTCACATTTTATCCCTTTCTTGTGGATAATCATAGACATCAAATCATGATTAGAGGAACATTCAGAGATCTTGCCATGGTCTTCTGGGTTGCCATTTTATCGGAGACATTTGTTAGGTCATGCAACGTATAGTAGAAGAAATAGTTGTAAAGGAAATGCAGCACGGTATTCCAAGTGTTCTACTCTCCCAAATGAAGACGAATTAAGTACTAAGTTACCTTACTGCCGTATGGTATAAATGCAACCGGGCGCGACGGCTGCATTTATACCCTACAAGCTTTTTGAATAATTTTTGTGAGCCTAAAGTCAAAGTTATGATTAAAGTTTCAACTATGATTAGATATCGAAGACTTGTTAATTTCGCACTTTCGGACATAAGATTCGTGTTCCTTGATACGAAACTTTAATGCTGTTTTATAAATTTCCCAAGACTTAAAGTCAAAAAATAGAATCTCTGAAAATCGAACCATGGATTTTATTGATACCCGAGGAAGTAACTTGAAACATGAACTTCTGGAGAATTCGTGAAATTTTATAACTAACAGAAGGATGAAATGGAAGCACGACAAGGTCTTTAATGCTACTTCTAAAAGCGAAATGTCTTCTTTAATGGTAAGCTGAAAATTTTTTAAAGGCTTTATCAAGACCACAGAAGAATATCCTCGATCAATTGCAACTAATTCAAATAATTGAGTTCATTAGCAAGCAAAGATCCCGAGGAATAAACTTTGAGACCGCGAAGGACATAATAGTAAAAAGAAGCCATTTTTTTGCTTAGCCAGGGTGACATGATTTAGCATGGGGCCGAAAACAAGCAGAAAAGGGTGTACGATACACAGTAATGATGAAATCAGATTCATGGGGAATTAATATGAATAACAACGAAGGGAAAGGTATTGTCAGATTCCGTTTCAGAAATACCCCTACCTTTCTTGAAAATATTTAAATAAATTAAAAATATAAATAGTTGATAAGTTATAAGATTCTTATTTTTGTTTGAGTGGAATCTTTTGAGAGTTTCAGTGTAATCAATCTTCGTTTCATTAAGCTTTATCAGGTGATAAATGGAAGATTTCAGTTCTTGATATTTTAGGGTTTTCATAGAGAGAACTCACACGTTATTTTGATGATTTCTATCACCAGAAAAACGTTTCTATCATCAGAAAGGAGTAAGAAAAGAAGAAAACCAGGAAGAAGACGGGCCGGTTCAACCAGGAAGAAAACGGACCTTATTAATTTGAACAAAATATGTAGCACTGGATTTAAGTTAAGAAAATACATATTAGGATTTCAAGCGACGTCCTCATTTGCAAGCTTCCGAAATGCAAGTTTCAATTCCAATCCCTTGCAAGCTTCAATTCAAATTTTCAGCCAGGAATCTAATTACGGCGATTGAATTCCAAAGTATGAACTACTCAAATTTGAAATCTATTTTTGTGATCTCAGTTTATTAATCATTTTGACCTTTATCAATAAAACTTTATTCGAAATGATTACTCCTTTACAAAAATAACTTATATGTGTATTATTCAACTAAAGGTAACTGTGCCAAATTCGAGATAACTTTTTAAGCATTTCTTTCTCCTTTAATATTTCTTTGTGTTGTAATATTTATTTATGTAACAAATTATTATGTTTATTATCCTTGATACTGGAGTGGCAACGTCATATTTGGTTTCGTGTAACCGTTGCTGAGCAACGATAGAAATGTTAAAAATTCTTGTTCTGAAAGTTTTACCAACAGTAGATACATGAAAAATTCATAGACGAAGAAATTATAACCGTAAGCTGGAGTGTGAAATTGTAGCAGATATAATTGTATTTAAATTATCTATCTTCGTAAATTGAGAATAAAATTTATGTTTTACTAAGAAGCTCATCTGTTATTTCGATAAAAATTGCAAAATACGTTGCAGTATCTTTTAATGCTTCTTTGCTTCATTTTGGGATATAATTGTGTTTTTCAAACGAAAATGGATATTCTAGATTTCTTCATTAGTACTGAATAACTCTGATTCCTTTTCTACCTTAGATGGCCTCTTTGAATGAATTAAATTTAAAAATAAAAAGTAATGTTTTAATGACTTGCATGCCAAAAAAGCAGTTCTTGGATTCGAAATCATTTCACGAACAGCTAAATAGACAGGTATGCATGCAACAGATGTCGAAATATTAATTTATTTTACAATTAATTCAGGTATACAACAGTTTAAAGAACTATATTTAAACGAATTTCGGATAAGTTTGTCAGAAACAACCAGTGTGATGCTGCAGCTGGTATAAGGATTCGGGTTTCCAGCATTGTGCATAATATTAAAAAATTTGTAGTTCAAAGACTCAGATGCATCGAATTCATTGAAAACTAAAAAATGCTTTACGTTTGATTATTCATTATTTTTTTCGATATTATTTGTATTATTTGTTTTGTGTTTGATTATTTGTTTTTTTTTTATGTGCCATTTTTGTAAAATTAAAAATAAAAACTTACCTTTTTATGATATAGAAACTGAAATGAATGTTTGTTTCGTTTATATATCATTATTATTTACAGAAATTAAAAACTCAAATTATTCTAGCGCCCCTTAAACATTTTGGAACTTTGAAAGTATTACACAGTGAGAAGTTTTGAGAAACACTGCTCTAGACGATAACCTCTACAGAAAAACAAATTTATCTAAAAAAGTTATTTTTTAAAACAAAGAGTTCATTTTATTTTATTCTGTTGAGCAACAGAAATTTTAAAATGCCAAGTTCTTACAGAATCCTATACATTAATTCAACGCAACATTTCGGTTTTTTGCACTAACTTAGAGTAACACCTCTCTTATCCGCCATAATAGAGCAGGAAGAACGTCGGATAAGCTAACCTATCGGATAATAAGAAGGTGTTGAGGAAAAGGCTTATTAAAAATCAAACAATCCTGTTTTACAACAAAGGAAAAATTAACTGAAGAAATAAACTTGCAATCCCAGGTTGTCTGAAGATAACTATAGCACGTACGGTACTTAAAAAATTCGGTCCTGCGATTAAAAAGAAATTTTTGATCGTAGGCTGTTTTCTTGACAAGTCCGTTTCTACGTCGCTAAGTCTTGCCTTCTTTGAAGCATCATTACGTAGATTCCTGTGGTTTCTTATGACTCAATGTGTTTGATTGCAGTTTCTAGATCTTAACTCCCTTGTTATGTGAAATTCTGCCAGGCTGAACAGTTGAGACTAAATCTTGATCTTCAGTTTCATTTTCATTGAATCTAGCAAGAGCGACAATTCCTTCATCAGTTATTTCATTCTTCAGTCAGCTTATGATTTCTTGCAAAGATGCACCATCACATCTAGGGATACGTTGCATTTAAGGTAAAATGACTTCTTCTATGCTTTCTGTTTTCTTAATTTCACCACTGCCTAGCGAGCGTTTCCATTTTTCGGCAATTGTTGTAGTTCATGGCCCATTTGGAAGTTTGCCGCAGAATCACTGTATGTTAAAGAAACTACCGCTTCTATTCTGGCTGGAATATTCTTACTAGGTAACATTTTGTAATTAAGGCATGACACTTCACATTTAAATATCTGATTATCCGTTAGGAATTTCAATTAATTCCTGAAATGCTTTCTTGAACGCTTCCATTTCTTTAAAATTCAATGATAGTTTTTCATTACAAGCACTTAACTGAAGAATACCATAGTCTCTCTTCCATCGGTCAAGCCAACCAATACTTGATGCAACATCTGGGCCCCTTTCATTGAAATCATTATGAAAATGCAATGCGCATTAGTGTAAATTAGGCACTGAACTGCGCACACCTTTGTCTTTGAACTGGATAAACCAAATATACAAAGCCTCATTAACTTTTTCATTATTCACATTATTTCATTAGTTACATTTTTTCAGAGTTTTTATTTCTTCTAATGCGCACTCCGTAACTCTTGATGCACACCATTTTGTATTTCTGTTCGCTTACTTTTCCATTCTCCTACTGTTACACGTTCAACGCCAAAGTCATCCGCTAACATCTGCATTGTCTCGCCCTGTCCAATCTCTTGACTGCCTTAACTTTTTATTTCATCGAGACAAGAACTTTCCGTCGCCATTCTTTCTGTATGTGCGTAAATTTCAAATTTTAAGCTCTACAATAATACAACAATGTTTGTCAAATTAGGAGCACCATGCAAAGACACACACTCCTAGTAAAAGACGATAAACCGATCAATACACGGATACACACGCATAGTAACAGATGATAAACCGATCCGCAATGACAAACTGCACTGCACTGAATGACAGACACATTACAGTTCGACCGTCTCAAACGCAACCTTGGCTGGTATTCTGCCAAATCACAAACTTATCCAAAACGGGCGTTATTACTTGCTGCGACGGGAAAACATCCGGAAAGAGAGAATTTATATGCTCGAGGAAATGAAAGTCCCCATCATTCCCCCCTATTTTGAGAATCGTTCCGTTTGAATGGCGCATGCGTGTTTGCGCTCATGGTCACGGATGAGGCGGTCGAACTATAATCATAGAGTAGACAGATGCGCCATTCGGGAACAACAGAAGACAAAAATGCTTACGTTCACTAATTACAGTTCTTGTTGCCGACTGATGCTTTGATTTGCAATGATATGTCGGATAATAGAGAATGTCAGATAAGCAAGGCCGTACTGTATTTTCTTGAGCATTTGTATTTGCGAGCAATTGTCCTTAAGAATCGATAGCTATCAAGGATTTTATTTGCAGATCCGTAGAGTTTCGCAAAATTTATCAGAGCTGTAGCAGTTACTATTAATATACTGTAGTAATATTATTCACTATTGAAGTATTATATTAATATCATTTCTAGATAGAATTTTAAAATTTCTGTCCAGCTATCGGTGAATATTTGGTAATTTCAATAATGTCAATTTTATCTTATAAAAAGAACGCATACGAAGAACTTATAAAAACAAATGTCGTTGCTGTGGGTCTTTTCCGAATGTTTTTGATGAAATGATGCTCACGTGAATGACCTTCCTCTTTATGTTGCTTCTGTCACGAGGATTACGATGACACAGATATCGTTTGCGAAACATCGTCTGAGAGGAAAAAAAAGTTACATTTGTTTCATTCCAAAAAAAGTAAGTGAGAAAAGTAGTCTAAAGTGAAAGCTCACTGAAATATTTACAGAAAGAATGAGGGTCGTTATTGTTAGGGCTGGCAGTAGGTTGAAATATTGTTTACCAGACCTGTACTTTATATACGTCTTACACAATGGTTTTCTTCTTTCTCGCAGTTACAGCTAATATAGTAACGTTAAAATGAGATAAAAAGTATTAAAATGATTACAAGATATTATGGCAATATAAATCTAATATAAGAAATACATCAAATAAGGTAGGTTATTAGGCTAAGACAATTTTGGTCACGTAATACATTTTAAAAAAATACGAAATTAAAAAAATTCACAAGCTCCATGAAATAATATTATAATTAGCCAAATGATACTTTGCTTATTAAATATCTTTCTGAGTTGTGAATATAAAGTATTTTTTAATCAGATGGTTTTGAAAAATCATAAAATTATATGATTTATGTCAATTTTATCTAAAGTAAAAAACGAGGGAAAAAAATCGCATTTAGTCGTCACACAGAATTGGCATTTCCTTAGATACAAAATTTCGAATTTTAGTATTTCTATGAATGTGCAAATGGAATCCATTTTCTTGTATAAATATTTTCCGTCTTCCTCCGATATTAAAGGTAATTTCTAGATTTTTGACATTAGAAAACTCAATATGCCTTCAGAAAGCAGTTGTGCATTGATCAGTCTCCTATGAAATTTCGAAAGATTTATCGATAGAAAATTAGTTGATCACTTAGGAAAGTTCAATCTTAAGCATTCGATTCATTTCAGATCAAGCGAAGAAATACCAATTTTTTCAACATTGCAAAATTAGAGATCAAAGGTTCAACAGAAATGAATCAATCTGAATTTG
This sequence comes from Stegodyphus mimosarum, assembly GCA_000611955.2. Classification (NCBI taxonomy): domain Eukaryota; kingdom Metazoa; phylum Arthropoda; class Arachnida; order Araneae; family Eresidae; genus Stegodyphus; species Stegodyphus mimosarum. Next base: position 339,398 of record KK114556.1, read on the forward strand.
CTTCTTAGATAAAGAAAAAAACCTTTGACAAAGTATGGCATGAATGTAATATTTTAAAAATGGTAAACATTAAATATCTTCCAGCTCTAACGAAAATTATTAAGAGCTAACGAAATAAAATATACTTTCATATTAAAATAGGAAATTGTATTTCAAATAAGAGATTAAGTCTCAAAGGTTTGTTACAAAGATCAATCTAGGATCATGTCTATTTAATATCTTGATTATGATCAATTCAAACTAGAAGTTATGGTGGTTAAAACTGAAGACAATGGAATAATAAAGCTAACATTAGTAAATGAAAAGTTTTTCCTTGATAAATTTAAAAACACCGCAAGCCGGTTAAGCCCTTAAATAAGAAATTTTAGCAGCATGGTTTTTTTTATAAGAAAGTAATTAAATCAAGGAATTTTTTCATTTTACGTACATAAACAATAAAGTTGCGACAAGAAATTCAAGTACTTGGGGTTATTCTTGGTCCTTTCAAAGTAGGATAGCGCATAGCAACAAATACTACTGAACTCGGCTTGGCAAGTCAATGCCATGTATTCATAAAACAGGTCTCGATTCTTTAACGACTTCAAAAATATCTTGAAGCTTTGGAAACGTCTTGGATCTTTCTTTGATAGCAGTCAAGGAATTGCTGTCTTAACTCAGACGCTTACCATAACGCAATGTAAGAATGTCCTTCGTAACATTTATAATCTCCTGAAGAATTATATTTTTAGGTCTTTTTATTAAACAAGGGGCGAGTAAATGCTGAAGCTCTCAAATACATCCATAAAACATTCTGCATTCCCTAGAAGATTTCTTTCTTGGCTTAATGGCATTCAGCTGCTGTCTCTTAACTTAGGATCTTACTGAAGCAGAACGTTTTAAGGACGGCTTTTAAAAATTCAAATTGTCAGTCACACTCCGTCTGACTTTAATAACCTTAAAAATGTAAATCATCCGGAGATAATGGATACACTGAATATTGTACATTGCGCTATGACAAATATAGTTAGAAGAGACAGAAATCTTTTTGACTGTTATGAAGGACATAAAGATGTTAGCACACTATAAACTCAGTAACTTTTAAATAACAACTTCATAAAGGTACCAGAATCTTCCTGCCAAAGCACCACCATGTAAGTAGGGGTTTTGTCTGCTACACAGCAAATGAAAATTCTACTTACACAGCGGTCTTCAACATAAATGGACTCTTACCTTTATGAAGGTAACTTTTTTCAAATGAGAAATTGGTATTCGTAAGGGTAATATTATTTTTATGCCAGGACACCCTCATGAAGACGTCTCGAGTATATATTTTTAAGTAGATAATAATCAGGAATTAAAGCCATGTAGTATCCCATGTGCCTTTGACATGCAATAATTATTACATTCAGTCAATTATTTAGGGATTCCATGATCGATTTCTGAGGGGATTTAACGAGATTTTTAAAATATGTCTTTTTAACTCTTATAATATATCCAAAAACTCAGATAAAAAGTTTTATTTAAGGTTTATTACATTGGATTTCTTTTAACGTTTCAAAAAAGACTTTAGCCAATGAAAAGAGTCACGCATAAATATATAGTTTATCTCAGAGTAACGTGTGATGATAAGCACAAGTGTAAGGTTTTCGTAAAAAAGGTTGATTACCTAGTTTTGTGTTCGTGTGTTCACCGAACTGTGCACTACACGCAAATCTTTGAAAATATTTACTTCATTACCTTACTGAAAAGATTCATTAGACATTCATTCAAATTTTAGTTTTTATTCGATTATTTCTCCAACACATGGAAACAGGAATGCTTTTAAAATCCATCCTCAGATTTTGTGAAAGCACATCTGAATTTTGTGGAGGAATGATATAGATCCTTCTTTCACAAGGAGAAGCCTCTCTTCCTAACATCACATAAGTTAAGGTGAAGGTAATTTATGGCTGTGAATGTGCAGCATTAGGATGATCACGATTATGTTCACTGTGCTGCCCAGACGGTACAGTGGTTAGGTGAGACTGCGATACCAAAGAGGCCGGGCTCGAATCCCGGAGAAGGCATGGTTGTACGTCCCATCATAGGAGGCAAAGGTGGCCTAAAGCTTGGTACCTTAAAGTGATCACAGCATCTGGCCTTACAAGAGGCTAATGTCTGTGGACGATTTTGGCTTGCCATTGGGAAACAAAATTCGTTGGAAACTATTATTGGAAACTGATAGCAAAGGACAGAGGGACTGAACTGTAAACAGCCTTTAATTTTCAGAAAATATTTATAAATCTGTATGTGTGAATAGCCATTTAAAGCGATAGGACTTGCTCACATAAATTTAATCAATAAGTAATTGATTTTATTCTTGCTTTAAAAAGACTTGAACCTCGACATTTACTCCTAACAGTAGTTCACACTGAGAACTACAGAATCTATAGTAGAATATCATTTTATGATTTATTTTTTTCCACATACGTATGCCTAAACATACAAAAGAAATTTCAGTTAGAAATAATTCAGCAATTTTGCATTCGAAAATCACATTTGAATCAACTTCCTAAGTTAATATATTTTCATATAATAAGGGAATAACCATGCAAATATATTTTCACAAGCTAAAGCATCTTTGACATTCAGTAGCATAAATTATAAATTTAAGCGTTTTCTCGAAATCATGAAATTTAAGATTTTCAAACTGTATTGGTTCCAGCACATAGCAATAACATGGGGCATCTAGCATTATAATTTGACGTAAAGCAGAACATTGTTCTTTGATTGTACCCATATTTAAAAAGAAGATAGATAACTCATTTTTTCTGCATAGTACAATATAAATATTTAAAAAAAATACATACATGTAAATTTTTAACCGTATTTAAATTCTTAGTTACTGCTTCAGTAAAGAGTTTTGCACGTCGTACAATCAAAACAAACAAGTTTCAGTATGATGTATAATCTCCTGTCCAATAAGCTTCCTATTTAGAGTTATGTCAAAGATTTTCTGTGAAATTGAGGTGTAGGCTACTACATGATATCAGTACCTTTACTCAGAAGTATTCATTCTTCATTCTTAATGCTGTGTAAACGAGTGGTTATCGTCCACTAAGTGAAAATGTGGGCCCACGACTGTTGCATTGAATTTCACAATAGTTTCAACAAATAGTGTACAAGAACATACCTTCCACCGTTATGACATTCTGTTGCCATGTAATTGCCATGCGGCCCCGCTGCCATTCTTATTGCGATTTTCTTTAGGACATTGCACATTGTAGATTTTCTTTAAGATATTGCACATATCAAGCTTCTGAGACATCCTATAGAAAATTCAGTCTTTATAATCACTGTGCTAAAAAATTATGTTCAAAAATATTATTAGATTGGTTGCATCTTCTTCGTTCTCTGCTTATTTCTATAAGTTTACTATCTGATTCTAAAACAAGCACTCATTTATCCGAGAAAAATACGTTTCTATCTAAACTGCATGCAAGAAGCACCCTTTTAATCATGTTTATCTGCACCCAACCTTATACGGGCCACAATCTGGCGATTCTGAGCAAAGGTTCGAATATCTGTTTTCGCGTTGTTGTGGTAAATTGTTCAAAATGTTGGTCAGAATGCGTTTGGACAGTAATGAAGTGCAATTGATTATTAGAGGATGTTACAGCCTTAGAAAAATATCTGCAATGTATTTGTCATTGCAGGAAACTGCAGCCCTAGGATTTCTCTATTCCAAAACAAACTTACTACTGGCGGTGAGGTTAAATTGAAGAACGCTGGTAGTTCGACTGATTTCATATAGCAACGAATAGGTTACCTGCATGAGAGGTTTTTTGATTTTCCTCATGTATATGGAAACTATGAGCCAGTTACTCTAAAAATGCTTCTATGAAGGCATACATTCTCCCAGACAGATAGCATTTGCACATTCTGACGTGAGCTAAAGAATCCAATTTTTTCAATTTGAAACAAAATGAGTAGTTATCCGGCGATGTTCCATCGTTTAGAGCAATGGGCTCTAAACGATGTTAGCAAAAAGACAAAATGTTCCACAGAAAAGAAATTAGAGATTTCCTTAATGGACTCTCCCACTTCAAGCTTGCCAGAAATATGACAGCGTTGAGAATCTTCCACACATATTCTGCAGAAATAAAAATGCATTCTTATAGTCTATCGATGATAACAATCTTCGGAGGTTTTGAGAACAGAAACTCACTAGGCACTAACAGATCATTTTTATTGCAAACCTATTTTACATATTTCTTGAAAAGCAGATTCCTGTCGGACCCATTATTTGAGTTCTGCTTATCTCATGACAACAAAGTTCAGTACCGTTTGAGAACATCTCACTATTTCAACTTTTCCTCGTATGATAAACTTTGTGAAACATTACAGGCTTATATACACTCGTGTGAAAAATTAAGAGAACTTGAACATTATATCAAATTTCTGAAAACCTAATGGACAGAGTTTGATGAAATTTGGTACGAATATACATTTATAGCAGAAAAAGAGATGCATTACTCAAAAGTCCTTTTATGAAAGCACGATTATCAGCGTCCATCAATTAACCAGCGTTTATCGATTATAGTGCAGGGATACCCAAAATCCAAGTTGTTATATCGAGCTGAAAATGAGTCTAATACAGAGTATGGTTCTGCGGATTTAAACTTTGTTGAAACTCTTGGAGGGAGATGATGATATTAAATTTCCCCCTCCCAAGAGCGTTCCTACACAGGTTTTGTATAGTTAAGATCAGAAGATCTGGCTGGCTTATCCATGAGGCGAATATCCTTAATTTCCAGGTAATCGTAAACCAGGTGGGCGCCATCGAGCTGGTCAAGCAATGTCGTCCATTAATAGCACCAACTGCGCCCCTGCAATGTTGGGCATAGGGTTCTAAATTTCCTCTCTATACCTCATAGCAATTAGGAAGACTTTGTTAAACACATCCAAGGATGTGCGGCATCCGAAAAAAAGCCTGCGCAAACCATTATACGTCCTCCACCATAATGGTTTTTTTCCCTGATGAGGGAGGGACGTTATCGTGTTTCAGACTTTCTCCAGGTACAGGTTCGCCAAGAATCAATGCGCAGGCTGAATCTCGGTGCATATGTAAAAAGCACGGTGCTCCGTTGAAGTCTAATCTAAGGCGCATGTTCTCTGCACCATGATAAACGCGTTCTTTTGTGTGTTTCAGTGAACGGGACACAAATAGCTTCTGGCATACAGCCCTATCTCATGAAGCCTTCGAATCATTATAGAACATGAAACTCAGGTTTCAGTGGCAGCATACAGTTCATTTGATAGTCGCGAAGCTGTAGCAGTACTGTGTCGCCTAGCTGAAAGTACCAAGTAATGAACCTGATTCATCGTTGTGGATCATGGTCGACCTTGTCCAGCTCTTCTCCATATGGATCCAGTATCCTGAAGCTGTTTCCAAGTATTTCAGACGACAGCAGGTGTTACAGTGAGTTCTGTAAATACCTGTGCTTGTTACTAGCCTACCTCCAATCTGCTGACAATGCTGACCTCCATCTCATACCTTCATCAAAAGTTCGTTATTTATTTTACCTCATACCTTACAAAATTTATCCCACTGATAGGGAGTTGTCGTGAAGGAGTAGGAGTCCGCATATCCCCGCATATCCCTCATGTTCTTATATCCCCCCCAATAATCACAGCTCCGCAGACACGCATGTATTCGCTTACGTATTCGACCCTGAATATTTGCACTATTTTTCGGTGGCATAATATTTAGTATCTTTGGTTCAACGCATTTCTTAGAAATAAGCATAATTTGCAAATTCTGTTAATTTCGCCCACGAGTGTACATCAGGAAATGCATTTGCGAACATCCCTTTGCAACAGCATCCCAACAGCAGCTTAGCTGAATCAACACTATATTTTTCCTTTTTTACTGAATTTACTATGGTTTTTGTTTATTGTTCTACTTATTTAGGATTTGATTTATGTATTAATAATCGTTTTAACATTTTTATTCCCTATAAAAAAGTTGTTATAAAATCTTCTTTAAATTACAGAAATGAAATAAAAACAATATACAAAATTTCACATTCAAATTGAGACGAATAACCTGTATATTCAAGTTAGGTCTTACAAATTGAGTGAACAAAAAGAAATTTTACATTGCCCTATAAAAATTATTTAAAAACCACTTTAAGATAAAAAGAAGCCAGATTGAGCGAAATCAAATTTGAAAGTGATTTGTCATAGTTAAGGTTTAGAATCTTCATAACCATATTTGCTCAGAGAAAGCTTCTAAACTTTCCACACAGTACCACAAATATAGAAATTTTAAATACCATTAGTTATTTTAAATACCCACAAAAAAGTTCAAAATTTTATAACATAACTAATTTTCATTATTCACTTGTATTTTAACCTTATTGTAATACTAATTACTAAAATTATGGTTTTTATTATTTTTATTACATTTTTTTTATTTTACACAAAAGTGGAAGACCCCCACAGCTTTTTCCCAATACCATACCCACCTAAGTGAGTTCAAGAAAGCCGTTTGAGTGAGTTTTAATATTCTGTAATATTTCGCTTCCTTCGTTTTCGGCCTTAATTCTCTTTTAGGTTACATATAGCAATTTTTCTAAACTCCTGTTTTGCTTTCTCTATGTTTGTTCACAACTTTACTCACTTTTTACAAGACACCACACTCACAATTAATTAATTTATTTCTATTCCGAAAAATAAACAATAAATTTTATACTTTTACGAAACAATAATAGCAAAAAAATTAAATTTTCTACTTTTACAAAAGAATTTTTTTAATTTGCATTTCATATTTTAAAAAATAGTTTCATTATTTTTATATTTAACAATACAACTTATGTCGGATTGCTTCTGTTTTACACATTTTTGAACTCAGTCCACTAATATTGTAAAAATTTTATTTTTTAAAGCTTTATTGCTTGTTTAATATTTATGCTATTTTTTTTAACTCGGCCTCTGTATTTTCAAAATTTGCATTTTTTTCCTTTTTTTAATACTGTATTAAAATTTTTGCATTTGGTTTTGTTTTCAAGTATTGAATTGCTATTTTTGCAACTGAAATCTATCTACGCAAAATAATTGCTTAAATCTGTCTATTTTTTGTAGTCTCTTTTAATTTGTCTATTTTTATAATGCTATAATTTTGCAGTTTTTTGCACTGTATATTTTGGCCTGAAGGGGTTGGACTGATAAAGCCACGAATTACTTCATCGTTTTTCTAAGACAATTTTTATATTTTAAACTTTAATTTTAACTTTTGTCGGTTCAGAAACAGGCTGCTTTATTTGTTTGCTTCTTCCACTACACCAACCACCTCCTAATGATGTTGCACCTAAAGATGTAAATTTCCTATTTCGTTTTTGGTTTTACCATATTTTGCCCTCCTATTTCTTGCAGTTTGCCATTGTGCTTCTGCCTTTTTGTTTTTGCATTTAAAGGTATTTTTTATCTATTTTTTCATTATATATATATATATATATATAAAGTGAGGAAAAATGTAAAAAATCATCTCTGAGGAAATTCGAAGTGAAATTTAGAATGCAAATGGGCACTACTGTGGTAAAAGTTGGCAATTTAGAAAGTTAATATGCACTATTGTGGTATACGTAATTGGAATTTATGAATAAATACAATGGAACGTCATTTAAATGTAAAATAGAAGAATGAAACAAGAGAATTATTGCTGATTCCATGGGAAGATCCCGACTTATCGAGGTGAAGTAGAATCTCTTTATACAACCATCAACTAAGACTTGTATATGTATTCTATTATATTTAAAGACATTGTATA
>KK114556.1:354142-405013 GCA_000611955.2 Stegodyphus mimosarum
AATAGCAATAAATTAAATTCTTTTTACCTAAAAAAAGAATAAGCGATTCGGATAATTGGAGTTTTCGATACCTGTAAACTAAATAAATGGAGTTTTACTGCAATTCTTTGCTAAGTAACAAAAATATAGCTGCCATTGTTCTAAATTAAGCAACAATATAAATTAAGCAACAATATATATTAATTCTGAATAAAATGCTAGTAGTAAATTGGAATATTCTGATTCAGAGAAACGGGTAAGTTATTCTTTTTCTGAAATATATATTGCTTAAAAGAAGTAAACGTAAAAATATTTATTTGCAATAGTTGTGCTAAATAACTACAGCTAACTAACACACTTTTAGAACCTTTGTTTCCGTGCTACTAACACACTTTTAGAACCTTATTTTCATTCTAATGGTAATCTAGTTTCACTTTCAGATTCTCAGAAGCTTAATATCTGCATATATGGTTCTTAAAATCGAATCTTTAAGCACTGTATACGTTTAAGCATAAATACTAGTACTAATTAACAATACCGTATCGCTTTAAATTAGATAAAATTTTACTTTAAGTTAACTCTTGTTTTATCGAAAGCTTTGTTTATAGGAATTAATATTTAATTATACTTTATATATTTACCATCAAATGATAAATTACTTATAAATAGCCCTATTCGTAAGAATAAGTGTATTTCAGAGAAAAATTAATCCTTTCTCTTTTTCGAGGAATAAAATTGTTCTGTTCCATTTTGCTCGAAATACTCCAGTTGAATAAATAAATTAAAAAAAAACTACCCAAAGAAAAATTTACAGTGAAAAAGGATAAAAAAATTCTAAAATATGAAACAAAAAATTTATAAAGGAAACATAAAAATGTATTACTTTTGTTTTTAAATAAATATGCAATAGCTCCTATTTGTTTTCGGACACTTGTGTTTTTCAGTCTTATTTGTAATTATCAATTACTAAAAATTAACGAAATGGCTTTATTTTTCTCCCACATATACTACTGATCAGCTTTTTAAAAACTGTTTGCTTAAAACAGAAAAAAGATATTCGAAATATTTTTAGTAAGAAATATATTTATTCAAAAGACTCTGAAAATGAACTCACATAAATATTTGGACAGATTGAAAAAACAGTTTGTTTTTGATAAAAACATGAAAATAATGATGCATTTAGCATTTCATTGCCTGTCTTTCAACCACAACTACACTTTTCATTCGCTGTAGCATATATTTCACTAACTTTATTTTTCTGCCGCCCAGGCAGCATAGTGGTTAGAGGAGCCCACTGCGGTACCGAAGGGCCCGGGTTCCAATCCCGGAGAAGGCTTGGATGTTGTAAATGTAGAGTGTTTTTGCAGCATGGGAGTACTTTAAATATAGGGCGAGCCAAAAGTCCTCTCATGTGGTTTGGAAGTAGGGGAGAGGGAAGACTCTCGGACCACCCCCGGGGGTGCTCTCCGTCAAAACTGGAGTGGAAGTAGAAGTGCAGCCTTCTTAAGAGCCTGGTAACCATTCTTCCATGAAGGACAGAAACAAGAGAACAACAACTTTATTTTCCTATGTAAAAACATTCCATTTCGCCGTAATAATTGCTTTCAAAGAGCTGTCGGAGATGACATGTTTCCTTATCTATTCTTCTATCTAACCTATTCTTATCATGAAATCGCTCGATACATGTTCGGTTTCGAACTTGCATATAGTCAGGAATTTAGGTAATTTCAAGACAATGAGATACATTCCGGTGACGTCAGAGTTCACATGATGTAAGAACTGCTAATGTAAACAAACAAGCTTGTGCTGTGGTAGATGTGGTGAAAATTAGGATATTCGGCAACAGTATATTCCAACAAGCCACAGAATATGAGATGGTATTGACAGTTTAAGGATAATACTTGCCTATATAAAGGCAACAACTTTAGATGGCCAAGCATTTCTAAAGAAACAGTTACAATACATGTTGAGAGGATTGGGATACTCATTTCTATGTACATTATAAAACCAAAACACACATTGAACATTTATAGTTTTATCAGTAAAATTTTAAAGCTTTCTACTTGATTTCATATAGTATTAATTAACTTTATTTTTAAAATTATTTCCAGTACTTTTTTGAAATTTCATGAATCATTTGCAATAATAATTCTGTACACTGAAAAACGAAATGCATAAAATAATGTTCACGTATGCTGTTGTTCTACACTGAAAAGAAAAATATAATTACTATTATAATTTTAAATCACAATTTTACCAGCCTGACAAGCACAAGATAGTTTTCAAAATGGTAGACTCAAATGTCTGGAACACTATAAATACAGTTGCCCTAAAACTATGTGACGATAGTGATATTAATATTATACACAGTTCAAAATTAATACATAATTTTGTACCCCTTGAAATTTAATTGTTCATAACTGACTCTTAATCTACAGATAGCATAAACTTCAGATTAACATGTATTTTTTATATTACAGTATAAATGTCAAAAAGAAAATTGTATGGATTTGCACAACTGAGTTCGCTGTAATTCTAGCTGTGAAATTAATAATTTTTTGGTCGTAGATATTTCTTTATTTTATAGTAAAACGCGATAAAATATACTGCATTTATGCGTATTTATTAAAACTTGATTATAACAGCCACATTATTAAAACACAACGTGATGAAATTAATAAAAATTTAGTGGTGTAGCATGTTCTATGGCACTGTAATTAATAAGAGAAAATTGGCTTGGTGTTAATGTTTTTGCAAATAAGCAGATCTTGCATGAATTCAACTATTTCAATAATTTAGAACAAATATTCATGAACTATTAACAAATATTTACATTGTACAGTCTGGAAAACAGTACTCAAGGTCTCGGGAATATTTTTCAACTATTGATATACACTTAACATTCCTAATAAAGTAAAAGATGAATATTGGTAAGTATCGTGCATAAAAGAAAATTTATGAATCTTACCTCATTTTGTGCAGAAATTTCCACAGACGTTTTATAATTAATTGTTTTCTTCATTTCTGCGTTAACACAGCTTGCTACAAGTACAGTTGCTTACTATCTGGCATCACTTTAAAACAAATGTTATTAACTTGTTTGTCCTTGAACAAGAGAAGATCTTTTTTATTAACGTCAAGAAAAGAGAAATAACTTCCAAGAGTACTTTTTAATTTTTCACAAGAGCTATAAATTTCTAAATTAGAAAAATCTATTAATTTTAGTGGTACATCGGCTATAGACTCCATCGTAGACTGCGGACGTGCGGAGATTGTTGTTCTTAAACCACGTGACCACTTTTCCCCTCTTCTTCTCTTGCGGAATGTATCTCATTGCGTAATAACCGCATGCGAACATTTAGGGCTCTACATTTAGAATAGTTATCCAGATAGAACTTGAATATATTTTGCATTCTAGTCTTTCTTACAAGTGTTTTCAAATTTTCATTAAAAGTATTCATATATTTATACTGATTCATATTGTTTTCTACAAAAACTAAATTTCCAACCCCGTTCTGCCTCCACTGTCGTGTTTAACTGCAGGCATTAGGTTTTCGACTTCATTTCTTTATTCATCCATCGGACTCAATGAATCAGTATAAATATATGAATACTGAAAAGTATTCATATATTTATACTGATTCATATTGTTTTCTACAAAAACTAAATTTCCAACCCCGTTCTGCCTCCACTGTCGTGTTTAACTGCAGGCATTAGGTTTTCGACTTCATTTCTTTATTCATCCATCGGACTCAAATATATTAAATTTTCACTCGTCTGCAAATGTAATATTGCTTCAATATGATAAATCCTTTTCACGGATGTTTGCAAACACCAGGCTTATTTTCCTTGTTTTTCTCGAAGAATTCCCTTCTTGCTGATAGACCACTGCAGCCATGTGCTCTAATGACGGTTTCGTCGTTAGTTTTATTGATAACCTTTATTCTCAATTCGCTGTAAGTTTTACAGTACTAATGTTTGAGTTTTGTTTGATTTTTCATCGGATAAATCTCCGATTCCTTCATCTTATCTTGGAATAAAGTCGAGATTTCAATTCATTTTGAACAATTCTACTCAGTTTCCATCGTTTTAAGGCATAAAAAATAATTCAGCGCTTTTATATCAAGAATATTTTGGATATTTGCAATATATTGACCATATGCGGTGAATAGCTAAATTTATAACGGAATATATTGTTAATTTGAAGCGTCTTGCCATTTTCATTTCAGATATGGAACTATTAATATATTTGACAGAAAAAATTATGATTTACATTTTGCAGAATAACATACACAGAAGCAGCATATCCTTATATATCATTATTTTGTAACAATGCAACAATGAGGCAATATTTGCAACAATGAGGAAGGTTCTTGTAAAATAGTAAATACTAAGAGGAGGTTTCTTTTCTACGTGTTTAATAGAAAAGCATCGCGCTTATATTAAAATCTGTGCTGTCTGTTTGTTTGTTTGTGGCACTATCTCCTCGTGAACCGCATGGTTCTAGGCTTAGCGAAGCACTGGATTCCAAATGTCCGTGGGAAGCCATTTTGACCATTCCCGTCTTCGTATGACTTTAATTAGCCGAGATATTAATTAAAAACGCTAATTTTCCCCTTTCTTTCCCCTCAATTTCGACTTCCTTTGTTGAATTTTCCCCTATTAAAAGCATTTGGCTACGCGCCAATTTCTTTTTTCGCAACTATTTATGGAACCGCGCTTAGTCGAATTTCGAGACGCATATCCCCGGATTCCAAAAATTTGTCCGAATCCATTGATACCGTTCTCATCTTCGCACTACTTTAATCGGGTGAGATATAAATTAAAAACTCTGAAAACGCTAATTTGAGTGAGACTCAATAGCCACTTTAGGAATTATAAGTATCCTGCTTCGATAGGTCTAGGGATTTGGCGTCGTGCCAATATGTTTTAAAACTTTTTTGTTCTAGCTTAGAAAATTATTTGTTATTTGACTTTTTTTACATTTCTTAGCCGTGCATTTTTTACTTTAAAAATAATTGAATTATGTTGTTTTTTTATTTTTCGGTTAAGACTTCGTCTGCAAATGTAATATTGCTTCAATATGATAAATCCTTTTCATGGATGTTTGCAAACACCAGGCTTATTTTCCTTGTTTTTCTCGAAGAATTCCCTTCTTGTTGATAGACCACTGCAGCCATGTGCTCTAATGCCCTTATTTAACCTGCATGCAATAATTGTGGAATTATCAGCAATTTAAAAGTTCTTTACGTGCGGCTAACCCTAATTTTTGGTTATGATCGCGGACATATTTATTTAATTTGAAGCTTAGCAGAATAGTCGATTTGCTGGCAATCTCTAGAAAATAAGCTTCGCAACAGCAAAGTAACGTCTTCTTTCATTATTGCGAATTAAATTATGCTTGATTCATTCTGCAATTATTATTTAAGTTATTAGCTGGTTTTTGCGTACAAATCGCAGTTTTAATTGAAAAAACTGTTTTTTTTTATTGTTTTCACTGTATTTGGTGTTTTATGTTTTTCTACATTTTTCAATTTTTTATGAAAATATTTTGAACTTTTATGTATTTTTGCCTTACCGCGAAATGAGAACTGAATTAATTAATAGCGCATGCGTATTAGGTAAGTGGCGCTGAATCGTCTGTGAAAAACTTTTCCTTTTTTATTTGTTTAATTTTTTATACATCGTTTTAGATTTACTATAGTATTTGATGCTAGAATTTTTATTATAATTATAGTATTTGATGCTATAATTTTAGTATAACTCAGCGTGAGGAAAAATTATAGCATCTGAATTTTTCCTCACGCTGAGTTATAAAATGAATGGGATGTAACGCTGTTAAGTGAACCTAGCGCAGAAGTGTGGCCATGGTAAATAATATAAACGGTGTAAACTTTAAACAGTGCATTTATTCTCTGGTGGTTTATGCGCTATTGACGAAGTAGATTTAATTCAAAATTCGTTAACTGTTAATTTAATATGTTTAAGTGAAATGCAGGAAAATTGCGTATGACTTAATATTCCGCACAAGGAAGTCATGTGGTGTATACATCAGATTTTTTTAGTTCAGTTATAATTTTTTCTTTTCAAATGCAAATACATTTTTTCACTCATTGCATGCATTTGTGCACACGCATTAATATATATATTGATGCAATTTTGCGTGTGGTTCTGTTGAAGTTTACCAAAAGGAATTTAAATAAAGGAATGTTAATGACGAATCTACTGTTTAAATAATAAACCCGAAAATTTTCGTACAACGGCCCATTAAAGACTAAGCTGCAAAGTTACTGAACACCGGTAGTTCGGTCCAATTTTCGAATCCCGGCGAGTGGGCTAGCTGCATGGGTGTTTTTGTGATTTTTCCCCATGGGTAACGTGTATACGAGCCAGTTTGCCTTAAAAAAGTCCTCCATGAAGGCCTCCCCCCTTAGGTAGATTGCTCTGGAGTGCTTTTCCGAACACTGCACCCCTACTTCGCGCAAGCAGGTAAAAATGATACTCCCTGTGTTGGTTGGCATAGGTACGAAAATTCGACTACAGTTTAGTGTTATAAAACAAAATTATAAAGGAGATGTTGGGTATAAAATTTATAGATAGGAGTTGAAGTTTACCGAAAGGAATTTAAATAAAGGAATTTGAATAACGAATCTACAGTTAATATCATACCCGAAAATTTTGGCGATTACACTTCGTACAAGGGCCCATTAGCGGCCGTAGAATCGCTGGACAGTGGTAGTTCGGTCCAGCTTTCGAATTCTGGCGAACGGCTGGCTGCACGGGTATTTTCGTCACTATCCGCATGTGCAGTATCTTGTGGATGCACACGTGACTCGCTCAGCTGGCGGGCTTGCCCGCTAATTTAATATATAAAAGTTAAAATTAGATTCAATTCTGTATATTAGTATTTAGACGTATCCATGAGTTTATCAGATTTACAAACATTTCGCATATTAGTATTTTCGTATATATAGTATTTTCCTAGTTCGGTCAGTGGTATATATCTTGTTTGCTATTTGACGGCTTAAAATGCCGTGGAATGATAGTTTTAAAACTGCGTAAAAAAGGCTGGATCACTTTCAGTAATTTCTTATAAAATAAAAGTAAGGCAATAAACCTTCAGAATTATTTGTTCTTTAATTGTCGCTTCAATAGAACTATTTTTTCTAATTCTTCTTACTCAGAAAATAATGTTGCAGTTTGCACTTACACTGTGTTAGTTCATTTCTGTAAGCAGACGATATTTTTAGCCCAAAGGACATTAGCAGAGAAGGGCTATTAATTTTGTTTTGGCATTTTGCGTTGATTCACTACAAATGTAACTACATAATTCATACGTGAACAAATGTGTCACTTTTCAAATTGTTGCCACAAAATATTGCAGACCTGTATTATATTTAAAGAAATTAAATAATGAAGAATCTGCATAAATGTATATATATTTCTACAAATGTGATAAAACAGCTGTACATAGAGCCATCCAATTTTGAATAACGTACGTTTCCACCCGAATATAAGCATCTGGAAGCTGGAATTTGGAATTTGTTTTATTATCTATTTCTTATTTTGTAAAACTTTAACAAATTTATGATGAACAAACTCAAACCATTTAAAAGCGAGCAATGGCAACACTCTACGGGGAAAAAAAATTGTTTTATCTACAGCGTGCGGATCTGTGTATCAGAAATTCTAAAGATAGACTGATTTTAAAATTATTTTGCGATATTGCTGTTGAACTGAAATTTATGGTTTAAGTGCAAAGAACATGATATTTAATAAATAAAGGTAACACACAAAACGTTAAAAAACGCTTCTATGGGGTGTAATGTAAAATCTGAAAGCTTTCAGACTTTTTTGGTCACTTTTTTTTATTTTTATTTTTTTTATTTTATTTTATTTCTTTTATTTTACTTATTCCTAAGTGAGATTAAAGAATTTTAGACAATAATCTCTTAAAAAGTCTGTTTTTTAAATTGCTATAATTGTTCAAAAGTTTAATAAGCAAAACCACTTAAATAAAAGAGACGAATTTCAGTTTTTTCTTTCGTTTAATATTTGACTTGAACGTTTAAGAACGTAATGGAATTTTTATATGGAATGAATATTCAGAAAACCATCCATTTGCTGTCCTTTCAGTTATTTTTTTACACTGGGTAGACCATAATGATAGTTTAATATCTACCCTTTGAAAAGAGTTGTTGACTTCAAATTTTCTTTTAGGTGTTCTACTATCAGACTTCTTTGCTGGAATTTCTCTTAATGTATTGTTATATGGCGCCGCTAGCAATAAGGACCTAACTGTTTTGCGTTCGGGTTCTCAAAAACTTGAGTATGTTGTTGACTCTTTCAGAAAATTTTTGTTTAAAAAATTTCAAATACGAGTTTTTTCCATTATGCGAAAGTCGACTGTTGTTATGAAATATTTCGTAAGGCCAAATAGCGTACAGCAAAGAAACTGATGCCATTAATTTGTGCGGAAAAACGTTTTGAACGGTCCAGCTAACAAAATTTGCCATTAATAAAATCATACCAAATAATGAATCGAATTTAAAATCCGGGCAACATCGCTCAACATGCATACAAAACAATATAATATTTGGTAGTTTTCGGTCAACAGTACTTCCAGTGGCACTAAAGTTGACACTGTTCTAACGGAGATAGGAATGTCAACCCTAATAATGCACACTTTCCGGAAAATACAGCTACTTTATTTAGTCAAAAATAAACAACACAAAAAAATCTGAAATCTGAATCTTAAAGCTTTCTGAGGATTAAAAAAAAACTTTAAAAAATCTGAATCTTAAAGCATATTACGTCCAAACGGGCGTTTGTTTTTCTTAAATTTGCATAAACATAAGCTTTTCGAGAGCATTTGGGTTAATGTTCCTTTGGGCTAAAAGCATTAAAAAACAATGTATCTTTAGAATTTCCGATAGGCACTCTTGTTCGCTAGAGATAATTTTTTTTTTATTTTACATACAGTGTTGCCATTGCTCGCTTTGAAGTCGTTGAGTTTCTTAATAAAAAATTCATTAAAGTTTTACAGAATATGAAACAGGCAATAAAACAAATTCCAAATTCGGTCTTCCAGGTGTTCCTATTCAGGTGGAGGACTGCGTTATCCAAGATTTGATGGCTCTATTGAAAGTTGTTTTTTCACAATGCGGGAAACATACAGACATTCATGTAAACTCTTCATTATTTAGTTTCTTTAAATAGAATACAGGGAAATAATATTTGTTGGCAAAAAATTTGAAAAGTGATGCAACGCCTTTAGCGATTCGATACAAAATGCCGTTTCGAGACGTTCTGGACTAACGCCCCTTTGGGCTAAAAAAAAAACGAAGGCAAGCACAGAAATCCATAAATAAGAATGCATCTAATTATTTCAACTGACAACTATGAAATGATTCATTCATTCGTACTTGTAGCTGATAGGATTTTACTAGCGTAAGCTTCCCATGAGTAACCGAGTGGTTAAGATCGTTGAACGCTGGTAATTCGACCTGCTTTGTGCTCGAACCCAACCGAACGGACTAGAACGGATTGATTTTCGTGGTTTTCCCCATTTGTAATGTGAGTACGAGCCAGGTTTTGTCAGAAAATCCTCTTGAAAGCCATCTACGAAAAGGCAAATAATCGTCATGGTTCTGCCATGTTCAAATAACCTAAAGTACCAGCTTGAGCTATTGACAGGAGAGGTAAATAAAGCGAATAGCTTTCAAAGAGCAGCGCCATAACAGAACGACAAAATAAGACATGTAAATATTTTGAAACTTAGCAGGAGCACTTGCTTTCAGCAATGCTCCCCAAACATTTTGATACCTGTACTTCAGGATGCTTGAGGTATTATTAGAATGAGATGCCTAATTGGTTTCCTGGTTGTTGAAGTAGGTGACAGTATCTTTTGCAAAATGACTAGTAGCTAAATTTCACCCCAACGAAATAACTTCATATTAACGATATTTTTTGACAAAATGAATTAAACGTCTTTTATTGCATTGATTTACATACACAGTATAAACAACAGTTTCATGAAAAAAGGCTAATTTAGAAAAATTGACCCCTTCATCTTGGAATGGCATATCATAAATTTTTTTGCGAATTCTTCTTGAGGCTACATTCTTGATATATACATGGACATAGCTAGGAAATGTTGAATGAGAATACTGATGCTGAAATTGGAACCAACTTGTAAAATGCAATTTATCATTTATGATGAGTTTCCGCCTAGTTCCGAATGGAATGAATTGCTTATAAATTTTAAAGAAATTCTTTCTGCTGTAATAGCTTCACTTTTTTACATTTTGAAGCCACCTGTGAAGTATACGATTTCAAGCTTAGATTCTTGTTCAATGAATAACTGATTTCGATACAGTTTTTGAGTAATTTAGCTAGTAAAAATAAATATCCAGTTTCTCTACAGTCTTATCGTTTTTTTATCTATTTCCTTCTTTTACAGAACCTTTTTTTTAAAATTTATTGATGGCAACATATTTGTGTTTTCATTTTATTTATAAACCCGATAGGATTTATAAACCCGATAGATTTTTACTTTAGATGGTTGTTTAACTCGTGCTTAAACGTAATTATTTTGCACTTTTTAGCGTCACAAGTATACAAACGTAGTTTCCTGGTCTTAACACAGTTCATTAAATAATAGATTGTGTTTATCATTTAAAACGTGTCTGTGAGTATGTGAGTTTTTCACTTTCTGGGAAAAGACTGGGGCCTACAGTCACCAAATTTTGAAACACATAATACTACCCTAAAACACGTGAACATCAAATACGGAATGGTTAATTTTCAATTTGACTTCCTTTCTATTTATATTTGTTTTGTGTTCTTTAGTGAGTAAAACAGTGGTAGGCAAAGTAGACGCTTTATAAAATTTAGTTATAAGCAGTTTTTGTTTATTTGCGAAATTTTAAAAACGTATTTCAGATATTTTGTTTTACTTTTTAGCGCACAAAAGCCAAGAGAATCACCCTGATAAAAGCATCTTATGCTTGACAGTTAAATATGGATATTAAAATGGGGATCGTCTTACTTTTTTTTAACCTTTCGTAGGAAGGTAAGATTTCCCGTCTAAAAATTCGATAGTGAGTTTGATAGTGAGCAATAATTAATGCCTCTACATCACGTTTTTACTATTTTTACACTGATATCTTCCTGTCTGTGTGTGACAAAATTTTTCGTCCAAAATAACTCTTACATCAAACAACCAAAAATTTATAATTTTTGTATTTAAGATTTCTGCATTCATATAAATAATTGATTTTGAAGCTTATATGGTTGCTCTTATAAGGGAGCATGCCTTTGCGGTGTAATAGCCAGCACACACGGCACACATTCGAGAGATCCAGGATTCGAGTCCTGGCGAGGGCATTGCTCATTTTTCATGTCTCCTGCTTCAAAAACTCCTAATGTATGTACAGTGGCGCCCGAACTAAAAAGGTTGGTGGATGATCATTCTTCACCACCAGGATTAGGCGACTGCCTCCCCTAATCTCCACTCGCCCTTTAAAAGGGGAGTAGCTAAGATATTTCTCCCGTCTTCTTAGCATGCGTTCGGGGTGTAATGGTCATCACACTCTGCGCGTATTCGAGAGGTCCAGGATTCGAGTCCCGGAGAGGGCATTGCTCATTTTTCAACTGTTCTGCTTCAAAAAAATCCTAATGTCTCTACAAGCATATAACAGTTTTAATAAAAAAATAATATTGAAATGTAATTTAAAGCGTTTCAGTTTTAGGCTTTAATGACATTTATATCAATGACACCAACATATTAGTTTTGGGCTAAAATTGGTAAAAGGGAAATGATGCTTTACTTAAAAAACAGATTTTCGTGAGAAAATATATTACGACATAATACGAAACTTCTCCAATTTTGTATTTAAAACTTGTCTAAGTATTCGATGCAGTCACGATTCAGGATAACATAAAAAGTTTCGACTATCTATGATCAACCGGAAGTGGTACTTTACTTAGAATTCTTGACTGATTTTCTTGAAAAAATATAGAATAACTGTAATAAAAGTTCAACCTAAAAATGCGTATGATATTATTATAATATTTATTTATTTTTATTTTATTTTATTTTATTTTTAATCCAAACGGACTTTGTCCCTGAAGGACTATTGTTTCGTTTTGCGATTTTGTGTCGGAAACATTAAAAGTCTGAAACAGTTTTCAAACTGTTGCCACAAAATATTGCAGCTCTGTATTATATTTAAAGAAATTAAATAATGATGAATCTGCATAAATGTATGTATATTTCTCCAAATGTGATAAAACAGCGGTACCTAGAGCCATCCAATTTTGAATAACGTACGTTTCCACCTGAACAGCGGTACATAGAGCCATCCAATTTTGAATAACGTACGTTTCCACCTGAAAATTTATTCTGAAGGTTTATTTATACAGGATAAGCTGCGCGCTTAAGTCATATCTTTTAAATATTACGCGTAATATCACGCCAACTGTGTCACTTCCAGCAAAATGAGTTACCCTTTAGTCCTCCATATTGTTTCACATCGTGTTCGTCTTCCTGTAATATAAGACCCTGAAGAGAGTGTGATTCAGTGCCATAAATGTCACTGGATCGTATTCTCTGAAATGAATTATATTCTTATATGCTGTAGTTGACACGAAAATGAAAAACTGCCTTTGTAATCATTGTTGCAATTAATTGCATTGTAGAGTCATTAGGTCATTTTGATGTTGGAGACGTTAAAAATGAGCAATGCTCTCACCAGGAATCGAATCTGGACCTCTCGAATACGCGCCGAGTGTGCTAGCGTTACACCACGAAGGCATGCACAAAGGCGGGAGAAATTTCATTACATACTCCCCCTTTTAAAGCTTGACTAGGGATTAGGGGATCTAATCTCCAAATCCTGGTGGTGAAATATCATCATCCGCCACCTTTTTTTTTTAGTTCGGGAGCCATTGAGTCATTTAGAATTTTTTTGATGTCCGGCGAGACATGTGCAATGCCATCGCAGGTACCCGAACCTAGACCTCTGGAATACGCGCCGAGTGTGCTACCCTTACATCACAGAGGCATGCAGAAAGGAGGAAGGAAATGCCTTACATAATACACTTTTTACAGGGCGACTGGGGATTAGAAGACTCAATCGCCAAATCTTGGTGGAGAAGAATCATCATCCACCACATTTTTATTCGGAGGCGATTGTAGAGTCATTAGGTTATTTTGATGCTAGAGACATAAAGAATGAGTAATGCCCTTGCCGGAACTCGAACCTAGACCTCTCGAATACATGCCGAGTCTGCTATCGTTATACTACGAAGGCATGCAGAAAGGAGGAAGAAAATATCATATAGTATAAGCAAATTAATTGAGAAAAGGAAAGTTTTGTTGTAAATTTGCAATTTTAAATGTTGCACCACTTAGAAGAATGGCTTTTTAAGTTGCATTAAAATCGTTTTCATAAATTTATCCATTAAACTTATGGAATTTTATTATAATAAATATTAGCAACTTGACTTCGGTCTTTTTGTTCTTAGTTCTATTGATTTTAACCTCTGTTTGTAAGGTCTTAGTTCTTTGTAACTTTTTGCCTAGCCACTGGAAAAAAAAATCAGCAGTAATAACACATATTATTAGCAGACATAATTTTTATTTTTTCAGAAGTCCTACCATTTATACTTATTAGTTTGTTTGGGGGGTATGACTTACCCAACCTTACCCTATGTAGACATCAAAATGCGTTTAGATTTTTGATACTACAGAAATAACACAGAACAAAAATCATTTTAAAGTATTCGTTTAAATATATCATAAACACATAATTTTCTTTAATTGAAAACCAGTTAAATTATATGTTCTTCAACTGTTTAATAAAATATAATTTTTAATAACAAGAAACAGAAGGGCAATTATTTGATTATATTGATATAAATTTAGAAAAAAAAAGCAGTTTTTACATACGGCCAATTATACTTCACAAACTGTAATCCAAAATTTTGTATTACAGACTTTCTCTTTATTGTAACAATAAAATCATGTTTCACTTACAAACAATTAACCGAAAGTGAAGCTTGACTTTTTGATATTTAAAATATGGAATTGACGGGAGAATATATGCAGGCCACACCAGATTTTGTTTTTCTTTAGATCGTCTGAAGTATACTTATGCTATAATAGTATTCGGTTTTTTAATATATACTGACATAACTGATGTTTGCACAGATATCGATTATTTAACTTTTTAGCCCAAAGGGCATTAGCCCAGAAGGGCTAGTAATTTCGTTTTGGCATTTTGCGTTGATTCGCTTTCTGCGTTGATTCACTTTCCAGACTGTTGCCACCAAATATTATAAAATTACAGGTGTACATTGCTGTTATACCAAATATTATTTTATTATTTAATTTAAAGAAATTAAATAATGAAGAATCTGCGTAAATGTATGTTTCTCGCACTGTGATAAAACAACCGTACCTAGAGCCATCGAATTTTGAATAGCGTAATCCTCCATCGAATATGGGCATCTGGAAGCCCTAATTTGTAACTTGGAATTTGTTTTATTATCTGTTTCATATTTTGTCAGACATCAAAGAATTTTTGATGCTTTTAACGATTTCAAAGAGAGGAATGGCAACATTGTTCGAAAATAATAATAATAAAAAAAAATTTGTCTCCAGCGCGCGAGACTGTGTATCGGAAATTTGAAAGATACACTCATTTTAAAATTATTTTGCGATATAGCTGTTGAATTGAATTTTATGGTTTAAGTGCAGAGAACATGATATTTAGTAAATAAATGTAACGCACAAAATGTTAAAAAAAACGCCCCTTTGGGTGTAATGAAGCTTTCAGAAGCTTCATTATCACCCTGAAAGCTTTCAGATTTTTTTTTTTTTTTTGCTTTTGTTTTCATTTATTTTATTTTACTATTTAATTACTCATCATTTATTTTATTATTATTAATTTTCACTCTTTATTAGTCTATTATTCTGTTTTTAGTATATATTGTCATAACTGATGGTTGCACAGATATCGATTATTTCTCTTTCGGTTTTTATTGAAGAATGGGATCACAGCGGACACATCGGTCGCTCTGTAGCAATCATCGCGTGTATTATTTCTGTTGTAAAATTCCTTTTTTCTGTCTGCCTTTGCAAGGAAACCCGAATAACCCTTCTCAAAAACATCGAAACAAAAAAAGGGCTTAACGATGTCGTAAAATATAAAGTGTGCTGGACGGATTAAATATAATGAATTTTCATATGAATTATTATCTCGGAGTCAGATATGTTTATAAATGAAATAACATTGAACTGCAACTGCTACTGCTTTTAAGTTTTCTATTTTGTTTTATTTTTGAATCTCTATTATCATGGCAACGTGAAACTTTTCCTTATGTATCTATCTTTACTGGCTCACACTGAACTAATGCAGTTGACTCATCCTTATCCGGAACCCTATTTATCTCCGTAAAGCAAATGCATTTTATCTACTAAACACCACATGTAACTCTACCGTGTCATCGAGGGATTAGACAGCAATGAAAGGGTACTTCCGTAAGATGAGCACTGAACCCTTTATAGCATGGAAAGAGAGAATACGGATGTTAAGTGTAAATGAGTCATCAAGGAAATTAATCTCTTCGAATGCATTGCATCTGTTCGGCGTTCTCAAGCAATCGTCGTTTGTAAAAGACGATAAAAATGTTTCAAAGCATGTCGGTATTTTAATAATTGATAATATTACGAAACTATGTAAATATATGTAGTATTTGATTTGGTTTTGGTTTTTATGTTGCTATTTATTGTTTTTTTTTTTGTTATTGTTCAGTGTATTATATGTGATAGGTTTATTGTGTATTTTTGTTTAATCGAATATGGTGCCTTTATTGCTAGCGTTTATTTAGTGTAGAATGTTGTAATTATGAATCAGTTGACGTTTGAATTATGAAGATTGTAATTAGAAACTGTGACGTACACTGCGAAAAAAAAATAAATAAAAGTGGGATAGTTCTATTTCTCCCGTTCTACTGGGACGATTGACGAAATTCAAATGGCGTTTTCCATGTCTCTAAAGCACGACTTAGGTTATTATGCGTTAGATTTGCATATAACAGTCTTCTAATATACGTATTTTAACCCAAAATCGGATTGCTAATTCATAATAAAAATAAATTTATCAATTACTTTCTGTTAAAGAATAATGAAACCGAAGAATATACTGAATCTTCTCCAGTAGGATTGCCAATGGTTTTCTATTATTTCAGTCTTCTGTCGAAGTGGTCATCATGTAGAGATAACATTCAGTAGTAATGTTAATTTTTTCCTCATAAAAACAGATCACTTTCATAAGTGGTCGTCTTACAGAGGTTATCATGATGAAAGGAGTCAGTACATTTTCTTATCAGTGTTGAGAATCGAAAAGTGCTCGTTACTTTAAGGTAAAGCATAAAGTATGAATGAGATAATTTCCAGAAATATTTTGTGAACGAATAATTTATGAATAAAATTTTATCTAATAATAGCATGCAATCAGCTCATTATTAAAGAAATTTTGACAGATATATCTTAATTAATAACACGTACGTAGTATAGTTCTATTAATTTAAAGGAATTATATTGTTTTTCTATCATCTTTTGGTGTTACAATTCCAACAGCTAGAAGAGAAGGCGATCTGTCCCTAGCGGTACATAATTCTTTTATTTATGTGAAATTATCAATTTTTACTATTTAAATACTAATTAATTTTCAATAATTACATTTACAAGCAATGAAACGTCTAAAAGATATAAAAATAAAAAATTAACAAACCGTTACTTTTTTTTATTATACTGTATTTCAAATTCTTAAAAGTAAAACTATAAAACTCATGGTTTAGTGGTTGCTTTGTTGCATATACCACTGTGTTTGTACCTCAGAAACGCATTTCATAGTCAATATCTAAGGATTGTTAGATTTTTCGAAAGAAGAGAATATGAAAAACCATTTGTGCCGCCCACACTAACGCAGCACCCTCGGACTGGAAAATGTCATAATTCTTTACAAATATCCATTGCAACAACACAACTTCTCATAAAATGCTTGATTTATCATTACCGTCTTGTTTGTTACATGTTTATAGTCAAGGAATATTATAAAAAAAAATTAAATTTACATTTTTTGGTTTTTTAGTTTCCAAACTTTGACATATCCCATATCAAAATTCAGTTGGCCTCATATAAAAGAATTACAATCGGCAGACCTCCTTCTTTTCACGTAAGTAAACGAACTGGTGCAAATACATTCTTAGATTCAAATTAAAAATTGAGTTGGCTCATCTCGGAAAGATGTCCGTTTTAGATCGAATTCAGAATTCCTTAATTAACTGTCATGCTTTAGTAGACATTAAAAATTTAAGGAAAAAATTCTAGGAAGTTGGTTCAATTATAGATATGAGTACTGAATGAAAAAGAACAAGATATAAAAGCATTTTATTTAAATCTCACTAATGGAAATTCTGATGGTAGATTTCTGATCAATCTTTATTTCGATAATAAAACCTTCTTGGATTATTCAATAAATCAAGGGAAGAAGCGATTCCTTTCCTTAGAAATAAAACTTTAATAAAATTCAGAGCTAAAACTCAATTTATACGCTTCATGTGGAAATATCGAACTATGAATTATATGCAGAGTGCAGTGAAACTGCTAAATTACGGGTTGTATTTAGAAGTTCTGCAAAGTCTGAGTCAGATGTGATTTTAAATGATATTCTCCATACGAGTCCAAAACTTCAAAACGGATTGTTCGACACTCTATTACAATTTTGAACTCATTGTGTCGCACTCACTGGATATATTAAAAAAATGTTCCGACAAATTATAGCCAATAAAAATGACGTCGATTTCCAGAAAATCGTCAAGAGGAAAACCCCGAAGAATCGCTTCAAGAATTCCAGCTTCTGACAGTTACGTATGACACCTGTGCTCCCTATTTGGCCATTCGAACATAAAAAAAAATTGCCATAGAGGAATAAACGAGTTTTCCAGAAGCTTTGTGAATCAATCAAGATTTCAAGATTCTTGGTGAAAATGATTCTATTGGAAATAGTCAGTTAACTGGAACTTTTGATGCTTCTGAAAAGGAATATGCTGCAGTATTTTGTATAAGAACAGAATTCGAAAATGGAAAATTCCACGTTGCATCGATTACTTCGAAACAAAAACTGCTTTTGTGAAGAAAATAACATTGCTAAGTCTCGAACTTATGTTCGGCTCTTCTTTTTTCTCGACTGTATGAAGTTGTTTCAACTTCTTTATGAAAGAATATTAGCATTGATCAGACTATTTTATGCTCGGACATGAAAATAGTTTTAGACTGGCTTAATTCATTTCCTCAAAGGTGAAAAAGTTTTGTTTCTATTGGGATATCAAAAATTCAAGACTCAAATAGAAGCTCATATTTTACCAACAATATATCTTAGCTTAAATTCAAGACATCTCATTCAGCAACTTCGTAATCAGTTTTGGTCAAGATTTTACCATCTTTGACTCAACTGCAACTACGGAAAAAAGCAGACTTTTCGTGAAAAGAATATTTAAGGGAATGACATGGTGTATCACAGAATTCTCTTCCTCCTTTAAAATGGTATCACAAAAGTTTCTTCTGGAAAAGACAAAGTATTTCGAGTTGATGAAGTAAAAAAAAAAAAAAAAAAAAAAAAACAACGTTGACAGGATTTTATCGGAGTCAAATTTCCAGATGCTGTTTTCTTCCTAAGTATCGTTCTGAACTTCAGAGTTCAATTAAGTTCCAAAATATTTTGATGTCTTCTTCTATCATTTTCTATAGGTGGCATTATCCTCAGGCCAGATGTTAATTATTGCATACATATCATTCTCTTTATAAAAATGGGTGCTTAAAAGTTCTAATAAATAATTGCATATAAAAGCCTAAATCGTATTTATTTTGCGCCCTTATTTATCGTTAAAAATTCAAGTGTTTCCATAAAAATTGATAGTAAGTTATTTAATAACTATTAATTATTGAACTTACTACCAAGCAACGATGAAAAAAAAGCAACATAAAATCCTAATTGCATATAAAAGTCTAAATCATATTTTTGTGGCCTAATTTATCATGTCAAAAGTGAAATGGTTTCAGGTAACCATAAATTTATAAAAATTCAAGGTAAGCTATTTAATAATTATTAATCATTGAACTTTCTACCAAACAGCCACTACCGACGAAAAAAAAAAAGAAACGTAAAATCTTACTCAAATCAAGGAAACTTACCTTCGACTATCAAATTCAATTTCTAAAGATAAAAGTATTGGAATGCACAGAAAAAACTATAAAATATCTTCGGAAGATAGGCCAAAAAGAAATTTGGACCTTAAAACGCAAAAGAGCTGATTCAGAAGATATTCGTTCCATAAACTTTGATAATAATTATTAAAAGACTTGATGAATACAATAAATGGCAAGTTAAAAATATTTTATATGGATTCGATGTCAGAATATTATACTAAACATAATCACATTGAGCAGCGATAACTATATGCATTTATAAATAATTGTAATTTGTATTTTATTTTTTCGCTACAAATCACAGCAGTAAATTACGAGTCAGTCAAAAATAATAAGCAATTTTAAAACGGCGTGCTTCTTGTGTAAATAGTAGTAATAATTTATGAAACTTGTTTACAGTATTATGTAATGAATTCAGCTGATAATTTTTATAAACATTTACACCATTTGCTTAAATAGTGAACGATGTTATGTACTTTGGGTAAGGAATAATGTTTTATTTAACATCGTATGCATTTATAATGTTTTTATTGTAACTTCTCTCTTTTATAAATGAATACTGAATGTATTCTTTAAAAGCAAGGAATTTATCTGAAACGTTTCAACATTCATCACAAACAAATGAGACAACTTAAATATTGCTGTTTCTCATAATTAGCAATACTTCTTGTAATAGCTCTATAGTTTTTCAGTTAGACCTTTTATTTTTATGCAAATGTTTCACCTTGACAAATCTCTTACAATCACAGTATGCTACGGTACCATAAAAGTTAATTATTCTATATTTTATGACAAGTTGACATGAATAGTAATTTGAAGATATAATAACTCAGCAATATTTGCCAACGTTATTTTAGGGAAAAAGTAATATTTTCAATCGATTTCTATGTTTTGATCAATGCATATATGCTGGTAAGCTATTTTGTGAGGAATTAAACGTTTCTTTATATTTTGTAGGGTTTATTCTCAACAAAGAATATCAAATGTTTCAAGCTAGTTCTTTAAATATAAGAACCTGCAAGATTTTTATTCTATTTTCTTCACTCTTTTCAGTTTCTGTTCTATATATTTCCCTTAATAAAACCAGACTAAAAATGTTTTATAAAAATTTCTGTTGTACGAGAGAGAAAAAAAGTAAATTCTAACGTAATCCCAACGATAGGTCTTAGAATCTAAATAGTTCGATTTTACTTTAGCTCACTGATAGAACACCTTACTAGGGTCTAAGCGTACTACTAACGCGCCCTACCAAACTTACAAGCTTAAATCTTGCGGTTAGTAAACTTCCAAACCTTAGCTGACAGAAAGGTTCACAGGCAATTATGAATAACCAAAAGTTAATTGCTGCACAGATCAAAACATGCAGTACGATTTATCGACTTCTAAGGCGTTTGCAATTACACGTAAGTACGAAATTAACGTAACCTTTATGCTTAATTTAATAGTTTTGCTTAAATGCTCAAAACTTTGCATGCTGCTATGATTACTGCATGACCATGAACAGAGCAATTAAAGAAATATTAATTAGCCTGCATAAGTTAAAATATATGCTTATTTACAAAAATAACTTCTTAAAATTTAAAGAGAATGATTATGTATCATTTGTTCTTAAAAAAGCAAAAGAACACACAATATTAAATTAGAATAATTCGAAAAGTTTGGTAGTTAACACATTCTTCCACAGCTACTATTAAACTATACTATCCATTCTATGATAATAAAATGCAATTAAATTAAGCTTATTAATAATGCAATTTATAAAAAATCAGTTTAAGAGTTAAGTGACTATTCAATTTTTTATTTATTTCAATTAAAGTTTTATGTGATGTAAAGTATCATCATCTTGAAACAGCTAATAACAGTTCAATTTATTTTAAAAAAATTTAAAAGGTTTTAAAACACTCATTTTATTGGCTGCGTCGGCAACAATAAATGCTGAACAGAAAAAACATTTAGAATAAATATTCTTAAAAAGAGCAATGATATCTGCATTCATTACATGCATTTTTAAAAAATCTCTTTACAAAATCTATTTTAGGAAAAGAATTCGATGATATCACTAAAACAAAAGAAAAGAACAGTCACAACCGTAACTGCGTGGGATAGCGGAATCCGGAATTGAAATTCATCGTAGGGGTTTCTTTCAGCATTTGCGGTTTAAAAGTTGTAACTCTGCAAAAGTTGTTATCGAAAGTGACCTATTCGGAGGCATGTGTTTTCTGAATATAAAGACCAGGTGTCTTGTCCTACTTCTTTCGAACACAAAATGAGATTAAAAAAAGAAACGAAAGGTCGCAAACAACTTACCCTAATATGGGGTAGCGGCGCGGTGATATCTTTGAAATGTAAGGCTTTTGTTTATTCAAAGTAAAGGTAGCTGTTTACCCAGACTATGTAGTTATTCCTGACTTTGCAAGACATGTTATTACAATAATGCTTTTAGTATTTCTGATTAGTTAATCTATTTTTAACATTTTGTTACATGCAGAAACAATTACAGTAATTACAACAGGTTCAATAATCGAGAAAATACTCATATTTAGAAAAGCGTCTAAAATAGAAAATATTTTCATTAAACTATTTAAATTTAAAATGAAAGAACAGTTACAGTTTGAAAATCTTTCAGACTTTTATTCTTCGAAAGCATCTATCTGCTTTACCTCCTTATTTGTTTTTTCAAATATTGTGATGAAATATTATGAATAAGATTTTTAATTAACAGCTGGTCACACAATCTTTCATTTTTTTAAACTTATATAATTACTCCATTTTAGCAGGTATGAACTCTTAAATATAATAACTAAAATGCTGCAAGTATTAATATAACGTCTGATTCGAAGTATTAGAACCTCAGTTACCTATTAAGCGAAGTAAATATTGCGACTCTTATTTGTTTTCGGACATTTGTCGTTCTGAATTTTATTTTCCAAATTTACTAAATATTAAGCAACTGATTTCAAAATGTTTTCATGTATACCGTTGTTTATTTTTATCAAAACTTACTGTTTCAAAAAAGTATGTTAAAAACTTTTCTTAGAATAAATGATTTATTCAAAAAGTGTTGAAAATGAACTCACATAAGTATTCCGACTTTTAGAATTCACAGTTCAAATTTAACAACAATATGCGAATATTAAAATATATAATATAAAGCTGGATGCTCATTGACTACATTATATTTTACTTACATTTTGACATGGACTCATCTAATATTTTGGGAGGAAAATGTTCAATTTTATTAGATTCTTCCGTCAAAATTACTTACAATCGAATTTTTAAAGAACATCTTATTTTCTTTCTCTTTGCTGTAGATAATTATTTCATACGTATTCGATGAGGTTATGTTTGAATAATGTGGAGAAGTTTGGGTAACATCAGGGCACTCGTAAAATAGCCAAAATAAAGTATTTAGAATTGTACCTTTAAAATTATTTCTCTGGTAGAACTTAAATGCGATTTGCATTCCAAATTTCTGAGCGGAAATTGTCAGATTTCAGAATTTTTGGTATTTCTATACTAACCCACAATGTTTTCAGTAAAAACGAAATTTCAAAAATTATAACAGAAAGGTATCCCCAAATCATTATGCCTCAACTTCGTGTTTAAAGTTTAAAAGTGAACAACACGTCTTTCGAGTTCAATTCTCCATCGACCGTAAGCCATAAAGTAATTCTTCCATCGCATCCAAGTATATTAGAATTTTATTTGCCTGATATTTAAGATGCATTATGACAATATGATAGTCTTTCTGGCTTTTTTTTACTTCCTTGTACGAAGTAAAAAGGAAGTATTGTAATCGCGAAAAACTTCAGGTATCATATTACAACGAAAATATCCATTTTGACCGCTATCGAATATAATTTAACGATGTTTTTGGGTGACATCTCTACGTAAGGATAGAGCAAAGGACTGTTTACTCCTAAGAAAATTATAAACCTGATTTATAATGGAGTCTGAAGAGAATTTTTCATGGTGCTTCTGCGTACGTACGTACATATGTATGCATGTGTCTCGCATAACTCAAAAATGAGTAGCCTCAGAATGTTGAAATTTTGTATATAGGACTGCTATAACATGTACTAGATGTGCACCTCCTATTTTGGTTGCACTTGGCCGCACCAAAAGTACATAAATATATGTATCTCTGTCACTCAACTCAGTGAGCTCAATTTTTTTATTCTTAGATGTTGGTAAATTGTGCATATTGTGCTTTAAAAATGATTGAATTATACTACTGCTATCTTCGGGTTACGGTTTTTATGCCTTTAGTAAATCTGCACGCAAGAATTCTAAAATTATCAACAATTTAAAAATTGTTTAAATGCGGGTAAGCCTAATTATTTTTAGCATAGCAGCCATATTTGTTTACACTTGAAACTTACCAGAATAGTGGATTTGTTGCCAATCTAGAGAAAATAAGCTTCGCAACAACAAAGATAACGCCTTCTTTCATTATTGAAAATTTAATCATGCTTAATTCATTCCATTCAGGAATTTATTCCAGGAAATCAGTGCTTAAGATTTACTTCGTAATTTTTAATATAGATGTTCAGAGTTTCTATGCATTTTTGCCTTGTCGCGAAGTGAGAACTTAATTAAATGAATGAGAAATACTAAATCGTCTGTGAAAAACTGTTTCTTTTTTTTTCGTTTGTTTGTTTAATTTCTTGTATATAGTTTAAAACTTATTATAGTATTTGAATAGAACATGTGGTGACGATTAGGTAATTCTTCAGATGATATAATCTTTTGCACATTCTGAGTTATAAAATGAATGAGATATAACTCTGTTAAATGAACCTAGCGCCGAATTGTTCCTATGGTAAACAAATATAGTGAATTTTAAAGAATGCATTTATTCTATTGTGGTTTATGCGTTAAGACGAAGTAAATTTAATTTAGTCCAATAAGTTTAAAAGAAATACAAAATGCGTGTAATTTAGTATTCCGTACAAGGAAGTCATGTGGTGTACACAACAGATTTTTTCTTTCTTACTACTTCATCGTTATTATCCCTATACCACGATATTTTGTCGCGCAGTTTCAATATTACCTTTCATTGGAAACCGTTTACAACACTAAGCGTTATGTTTAGCGTTTAGCTGGGTTTTAATCAGAACTAATTTAGAATTTCTTTATATTAAATAGAGATGCGCCATTTTAACTTTTTGACCCAAATTTCATTGTTTCTTAACATCAAAGACAGTTTATACCCTTACGCATATGCGATACCTCTAAGTAACCTTACTACGTTTATCATACTGTGCAATTAAACTCATAATAGAACTTGTAACTGCTTTATAGCATTTTTTCGTATTTGCTTCAATATGAAATTATTAAAATAGTATATTGCTTAATAACTTATAGTTTCAAACCGCGTACAGTAATTGTTGAAATGCATTTTCATTTAAAATTGAAATATAAAGCCACCGTCTAAACCTAAACAAAAATTTGGACGTCTTTGAATTATTACTTGAGTTCATTTCCCCCACTTTTTGAATAATAAATTGTTTTAATTTTAGAAATACATTTGATATACATATTTAAAAATCAGGCTTTAAACAGGTATACAGTAGTACAGATGAAAAAAATATTGTTTCGTGCGTACGGGTTCGTTACATATTGAATGCACAAGTCGTAAAAAGTTAACAAAAATTTATTCTTTCCACAAGAAATAAATTAAAATGCTGAAATATTTCTTCACAGATATTCGCACAATATCGCAATATCTCAAACGTTTAGCAAAAAACTCAGTTCAAAACAGATAAAATAATTCTATCTCACAGCGAAATCGCTACAATCAATAACAGCATTAAGTAAACAAACAGCAGTTCGCTTTTTACAGCTACAACAACAACAGCAACAACAACTGAGATGAGGTGTTTCAATTCGGCTTTTATAAGCTTTTTAATCATCAATAGAACAATCTCGATTTTTCTAGATTTTTCTGGATGGCAACAACAATCACGAGATATTTATTTATTAAACATTAAATGCTCGCACTCTTTTATTTTTATTTATTTATTTATTTATTTATTTTGAAGTAACTTTCTCTTCAAAAATCATCTGCGTTGCACGAGGAAATAAAAAGAAATTTTAATTACAATTCTAAATAAATAGCCAAATAAATGAGAAATTCGTAATAATATGAAATCATTTTTCTAACAGCTGGGAAAATGTTTTCTTGTAAATAAATAACAAAATTAGAAGTGTCCGAAAACAAATGTAAGGTAAAGTAAAATGACAAGGACCATTTACGTGAATGGAAAAATTTTTTCTAGAGATGGACAGTGTTGAAAATACAGATATATGAAATAAAACACGCAGATTAAAAAAAGACCATCTTTTTTCCCAAAAGAAATTTAAGAATATCTGAAATGTTGTTTAACCATCCCTAAATGTCGTAATTGTTGTATCGGCCAAATATTCTTTAAACTGTGACAGTTTTTTGTCCATTGCCGTATCAATACTATGCCAGTGCCAACACTATGCAGCCGCAGTCACTCAGTCATACGCCCGTGACAATTCTACGTACCTGACAAATATGCATTAGCAATCTTACTCATTACTATATTATTATTGAAGTTTCTGCTTCATCGAATGACGGCCTTTTACATTAAAATAGGTTCTTCAAGGATATTTTTCTCTTTCCGATTTGACTCAGGAACAACAGCTGTGGAAAAAAGGTCGTTTGTTGTCACTAATATTTTCCATTTCAGTTTTCAGTAAATTTGTCCTGCAATGTACTGTACGTTACATGAACATTACAAATAAATACAGAATAACATTTAGCTGATTTCTTTATGTGTAACGCATATGTTGTTGGCTAATTGATTGTTTAATTGGTCCACAAATTAGCTACGTTGGCTGGATGTAAACACTGTGATATTTCATCTAAACACTGACCTGTTGAAGTCTGTGATAACTCGTTTCGTCTTATATTTCCTGTGCCATAAGAATATATATGTATTAACCTTAAATTATAGTAAACAGTAATTATTTAAAATAGTAATTTTAAGATAAAAATTATAATTTAAACAGAAATTGTGTAAACAAATTAATGCTAATTATGAACTAATCTATAATATCATTTAAATTCAGTAGCATAAGTAAATCAAGTTCAACCAAAAAAAAAAAAATACTAATTAATAAAAATGAAACTAAATTTTATTAAAATGCATACATGAATGATTGCTGAGTAGGCCGGAGACAGACTTATCAAGGGGAAGTTGCCTCCAAACCTAGCTCCCCAATCATTCAATTCGTGTTTCGTCATTCATGTATTCAAGGGCAATAGTTAAAACCAAAAGTAAAGAACATTCAAAAAAATTACCACCTAATTGGTTTGAGAAATTAAAAACCAGGAGTAAATAATCATAAATAGTGAAACATTCCGAGAAAAATTAAATTTTTCTAATTTTAACCAATTTTAATTAATTAACCAATTTTCTAATTTTAATTAACCAATTTTCTAATTTTAACCAATTTAATTTTTTTCTAATTTTAACAAATTTTAATTTCTAACCAATTAGGTGGTATTTTTTTTGAATGTTCTTTACTTTTGGTTTTAACTATTGCCCTTGAATACATGAATGACGAAACACGAATTGAATGATTGGGGAGCTAGGTTTGGAGGCAACTTCCCCTTGATAAGTCTGTCTCCGGCCTACTCAGCAATCATTCATGTATGCATTTTAATAAAATTTAGTTTCATTTTTATTAATTAGTAAAAATTGAACTTGATTTACTTATGCTACTGAATTTAAATGATATTATAGATTAGTTCATAATTAGCATTAATTTGTTTACACAATTTCTGTTTAAATTATAATTTTTATCTTAAAATTACTATTTTAAATAATTACTGTTTACTATAATTTAAATTTCATTCCTTGCAGCAATGGCGCAATGAATTGTTTAAATTTAATAAATAATTAAATAAAATTTACTGTTATGAAACATTATGTATTAACCTTTATATATATACAAGGTTCTCCAAAATTATTGAACGCCTTTCATATTTGAATTTTGTGCCACAAATAGACCTCACTTGAAAGCTATTTATTGTTTAAAACTTTGTTGCGCAAAACTGTTTTAAATTGTGTTTCCAAGAAAACAATAGACATTTTGTTCTTTTTTTTTTCAAACATGAAATGCACTCTATAATTTTGGACCACCCTTTATATTGGAAACGATATAATATAAAAACTTAAGTAGCAAATGAATCTTGATCATGCAAAGAAATTAATAGTTTTCAGAAATTATTAAAAAAATAATTTAAAATAATTAAATCAAATTATAATTAAAAATCAATTAATTAAAAATATTAAATTATATAATTAAACAATTATTAAAAATTTTTAAATAATTTTTAAAATATTTTTAATGCCTCTCATGAAATGTATTGTCGTATTATTTTGATCTAAGAAGTTAAAAAAAAAGAAAATGAAATGAAAGGAACACAGGAGAAATTTGTTTGGGCTTGAATAAGACATATAGAGGTGAAAATATTCAGAAAAACATGTTTTAACATTTTAATTTTCCTCCATTTACTTTTGTTCCTGAAACCCTGCTTATTAAGTTAAAAAAATAAGTCCTTTTTTTCCAACTCTTCAATGCAGGAATTCTACATCTACCTTACGGGTTAGAATGGCTCTTTATCTTGTTAATGAAATGATTGTTTCGGTATGTCATTGTAATAGTGTATGAATTGAACTATCGTGATGAAAACAGAAGTTATTATGTTGTCTCATGGAAACTCGGTAAACCATTTGGAATATTTTCTTAGTTTATTTATTCGATACAAATTCTGAGGCATTGAAGAGCAGAGAAAGCTAGAAGTATCTATATTCTATCACTTAAGGAATCTTGTTAAATGGAGAGGTCTAGATGAAACTCATACCGAAGATCAGCAGAATTACATACTCTCCGTTCAAAGGAATATTACGCAAAAGAAAGGAAGAAATATTTATTCAGATATATAGGTAATACAGCGTATTTATAAAGTCCCGGAACCATTTTGATGTTTAATAACTCATAAAATAATAAAGATATAAACAAACTTATGGCATTTATTGATGGAATAACTTATATATTTTTCTTTTCAGGTTTGAATATCTTTACTTTTGTAAATATCGTCTGCGCGTGTGGTTAATTTCAGATAATTTCATTTTACAGTCTAAATATCTCTACTTTTCTAAATATCGTCTGCTTATTAATTGCATTTTTCTCTCTTTTTTTTTTGTTAATCGCCATAATGTGCGCATATGGGAATTTGAAAATCCCCATGAATACCGCGAGGCACAAAGGGATTCCCCAAAGGTTAATGTGTGGTGTGGACTGATACACGACCGAGTCATTGGGCCTTTCTTTTTTACAGAAAAGACGGTCTCATAAGCACAGGTTAAGTATGTAAATTTGAATACTTAACGATCTACTTATTCTGTGTTTTCATAAATTTATGAATACACATATTTATTAATTACTAGCTCCTCATGCCATACAGAAGACTGCCCACCTAACCCCTAACTATTAAAAAATGTAATATTAGGCCAATTTTAAAGAAAGTAGTGAGACAAAGTTTGTCATCTCAAGGCTGTCGATGATAATAAATATAAATTTATTTGTTAGCTTCAATAACATCAAGATGCATTATTGTTAGAATAAACGAATGTCACTTTTACATAATGAAACTCAGCAACATCAAGAACAAACGAATGCCGAATGATATACATTGGCAAAAATGAAATTCTACCTATGTTCTGACTGGAGGTTTTTCTGTTGCAAGAAGTCTTAAAAAAGATTTTGTACTTGTGAGGTACTTGTGCTTCATTTCTTTTTCAGCATGTTACGTTCTCGTTTTGGGATATACTCCTGCTATTTTATTGCCTAATAGGTAAGACTGGACATATTTAAGACCTATGAATGAGCTTCTTGTAAGTTTTATTCAATACTTCAATTTAAATGTTTGTAAAGAATGTCAGCCTTGATTTGCATTCTATTTGTGTTCTATTTAAGTCCCTAAGTTTCACTAGCTAAGTTCTGTTTTAAATCTCTAAGTTGTTAAATAAAGATTTCATAGTTATTCCAACTTATGATTCTTTTATTAAAAACTGTGTTAAATAGAGGATAGTGTAAAACGTCTTAACTGTATTAAATACACAAACTATCAATTACATCATTTTCTTCTATGATTCATAGTCACCTGCAAATTTTTGAACAAACATTTATCGTTAGCGCTTAGTTATCCAATCAAAGGACTTAATTTCTATATCTAAAATTGTCGGATTCCTATAGAATAACGTATCTTAAACTGGAGTGGTGATCCCACAACTACGTCACAAAATGAAATGGTGGAGTCACCAAAATTTAATTCAGATGTAAGAATTAAAAAAAAAATGCATTAATGAAGATTTTTAAACAAATTTTGATGTGCCGCGTATTTAACACAGTTAAGGCGTTTAAAGTATACTCTCCTCTATTTAGCACAGTTTTATAAAGGAATTAGAAGTTAGAATAATTATGAAATCTTTATTTAACAAGTTGGAGAATTTGCTTAACTCAGTAGAACAAAAATCAAAGCTAACAGTCTTAACAAACATTTAAATTGAAAAACGAATTTGCAAGAGACTCATTTATAAGTTTTTAAAATCTTCAAGCTTACCTATTAGGTAATAATATCAGGAGTATATTCTAAAAAAGAAGGTAACATGGCTGAAAAAAATGAAACTCAAGTGCAACGTTAGAACAAAATCTTTTTAAGACTTCTACCTCAAAAGTAGAATCCTCTGTCGCCAACATAGCTTCTGACGCTCGTTTGTTTTTGACGCTGCCGAGTTTCATTATGCAAAAGTGACACTAATTTATTCTAACAGTTATATTAATAAACACTAATGAGATCAGTTACTCTCTGTATAAGGCAAAAAGGATTCTGTTGAGCCATATAAATTTGAGTTTCCACAAAAATCCTTCAATGAATTCTGGATCGGTGTTAGAATTGAATTTCTAGCATTTTTTCAAATAACCTTAAATATTCTTCTGTCATTCAATACTTTATATATACGTATAATATTTATGAGACATAATTATGCGAATATTTATGTTCTTTTTTTAGTTTTACTGCTTATTAAATTCAAATATTGTCCAACCCTGAAAAATGTCGAAGATGCATTATGTCCAGAATCCAATATTGCATCAGTATTTAATTTGTTAGCATAAAAAGCATGCATACGCGTTTCATTAGAACGTGATTTCATTTTATTAATTTTTGTGTTCACGAAACAAATCCTAAAACTGCTTAAACTACTTCTTTGCATATTCGTATATATCGTTTATCACAAAAAAGTTTAGAAATATATTTATTTTTATCTCTTTATATTTATTTACTATCTGGGGCTGCGAAAAATTCACGATGAAAAGAAGAGCTTACGAATGAAAAAAGTTTAAGAAGCGATGCTGTATAAAATTGTTAAGAACCGATAAAATTAAATAAAATAACTATAAATGAAACCAAAATTAAACGAATTAAAAGATCAAGAGATATATGGATAAAAATGGTACTTATGTTTTAGCTGGTAACAACCGCCAAAAATACCAACGCTAATTTCTGAGAACATTTGGTCATTCTAAAATTTGTTACGAATTCTTCTACGAAGATGAGATTATTATTGTTATTACTATTATTATTATTACTAATTTTTATTACTTTTATTTATTTATTTTGATTGAGGAAGAGTCAAGCATATCTATATTGGTTCTTTTCTCCGTAGCCCTTTCCAGCGGGAAATTCTCGGCAAACACCTTTTCGTCTTTTATTAATTTTTAATGCGTTTTCAATCATGCGTTTTATTATATTTGCCAAGAAATGAAGTAGAAGAGCATTATTTCCAGGCACGCAGTATTTTGGCAAAACATTCAAGTGTTCCAGTTCTCACGCAATGAGCTAACATGCATGACAGAAGATATATGATCGAAATGTAATATCAACAACACCTGGCAGTATGAGTTAGAAAGAAAGAGAAAAAGAAATGAGAATCAGTTTTAAAAAAGTCACTTGCCTTCTAATCGCTAAGAGTTCATTCTGAAGCAGAGATAGCTATGGAGACTGAAAATGTGTCTGATGCGAATTTGAATAAGATTGCCTAATAACATTCGCAGGAAACTGAAAAACCCTGTTTAATTGATTTGCTGGCGCTGAAAATATATTTCTTCGTCCAAAGGCGGCAATAGATTGCTGGCGGTGTGTTAGAAGGTACAAGTTAATGCGCAAGAACTTAAAAATAATAGCAAACAAATTAAAATGGTTCTCAGGTATTGACGCAAACATCCGGCTCATTTTGGTATTTTTTACAGAAGCAAATATATGGCTTATAATTGCAAAACGTTAATTACCAACATATGCATATTATTAAATATATATTTTACGTTTTGATTAGGTGTTTATCCTGAAAATAATCAGTAAACTGAAAATCAGCTTGCCCTACAAGCGGTATCTTTTTCATCTTTTGTTCTGAAGCAAATTGTAATTGCTGACTATCGATTTAATAAACAGATACAAAGTAATTGTTCTGTTTAGCGAGCTTATGGCAAAATTTGTATTCATGCAAAAATGTTTATTGTTTTGTACCACTGCAAGCAAATCTTCCAAACCCATATTTTAAAATCGAATTTAAGACAAAAACATCCCGATTTGTCTATAAAACGTTGGGGAAACTGAAATACAAAAAAGGGAGGGGGGAAAAGAAATTATACGAAAACGATAATACTGCTTCCTAAAAATAAAATTTTTTTATAAGTATGGTTGGCCAATTTTGGCTCATTTGAATAATTTAATGACTTTTTCTAAGGTGTTTGCGTTAACATGTAAATGCCAGTCAAATTTATGATACATAAGTAAAAGAATAAGTAACAATAAAAAAACTTGGATTAAAGAAGCAAATACACTCACGTTTGTGAAAATTGCAACACCAAGAAGGAATCGTCATAATTGAATGCAATTTAATACACAGTTGAGTGGTAGTGGTACAAATAAATGATTAAATGTTCAAAGCAAACAAACAAGAACAAGAGATCAGAATCAGTATTTTGTGTGGCCACCACGCGCCGCAATAAGTGCTGCTACACGACGTGGCATGGAGTCAAACAAAGTTTGAATGTCTGACTGAGGAAGAGCATTCCATATCGTTTGTACGCGTACCCAAAGTTCGTCTGCAGACGCAACAGGACGAGGATCACGAGCAAGACGCCGACCAATGACATCCCACACATGTTCAATTGGCGACATATCCGGGGAACACGCAGGCCAAGGAAGAAGCTGTACCTGCTGCGCTGCAAAGAAGGATTTAACAATCCGAGCAGTATGAGGGCGGGCATTGTCCTGTTGAAATACAGCGCCTGGCAAGCTTTGAAGGAAGGGAACAGCTTCGGGCTGTAGAACTTCACGGATATACCGGTTGCTGTTCAGATTGCCCACAATTCGTAGCAATTGAGATCGTCTATGATATGCTATGGCGCCCCAGACCATAACTCCGGGTGTTCGTCCACTGTGGCGTTCGATAATGCACTCCGGAAGGTGGCGTTCACCGGCATAGCGTCTGACACGAATGCGGCCATCATGGTACCACAAATTAAAGCGGGATTCGTCAGAAAACACGACATGCTGCCAATCAGCACGCCAGTCTCTATGCTGATTGGCCCATTGTAGCCGCAGGCGGCGATGGTCGTGCGTTAGGGGGATCCTGTATAAAGGAGTCCGTGCGCGCAGTCCACACTGCAGCAGACGTCTACGAATTGATGAAGCACACAATGAAACACCTGTAGCTATTGACCACAGTGCTGCCAATTGTCTAGAGGAAGCTGTACGGTCCGTCCGCGCCATGCGGACCAGGTGTCTATCATCGCGAGCTGACGTCACATTTCGGGGTCCACTCCCGGATTTCCGAGTTGTCCGACACTCGTCCGTCCACTGCTTCCAAACGCGCATCACTGTGCTGCTGTTACGCTGCACACGAGAGGCTACTGCACGATACGACAATCCAGCTTCACGAAGGCCGATGATTCTCCCTCGTTCAAACTCTGTAAGTTGTTCAAACCTCGCTCTCTTTCGTCGACGAGGCATAAGTACAGATTGAGTTAACGTTTACCACTAGCAGATAACCACCGATAACCATACACGCCTCGCTACAGCCGTCTATTTATTCGGATCCATCAGCCGTTCAGAGGGCGCTACTCAGCATACGCATGTGCTGCGGATTTGCAATTCTAATCATTTGCATATCATGCGCTACTTTGCATTTCCTGAAAATTTCAGCTCACTCGCGTAAGTCCTTCATGGTGTTGCAATTTTCACAAACGTGAGTGTAATAAGATATTGACAACGGTGATTTTATGGTCAGAAAAAATAGGTATTATTTCAGGAAAATACTTTGAGAACTAATGCAATTACTATAACAGCCTCTTGACATTAAACTAAAATTTGTTCACACTCGTTTATAAATATTTCTTTCTTCTCTGAATAAAACAAACTATTCACTACAGGTATTTAATATATAGCATTCGCATACGTTTATGATCTAAAACAATGATGCTGATGTAACAATTGACAGATATCGCACGTATTTGGGTAGAAGGGCTTGGTTAATCTCTCACCCGAAAGAGGGTTATAGCACTTAGATGGATCATTAAAATAAATTTAAATTCGAAGTGGCTGTAACGTCATGTTTATTCAGTCATTGACATTATCAGGACGAGATGAATTAGAAACACTTCCGCCCACAACATTTCAGTACATATCGAAAACAGGGATATTTCCAGCTAGTGAAATATTCATTGATGATCTGTTGATTTGATTAAGTTTATTTTACTATAGCAAAGCACTCGAGGCTAAGACAAAAAAAAAAGATGCACCACGACGCACCGAGAAGATATAAAGCAAATCGGACACAAATTGTTATGCATAGATGTTTCGACGGAAAATACAAAATTTTACATTTTGGCTGCCAATGAATGGACGGTTGTCGCTACAGCATTTCATTCCATGTACTCTGGTATACAGTAACTATGCCTCGCATACAGGTTCGCGAAAGATATGCGTAGATGTCAGAATTTGAGAGAGGTCGTGTAGTTGGGCTCAAAAATTCCGGTTGGTCTTATCGGCGAATAGCTCGACATTTGAGCAGGAGCGATGTACTATTAGACGATGTTGGCAGGAATGGATGAACCATGGCTGCATACAGCATCAAGAAGGAAGCGGTAGGCCTAGAGGAACGACAGAACGTGAAAACCGATCAATCGTCAGAGCGGCACTCACAGCCCCAGATGCATCATTATCATCGATTGTACGTGCAACTAGTGCTTAGGTGATCGTAAGAACCATTCATAGACGGCTCACAGAAAGGGGGCTGAGGTCACGGCGCCTCTTGCGCCAACTACCATTGACCTCTGTACAACATCAAGCCCGTTTGCAGTGGTGGCGGGCTCATTCGCACTGGAATGTCACTTATTGGAGTAGAATAGTCTTCAGTGATGAGTCCCGCTTTGAACTGAGCCCCGATGACCAGCGAAGGGGAGTCTGGAGACGCCCCGGACAGCGGTGTGATACCAGCCTGACTGTCTTCCGGCAGACAGGCCGACAACCAGGAGTGATGGTCTGGGTGCTATTTTCATTTCATAGTAGGATCCCTTTGGTTGTCATCCGTCGCAACCTTACAGCACAGCGGTACGTCGACGAAGTTCTAAGACCCGTGTATTGCCTTTCATGTCACGCCACCCTGGGCTTACATTTCTGCAAGATAATGCCCATCCCCACACTTCACATATTTCTACTGCTTGCCTTAGTGTTTGCCGAACATTACCTTGGCCAGCAAGGTTGACGGATCTCTCTCCTATTGAGCACGTTTGTAGCATTATGGGCAGGGCCCTCCGACCAGCTCGGGATGTTGACGATCTAACGTGCCATTTGGACAGAATTTGGCACAATATCCCGCAGGAGGACATCCGCAACTTCTATCAATCGATGCCAAGCCGAATAACTGCTTGCATAAGAGCCAGAGCTGGATAAACGCGTTACTGACTTTTAACTGAGCTGGATAAACGCGTTACTGACTGAAGCTCTATCACTTCAATAAATCATCCAATTTTTCTCAAAGTGTAATCATTTGTTTTTCTGTACATGTACATCACTTCTACCGATTTTCGTCCCATTCGAATAACTCCTTCTTGGTGCGCCGTTGTTTTGTCTAAGAGTGTATTTAAGGGAAGGAATGTCTTCGTAGAGAACTTTCTAAGAGAAACAAACTCGTATACACGTTACACTTGGGAAGCACCACGAAAGCGCCCATGCAGCCGTCCCGTTCACCGAGATTCGAACCTCGCACTAAACCACCAATGTACCGCTCGGCCGCTGGTAGGCTCATTGGTAAATGAATAATCGTGCTGCCCATACGGTATAGTGGTTCGGTGAGACTACTGCGGTACTGAAGGGCGCGGGTTTGAATGCCCGAGAAGGCATGGATGTTTGTAAATGTATAATGACCGTGCGGCATGAAAGCACTCTAAATATGCGGCGAGCCGAAAGTACTCTCAAGAGATTGGTGGTAAAAAAGGGGGGAGACCCTCGGACCCGTCCTCCTCCCGGGGTGCTGTTCAGCAAAATTAGGGGCCGAACTGAGCGAAGTCGTACTCTCACCTATATGGAGCTCAAGGCTCTTGCTAAAGACAGTCTCAGTCTTGCACTCCTTGCCACGATGAACTTCTTGGCCTCTTCTAATATTACTATCAGACAAGTGAGCTAAGTCACAAAGACTTCAATAAGTAATCGTAAATAGTATAATTAGCGTCAATTACGCAATAGCCACCTCCATTGAACCAACATTACAAATTTATCATACCAGCATTTCTAATTTGTCTTCATACTTTATTCCGGTTTAGGGTTGGCAGTAAAACATTGGCATATTGGAAAATTATTGAGAAATTTTCCTCGTCATTGC
This sequence comes from Stegodyphus mimosarum, assembly GCA_000611955.2. Taxonomy (NCBI): domain Eukaryota; kingdom Metazoa; phylum Arthropoda; class Arachnida; order Araneae; family Eresidae; genus Stegodyphus; species Stegodyphus mimosarum. The sequence continues at coordinate 390,386 of KK114556.1, forward strand.
GAGTGATTGTCATCATAAACGAGAAATCTTGATTTTTGTTACTGCAACATTTTTTGTTAAATCATGATGCAATTAGTTTTGTGTTTTAAAATACAAGCCATCACTTACTCTCTTAAAGCTGTTGCATATGCTTTCTTCTCTGTATTATGCTTTTGATATGAATGTTGAAGCTTTCAGGCACTTTTTATATCATTCTAAATATATTTTTCTCCGCCCCACTTTTTTTAAAAAAAAGAATCAAAATCTATTCGGTAAATTTAGTATACGTTATAGTTTTAATTTTCTTTGGATATTTTAAGGCACTATTTGGACTTTATTTTGGACTTCGAATGAAGAATGTTATTTGATGAGATTATAATTTCATTCTTTTTTAATGATTCCTTGTTGGCACAAGGAGATTTTTATTGTTCAAACATAGACTGACAAAACAATCAAAAAATACTATTTGTTTTGTTCACATGAATAGCATTGCGTTCTTACGGGTTCATAGATTTGGAGTGATTGACGACAACTCTTGATGAATAATGAAAAGACAATTTATTAGCTAGTATTAATCAGAGCAGCTCCAAAAACACGTTTACAGTGCTCGAAAAACTACGACAAAAAAGCTGAAACAAATAACAACACAGCCTTTTGGCTATAACGGTGAAGACAGCTTCACGGCAAAGCACTAGAGTGCAGGTCCCGATTCGGTTAGGTCCTTCTTGGAACTCAACGTACGCTTGAGACTCTAAACGAAACAAATCGCGACGCACTCGATAGCCTCAAAGATGCACACTCTCGATGAACTAATGAGACACTCTCGCGATGCACTAACTCGCGACACACTCGACGACCAACTCGACACTAGACTGCTACTCCACGTACAGGCAGGGTTTATATAGCTTTTGGCCTATCTTCGAGAACATTCTGGACTAAATTAGTAAGAATTCATTGCAGAATGTTTCCCATCCCTCTATGACATATCGTCAATTTTGTAGCCAAACGGAAGATTTCGCGCCAAATATGATAATCCTACCTTCCCTTGCCATTTCTGAAAACCCTAAGACCGCCTTGCGGGGAAGCTATCTTACCGCAGTTGGACATATGGTAACAATACTATTCTTCTATAATTAGTTGGCTTTCATCGAACAAGTTGCTGAAGATGATGCACCAAATCGGAACTCATCTTGGCATTCAGTTGAACTTCTCCAATTTCTCAATAGAGATTTGCCACATCAACTTCCCTTTCACATTGTTAAAGTGATGGTGTGAAAGGATAGTTACATTATTTGATGGCTATTGTGAGAAATAAGCATCTCATGTCACTAGTTGTTCATTGTTCAAAATCTATTATAAATAAGTTTTAGATTCCAAACCAAAGTTTCTTTTTAAATATTTAAAGATTTGTTATGAAAGTCTCTTTTTCTAACGGGCTTCAGAGTATTACAGCCACTACGTTATTTTTATCAGCTAAAGTATCTAAGGAATACGACTAACGAAGTGAGAAATTCAAGTGAAAAAAGTCGGTGTAATCACTTTTGGATGTTCCACCCAAGGAAACATTTAAGCTATTCTTTTAAACCTCTGTTCTCGTTTCAGCTCTAAAGATGAGAGCTCTAACTTTTCCTTAGCTATAGTACGAAAAGAATGCTAAACATTCTGGAACAATTCAATTACTAGAAATATCTGTTACCAACTTAAAGCCTTGAAATTTCCTCCGTATTATATAAAAACATGGCTTGAAATTTTGAGGCAATGGTTATACTGACTAAAACATCTTAATTCTTGTCAAAATATCTATTGATATCATCATCAATATTTTTCGATATTGATCAATCTTTTTCTCGGGCTCATTTACGTGTATTCGACGACTGAGCTTTAACTTCTGCTTCCGCTAGACTCACACATATGTTCTTCAGCTTCTAAAACTACTTCATTTTGCGTCATTATTCATCTTTTGCATCTTTCAGTTTCACCTTTTATACTTCTTCATGTAGTCACTTTAGAATTTCACGAAAGTCCCAATTTCGATAGATATATCGATAGTCAATATCGATAGTGAACTGCTCATAATTTCTTTTTTATATGCTTCAATAAATGCGAATCATTTTAATTAAATTTCCCAAAAGAACGAAAGAACGTAGAAAAACTAAAAACGCAGAAATACCACTCAGAGGAAACTCCAGAGAAAAACAGAAAAATCATGAGAGTTATCATAAGTTGATTGATTGTTTCCCATTGATCAAATTTGTTGGAAATGTCACTTGGTGCTCCTGATTGGTAAACCCTGCCATAAAATTTCATATACTACCTCCTATGATGGCCGGAAATGGAATTAATGCGGAAGTATCATCACTTATGAGGTGACATGGTAAGTAAGAAGTGACACATCACATATGATGTGACATGGTAAGTTTAGATCGATTAGCAAAATAAAATAAATTCTTTTGCCATCGATGATGATCATCGTTGTGATACGACGCGATAAATTATTAAAAAAATGCGTTTATTACTTTTAAAGTTTTCTACACATTGAGCAATGTTGGATTGATTAAACTGAAGAGATCAGTTAAAGAACTTAAGCTTTGATAAATGGCAACACTTGAGGACTAATTATTTACAAGAACTATAAATTTAAGACTTTACTGTTTGCTTAATGGTAACATTTGCCAAAATGTAAAGAATGCATTAAAGCATAACATAACTGTAACTTAACAATCCACAAATTTCGAAAAGATTTCGTTAAGGTCCTTTTTAATGGCTAAATAAAATTGAAAGATATTGGTGATCACCAAGACTATTTGACAGAGTTCATCCACAAGATAACGGTCACCACTGCATGGCAGCGCAGTAAATTTAGATAGATTATTAGTATAAAATTTAAGAACACATGTATCACCAGTAACTTGATGGTTGATGGTCACAAGCGGGCAACCCACAGATTGTAAAGAATGATCGCATTCCCTTACGTGCTATTGTGGTGAAAGTGGTTAGCATGTACAGCCTGCAACTAGAAGCCCATCTCTTAATTCCGGTAAAGGTGCAGCTAATCATTCACATTCCAGTTTCTTACGGGTTAGTCTCCCTTAGAAACGCCTCCACAAAGACTTCCGTCACAGGAAAATAGCCCTGGTTCACTCTGGTTTAACTAATTAATCAAATTTCTCTTCACTGCAATAATTCATAATTGCAAATTAGTGTTTTATCGAGTATCTATTATTCAGTATGAAACAATTTCAGGTATGCGACTGGCCGAAACTTAGGTCTCACTTGCTTAAAATGTTTAACTTATTAGACTTATGTCAGCCGAATTAAATTCCACTTCAAGTTCATTTCTTAGGAGATTTTCGAAGTGAAAGTTTTGGTAGAATATGTTTGGTAGAAATGTTTTAAATTCTTCTCAGAAAATGTGAAGCGTATATTCAGTAACTAGAATTAGCATGATTCCTAATTAAATCCTAAAAAGAACAATTTACTTGAATAGAAGTTCCTGCTTATATTGAGATTTATAAAATACAATAACTCATGTGAAGTTCCGTTGCTATTCAGTTGAAATTATAACTTCTTTCAAAAGTTAACTACTGGAGTCATGTCTCCATTGATTTTTAATGCCAGCCATCAAAACTTTAAATATTTCTGATACTTTTAAGGAGTAAATATAACAGTTTTAAAGTGATATATTTTTTTAAAAGTTCCAATATTGTTAATTCTGGATTATCCATTGGGCTACCCATGAATGAACATATTTTGTAAAGTAGGTAGTAATTTCTCGCTTAATATATGAAACTTAGCGTGGTAAAACATAAGCACGATTATCTTCACGAGACATCGCCGGGAATAACTCACGCGAGATAGCGGTATTTGATGAGAAGTTTGCGTGTTCCTACATTTAGGCGTGATACTAGATCCATCATCTGATGTTTCTTGTCCTCGATTACAGCTACCATAACGAGGATGTTTTGAATATTTCCGTGTACGCTTAGGCTTTGAACTTATGTCTGGAACAGAGTTCTCCAAATTCCTTTGCCTTATTTCCAATTTTTTAATTTTTAAATTCACCGTCCCTTTCGCGTTTGAACAGCTTCTCTGAAATCAATGCAGCAATGCTTGTTAGATACTCTTTAAAGTGACTGATAAGAACTGATTGAATATACATTGAAAATTTGCACTGCATACTAAAACCTTCGCCACTGAATACTAAAATAGAGTAGATGCTGTTCTGCTGGAAGAGCAATTGATTTGCTACCGGGCATACACGTCTACTGCGACAACAACAGAAAGACATAATAAAAAATTAATAAATAAGACAAGAAAACTGTCGTATTCTCTGTCGGATAAGGCTTACTAAATTTAAACTAGAATTCCAAAGGAGGAACTAGAAAACGTATTTTCTGATAATTCATTCTTTCTAATGTTGATTTATACTACTGTGATAAAAAAAGATCTGGAAAGTTTCAATAAAATAAAAGATTTGCATTTTTTTGGTTATTAATTTATTATATATACTTTTTAAAGTAATTTGCTATGACTCTATGATTATTTCCAGTATTTCTCTCCAGACATTGAAATATGTGTGAAAGTCGTTTTCGTGAAATCCCCTTAAGGTTGGCAACGAATTTTCATTTATTATATCAACAGATTCGAAATGATGAGCACGAAGCTGCAGTTTTTAATCTTAACTAGCCTGTTTTTTTAACCTTAGCGTTGGCATATGAGATGAATTTGGAACTTCTGGAGCCATTTCATTGAATCTTTTACCATTAGCAAGACGAAGACATTTATGAACAACAACGTTGGGAACCAAATCCATGCAAATCCATGAGTCATCTCGCCGCAATTTAGGACGTTTTTACATGAATTTCTTTGCACAAATGCCGAAAATACAAAGTCGAATAATAATGTTTGTGGACCAGAGATGACAGCATGGTGCGGAATTTTAAGATTTTGGTCTCTGCAAGACGTTTATGATGCAAGGGAATCGAACAACATAGTCAATGTTACCTTGAACATGCAACCACTTTAAAATTGTCTTTTCGTTCTTTCTTCTCCTTTAAATTACGCTTCACTGTTGTGCTGCTTATCTCTGACAATCATACCTCCACATTTCATAACAGCCAATAGTGTGTTTTAAGATGGACTGCTCTAGAGAAAGCCTCTCTTGGACCACTTATTTATGTTAGAAAAACTTCAACGCTCGTGGAGCAACACAAAAGACTCCAAAATCCCAAATGATGTTTCAAAACTGCTCGGCAATATCTAAAGGAAAACAAACTTGCTTAGTAACATGCTTATTTGCTAACCAACGATCTCTAAACTTCAGATCTATGACTTGAAGTCAGAAATCTCTTTATCAGAAATTATAATTCGTATATTAAGATCTTTGATCTACCGACTGATGCAAAAGTTAAAAAGAAAAGAAAAACTCGAAAAGTAAACGCTATATGAAGCGGTTTTCATAGAAATGCACAGAAAACCATGGGATAGTTTTTTAACAAAAACATATCATTCTCAGAATAGTTACATTTTCCAACGATATCATTTCAAGTGTCATAGTGATACTGGAAAATGACATTTCTTACGGGGCTGCGTGACGACGGCTCAAGATGTATCTCATATACAGTGATTTCGAGGGTCTTCTTGAATTTGCAAATTGGGCATTTCAACAAATAGAAAACAATGCGAGATGGCTAATCAAAGGCCCTACGGGCTAAGGAGACGCACGCGTTTCAAGTAAAGGAAATGTAAATGCACACAACCTACCGCATCTGGGTGAGAGAGCGCATAGAGGTGATTGTGGAAACTCATTTGCATTAGCCAAATATGACATCATTGTGCGAACTCACTTCCTCATTGATTGTATACCCTTTTTTCTTTGTGAAAAAGGCCACAGGGGTACATATTGATCTGTTTCTATCAACGTCGAACGTTATATAGCTCTTTTAAGACACACATCATTCCCTTCTTGCAGAGAGGCATGCGCTCCAAACATTCATGCGTGGTGGAATGCCTCCATGGTGTAACATTAATGCAGGGTGGAATGCCTCCAGATAGATCTCACCCAGCAACTGTTGTAATCGCATTTTGCGATGATATTGTCTTCAGTCGTTCTTTTCGGCACGAAAGGCCACAAAGCTTCGTAACCAGGGATTCTTAACCATGGTGGAATTACCCCTTGGGAAGGGAATTTCATAAATTTAGGTGGGAATGCGATCAGCCTTTTATTAGCTGTTAATTACTTAGTTTTAGTTTAAGAGTCTAAAAAACTAGTTTTATTCAATTTTCGATATTTATTAACATTTTGTATACTTTTTCTTGTTTAATTTTTAGAACATGTTAGAAATTATCGAAATCTAAATAAGTGTATAAATGCATTTTTTAAGTTTTGGAAAGGAGTGGGGATTATCTCCTAGCAATGGTTAAGGCAGAAGTTCCCAAACTTCTTGTCCATAAGAGCACACTCTAGAATATCTGTTGGACGGCGGGTATCATTTACTTTCTCAGAGTGAATTTATAGTTGGATAGAGTTAATAATGCATGCATATAAAAAAAGAGATCAGTCGTATTTCGTTTTGTGCTGGTATCTCTGTTGGACGCAATTTCTATTTCATTAAAAATGAGAAAACTTTCACATAGAATTTTATTGAAAACTAAAACATTTTTACTGTGATCGCACAGCGGCGGGCGCACGTTGAACCATCAGCGGGCGCCTTGGTACCCCCTGGCATAGAGTTGGGAACTCCTGGTGTAAGGGGTGAACAGAGCAAAATAGCTTGAGAGCTATTGTCCTACACCTTGTGATTTTTTGCTATGGGATTATTTTAAGTAGTCGGTTTACAGCGGTTAGCCGTCGCCAATGGCGATATTGAAAGAAATTATTCGCCTTCACGTGAAAGGAATTACAGCTGAACTCTATTCGAAGGCCATTCCTCATATAGCACAAAAACATCTTCGGGATATCCTGAGGATGCTGTTCGCGGGATATACGCACATCCTCAAGACATCCCGTAATATCCCCCGAACTTCCTAAACACATCCTCCTGAGTGCTTAATATCACATCTCAGTATATCCTCAGGGCATCCTACCTAACTCCCATCGACAGCATACGGGATGTTGTTAGTACATGAAATTCTACATGCTACATCCTCAGGACATCCCGGGATATCCCACTAACATCCTAAACACAACCCATTATATCCTCAGAATATTTTATCTAGGTCCCATCAACAGAGTCTAGGATGTTATTAGGATTTAAAGTCCTACTTACTACATCCTCAAACATCCCGTAAAATCCCAGTTTCCTCGTAAATTTATCCTCCCGAGTGCTTAATGTCACATCCCAGTATATCCTTAGGACATCCTATCCAGTTCACATCGACAGAATATGGGATGCTATCAGGATTTGAAATACTAATTATTATATAGCAGAATATCCCTTTAACCTCTTAAATACATACTCCCGACTGCTTATTGTTGCATTCCAATATGCCCCCAAAAATCTTACTTACATTCCAGTGAAAGTGTGCGAAGGTGTTGTGAGGCCTAAAACCTACTTATTTTCCACAGAAAGTCTCAGGTCCTCCTTCTGTGGTTACTATGTAAAAATAAAAAATGTTGAGAATATTTATACAAGGTATTTTTTTATTTGAATTTCAATTTATATAATAATTTGTATATATATCTAAAACTGAGCAAGGGCCTTAAAATGAATTATAAATACAAAATATTACAAGAGAAAACTTTGCTTTAAAATATTAAAAATCATTTTTAACCATTCAATAGCCCAAAACTGAATTCTTCAATATATTTATAATTAAATTATTCTACAAAATCAGTTCTGACGTCAGTTAATTTGCATTCAAAATTCAATAATAAATTTAAGCATTTAATAACCTTTAAGTGGTGGACCAGATGTGTGTAAATTTTGAAATTCTGAACTTAAATCGGTTACGATGATTGAATCATTGTTCATAGCTGCAATATGACTGAACAGTTCATGATTTCGTCTTACTACACTCATGTCCATAAATTAAGGATAGTGCAAAATCAGGCAAAGGAAGAGTTAGAAGCAAAACAAATTTGACTTATTTGTAAAGCTTATTAACTAAACAAAAGGTAAAGAGCAAAGAAAGATGCTATATGTTTGATATTATTAAAAAAATTAGCGATCTTTTTCCCCTGGAGCAAATTACAAAAAAAAAGCCAATATTACATGGTTGGTATGATTGTTAATACATTGCATTTCTCCCAGACGATGCAATACAGTCCGTACAACGCCTAGGCATGCTGAGTATCAAATTATCGATCTGATCTTGGGGGATATTACACCACTCAAAAAGCAATGCTCTCCGAATTTCCTTTAATCATGTAGGAGGAGGTTGACGGGCTGCAACTCGTCAGCCAAGCATGTCCCACACGTGCTCTACTGGATTCAACTCCGGTGAGAATGCTGGCCAGTCCATACGGGTGATATCCTCCGATTGAAGGCATTCGCTTACGATGTTTGCACGGTGAGGACGGGCGTTGTCATCCATAAACACAAATTGTGCGCCCATGGCGTCCCGAAACAAACGTACATGTTGTTCCAGAATGACGTCCCGATAGATTTGGCTTGTCATGGTTCCAATTGGAACGTGCAGGTCAGTTCTGGAACCCAGAATAATTCCATCCCAAACGAGCACTCCTGCACCACCGTAACGGTGTCGTTCAATGATGTTTTCTTGCTGGTAACGGGTACCTGGAGCTCTCCATATGAAAGTCCGGCGAGAGTCAGACTGCAAGCAAAACCTGGACTCGTCGGAAAACATCACACAAGCCCACTGTTGCGGCGTCCACAATGCATGCTCTCTTCTCCAGGCTAACCGCAGGCGACAGTGAGTTGCAGTAAGTGGAACGCATCTGACAGGTCTACGAGCATATAGACCAATCTGCCCTAAGCGTCTGTACACGGTCTGCCTTGAAATTGACGTACCAGTGGCTAAAGAGAGCTGACGAGACAGGTCTGAATCTGTGCTCCGCTTGTTTCTTTTGGCAGTAACTGTCAAATACCGGTTCTCATTCGGTGTTGTAGCTCTGGGGCGACCTGTGCTGTAACGTCTACTCACATTACCATCATCTTGGAATCGTTGCCAAAGCCTGGAGATGACACTCTAAGCAATTCCAAATTCGTCTGATACTTCCAAAATTCTTATAAGCGCCTGCGAACAATTTTACTTCTTTGCCTGTATTCCTTATATATCACTCTCTTATACTCTCGTCATTGTGACGTACCATCGGTATCATCTCGTTACTTCCTGAAATTTGCATATGATTCTTGAAGATGTGTGTAGTGATTTTACAGGTGACATATTTATTTTAGAGTTCGATTTCCGCGTGACTCCGAATTATCCTTAATTTATGAACATGAGTCGGGCAGAAATCGGGCAGAAAATTTATAATCAGTTTTTTATAGAAGACATATAGATTTCAAATTTAAATGCACTGTAATTATCTAACGCCCCAAACATTTTTACATCTTCGCAAACGTGCAGTAGGACTTGAACTTAATGAGAAATATATCGTTTTATATAATAAAGCCAAAATTTACTACGAAGAGACTGTGGGTATTCATGAATTGCCGTCTGATTTTGTATTTCGCATAAGAGTCTAATCGAAATAGGAAGTAGTAAAAAATGATCATATAGCTTTTTGTTTAAAATTTCTTTTAAAACAACTGGGCCAGAGTAGAGTAAAAATTGACGATATTCTGTAGCTTTCCAATGTTTCAATTCTTTTAGGTTCCTTGATTTTCTTGAAAATTCAATTGGTACATAGGGCTTTAAACTGGTCAAGTTTTTTAAATGAATTCAACATTTTTATGTGGTAATCGTGCTTGTAAGCTGCCCCTCCGCCTATCTAAATAGTAATCATTTTTTGTTTACTTTTCCCTTAAGCACACAAGGCGCATAAAGTCTAACGGAATATTTAATACATACTCCCGACAATTGTCAAGGGGCTTGACTAGTCCCTTGACAAGTTAATACCTTCATTAGATAATCGGACAGTTTCGTTCGTAATTGCTTTTAAAATTTCATTAGGTTTTGGTTTTGAACTACTATAATATGCCCCCACGATAAATACGTTTCTAGTAGAAAAAATATTCACCAAAATCGGGTAGAGTGAATTATTATTTGATTTGAATATGGATAAACCATCAATATTTATTGCTATCTCTATACAAGATAACTGAGGAAAAATTTGAAGGCTACGGATTTTTTTTATTTTGATTTGCTAAGCATAAGTATACATAGTTTCCATTCCCTATTCTTTTAATAAAGGAATTCCTAGGAGTGTCCACGCGTGTGCGCGCATCATGTAGGAAATATTTTAGGAATAGGTAATTCGTTGAAAGCCCCTTTCAGATTACCTACAGCCATAAATTAACGAAAGTGTCAGGAAAAGATTAATTAAAATTAATAAAAAATAGCAAGTCTAACTCCGATACTATATAAATATATTTTCTAAATGTAGACCAATAAGCAATTCTTAAAAAGAAATATAAAGAGCTTGCGTATGCTTTCGTATTAGCAAATTCGAGCTTTAAATTCTCAGCTCATCTTAAGATGGGCTGAGAATAAATATCCTCAGTCTGCTTGACGACAGAAGTATTTAGTATGTGCATCTTCGAAAGAACATCCTCAGGAGATCTTCATATATCCCGGTATATTGCGACTTGAACAGGACATCCTTAAGATGTTGATTTACGAATTCCTCAGGATATCTGAAAATCAACATCCTCAGGAGATCTTCACATATCCCGGCACATTGCGATTTGAGCAGGACATCCTCGGGATGTTGACTTAAGAAGTCCTCAGGATATCTGAGAATCAACATCCTCAGGATATCCTAACTGTTTCCCGGAACATTGCGACTTAAATATGATGTCCTGAGGATGTCTTGTGCTATGGAGGTTGTATGGAGAACAGCCAACCCTCACACTGAACATTTGTAATCCTAGCAGTTACGCTGCTAACTCTACTGCGCTACTGTACTAATTGAAACTACCTGTCAATGGAAAATGTAACTATTCTGGCAATAAAAACTTTTATTATTAAAAAACAACCCATGTCTTCTGAAAAACTGGTTCGAACTATGATCTGTACTTTTCTATTTATAGACTTCTTACTTTTTCTATTAATTCCGGATCACTCATTGTATACATATTCAGATTAAAATTATTGTGAAACGGGTGTTGTTATGAAATCGTTGCTATGAATCAATAAAGCATCACATTTACAAAAATTAAAAATGCAAAAGAATAAGTTCTAAGAACCTAGAGTATGTTTCTTGCTTTAAACAGCAACCTGACCTACGAAATACCTAGTGAACCTCGCTGAACATTTCCAGACTGGCCCGGCTCCAGTCCTGACAAATGGATTGGTTACGTGGACATTTTCAGGATTTTCAGTGTTTTCTTGTTATATAGGATGAATATAAGACAATTTTCTAAAACAGTCCTTCCCTTTGACGGACAGCCTTCGTTAGCATTGCGATAGTCGATTAAACAAACAAGCAAATAAATTGTAACGAAACAGGATTATAGAATTTTGAAAAATTCGGAAGCGAAGAGCCATAAAAAAGAAGCCTGAAAATTATTTTTAGTAATATATACAGGGTTATTCGCTACCAGATCTACAAACTTGCAGGGTGGGTAGGGGGTGCAGAGGCGACTCGGAATCTCATAGGAATGCAGAGTTGCGAATGCCGTAGTTGCGAGTTATGGGGCAAAGAAGCAGAGAAAAAGAACAAAAAGAGCAACACATTAATGGGACATAAATCATTTTATCGAAACATTGTACTACAACAGGTGTTCGAAATTGCAACCAGAAGTCGTCTGGTAGGCCTGACAGCGGCGCTGCATGGAATTTATTACGTTCTGGAAGATTTCTGGCATGTCACGTATCCTCCAGGCGGCTACAGATATTCGAGCAATGAGGTCTTCAACTGAAGCAACGAGCATCTCGTACGCCAAACTTTTCAGGTGATCCCAGAAGAAGTCCATGCATTATAGGTCAGGTGAGCTGGCAGGCCAATGAAACGGGGCACTACGACGACCGCTGTCCAAAGGTAACGTTGAGGTGTCGACGGATGTCAATCGTGTAATGTGGAGAAGCTCCGTCATGCTAGTACCACATGAACCTACAACGTACCTATCATGCATGGACTTCTTCTGGGTGTTTGGTATACGAGACGCCCGTTCCTTCAGTTGAAGACCTCGTCGCTTGAATATCTGCAGCTGCCAGGAGGATACGTGACATGCTAGGTGACGACTTCTGGTCGTAATTTCGAACACTTGTTGTAGTACAAACTTTCAATAAAATATTTTCTGTCTCATTAATGTATTGCAATTTCTGTTCTTTTTCTCTGCTTCTTTGCACCATGGGTCCCAACTACGGCATTTGCTACCCTGCATTCCTATCTGATTCCGAGTCGTCTACGTACCTCCTACACACCCTGCAAGTTTGTCGGTCGGGTAGCGAATCACTCTGTATAATAATCTAAGGAATAATAAACGAATTAATCTCGACTATTACTTCTTACTTTGATTTTACATCAAACTCCCAAATACGACAGAGTCGTGCATTGTGCTTAAAAGTTAGAGAATACTGCAGACTTTGCTGTGAACGTTAACGTTATGTAATAAAAAAAAATCGGAGTCTGGATGTGTTACTAAATTAGTTTTGCTCGTTTTTCAAAATAATTTGATCACTTTACGATCTTAATTACCCATGATAAGCATAGATCTGTTGACGTTCCCATTCACAACTTTTTTTTACTTGTTTGATTTTCCTTATCAGATATTATCGTAGCAATTTAAGCTAAATGCTTTTCCATGTTAGTTTTCAAAACTAATTAACAAGATTATCCTTTTTCCGATTGCTGTGATATTTATTTCCCTTGCTGATTACTTTTCTTCTAATTTCCGCTTTTCCAGAGTTATTTAACTTTACTGCATATTACTTACAGTGCGATTTATGTAATGCTGCTTATCATGCAGAACTAATTTTTTATTGCGCTTGTTAAAAGCTGGAGGATTAGAAACTACTTGATTTGTTACTATCAGTAATAATGCTAATAAAATATAACAAAATATTTAATACGCAAAGAACACGAATGTTACATTTCAGAAAATGCTGCATGAATGAAAAGCGATAAAGAAATTGCAAGTTAGTTCCTCATACTTCAAATCTAAGAGCTTCTTTACAGTGCTTTTAGTATGCTTGACGATCCGTTTTATACCTTTTACTTGTATATCGCTTTTTCGTAACTATATGCTTGCATACGTACTTATAAGTACTCTAAGCGTTTATAAGTACAAAGCATAAGTTCTTTTTACTTTATAAGAATGTGTTCACGAAGAATATTTTATATGGGTTTCATTTGACTTTATTTACCCTAAAACTAATTTTCTTCTTTTACACTTTTGTTTTGACCTAGCTTGGTTTAAGCAATGCTTTTCAAAAGTCTCAATTTACTTTTGAGAAAGTAGGACTGATATTTGTGAAAACAAAATATATAATCAAATTATATTTCTGTATTAAACTTATTTCTTTGGTGGAAGGGAAGTTTCTGTTGGCTTCACGGTGGACCAAAGCGCCAAGGAAAAAATGTGCCGCCAGGTTTAAGCGTAATAAAAAAAAATTAAATTCTAAATTAAAAAAATTTTTTTTTATTTTCAAGTACACAAATTTTTCTTTAAAAAAGTTGTAATTGTTTCTTTATGTGGTTGGAAATTAACAATACTAACTAATGTGGCATCGAACTTGTCAACTCGGCCTTCATTATGCCTGCACCCTTATGAAAAATACTGAAATTTTACAAAGCTGCTCACGCCTCACGAAAAACGCTGAACAGTTATACTCACTCTCACCTTTATGTGGGCACCGTTACGAAAAGTAATATTTTCTATAAAGGTACCAAAGACTTAATTTCATCCAGGGCTTAATTAATTAATCAACTAGCGGAAGTACCCGATGCCAGTTAAGTTAGATTGAGAGTAATGTATCTAACAGCAGAGAAAACGATACCGCTGTAATCCTTCTTCAATAACGATGCAAAAAATACAATTCATGGTCATACATTTTTCAGTCTGATGCGATATGGAATCCACATAAACAATTTTCCGTAGAAAAAAAAACTATTTCTTTCATATCAGTAACAATAGCATGCAGTTTTTAATGATTTTCATCTTTCTAATTCAAATGCTTTTAAAAGCTCAAGTTCCTTCCAATATTTCACTATATTCAATTTTAGTCGATTAAATATGAAAATATCTCGGCTGATTAAAGTCGTACGAAGATGGGAACAGTTGAAATGGCTTCCCACGAATTTTTGGAATCGGGGATAATGTAATTAATGTTTAGCAATGCTATTTTTATTTCATTGTAAAACTTAGAAATTTTTTATTAACAATCTCTATGATTTGAAAGCGAGCAGTGGCAACGCTTGTCGAAATAAAGCAGGTTTTTATCTCCAGCGTTCGAGACTGTTGCCACTCAGAAAAGTGAGGGCGAAAATTAGCGTTTTAAGCGTTTTTAATTAATATCTCTGATTTTAGCTATTTCTTTCTTTTTTTTCAATTTCTTCTTTTTTTTTTTTTTTTTTTTTTT
>KK114556.1:405137-445221 GCA_000611955.2 Stegodyphus mimosarum
TTTTTTTCTATATATATATATATATATATATATATATATATATATAGAAGATAGATAATTGGAAGGAAAATGAAACATAAGAGTGAGCGCACCTTTATGAAAAACGCTTCATTGGCAGAAGGGTATCGGCAATCGGCGTTAAAAGAAGGAACTGATCTTCAGTTTGTGCACGCTACCGTATGTTGCGACACCTTGATGAAGTTTTCTGTCTTTTCGGACAGCACGTAGACGTAGCACCATTATGAAGGTGTTCCCGAATCCGATAATGCCGGCCCCCCATATGATTGTTGATTGCCGATGCAAAAGTTTTATTTTTCTGACAATTTTTACGTTGCATTTCCGCATGACTTCCGCGGTAGCATTTCAAAACTTCTTTTCATGCCCGTTTTCGCAAATTCGGCTGAAGGAACATTCCTTTTTTTTTTTTTTTTTGAATAATACAAGTCCACTTTCGGTTGGTGGTAAAATGAAAATTATGATTATTCTGAATTCGAAAGAAAAAATAATTTCCTACGAACAAAAGGAAAAGGAATTCACAAATTTTATTACTTGTTTTTGGATTTGATTTTTAACTCGACGCGATTCACGCGAGCTTTACAAGTATAAAGACGTGTGAATTGACGTAAAAATTCAAATTTAAACTCATATGAAATTATAATTATGAGAGAGTGGAATGTAATTTTTTTACTTAATTTTGGTTATGGATTTGAGTTTGCTATATTGTTCGGCGATAAGCGACACCTAACTTTGCTATTAATCGCTGGTCACCGATAATTCTGACAAGTATCTTTTTTTCCTGTTTATCTGAGCTGCAAAGCTTAATAAAAATTATTCTCTTAGAAAGGTATCTTTTTTTTCAGTTACTGAAGAAAATATTAATCCTGTTGCATAAAAGTACTTCACTGCTCAATATTTAAAGATTAAAATAAATATGATAATTGTCAAAAAAACAATCCGTTAGTTACTTTAGTACCGAACCTGTAACTGTCCTCAAGTTAGCGGCTCTTCAGATTTATGTTTTAATTTATATTAAATATTTATAAGCCAGCGTAGAAGCAAGAAAAGAACTGATTCATTATTTATTTGTTTAAAGTAATTCCAGCGCAGGCAAATCATGAAAGTGTTTATATAGGTGTTACTAGAACTCACTTGTATTGGATGTGCTACCGTAAGGTGATACTGCAGGTACTGGATGCCGCTCCCGTGACGTGATCAATGGGATAAAAGATGGACTTGTAAATTAGATGTTGTTAATTCTGTCGTGCCTTCAAAGCAGTCATTCAGTGTGCACTTACATTTCAAAGGAAAATCAATACTACTTCTTTTATTTGGCTTCAAGCCTCTCAACAATTAGAGGAAGGCAGAGCAAGCACAGGTGCAAAACAGAGCAAACACAAGCCCAAACACAGGTGCTACTTCTGGTGTTGCCATTAAATGAACGGCCTTTGCTCATGCTGGCTTAATGGATAATGAATGTGCACATACCTCACATTTACAGCTTGAGCTGCAATTATTTCCATAAAGAGTTGCGTGCCGAGTTATATTACCTATTTTATTCTCAAGTATGTCACGCAGCGAGTACTTCTAGCCAAATAGGAGAGACTCTGAGACGCTGTTGATGCGAGTCTAGTAGCTCACGTCGGCTACCATAATTCGGGATAGAATTCAAAGTACGTAGTTCGTCTGTCACTTATGTAATAAGAGGACTCGGGCCATTTCCAATCTACCTGCATCGCTTCAGATTACATCATTGTGTCTTACGTGAATGTGACAATGCTTGGTGTTCCGGTACTTTATTTTGACTATGCCTTATTAAGGCAATGGAACCAGACTAAACTTGCAGAACGGCGCAGAACTCCATGGATGAAAAGCCCTTTAACTGACAAAGTATACTATATAACAAATGTAATGAAAATGTGCTTAGAACTATTTCCATAATTACATCATTCGCTGCAACATTCTGTAAGTAATCAAAAATCTTATGATGTTAAGTCACGTGACTGTAAATAACCGCACATATATTTTCTGAATATCAACTTCATTACATTTGTGTAATTGATATTATAAGCGAATATATCTCTTTAACACCTGTTGTTGTAGTGAATTAGCATCACATTATTAGTAGCAAAAGCTTTATTCTTACAGCTACTACGTGTATGCTAATATCTATTTATGCACGTTTGCGGTTACTTTATTCTATTTCCAGTGTTAGCAAATGTATTATTCTGAATATTAATGCTTATTTTCCAGTCGCGTATCTATGCCACGTCCATCTCATTAATTGGCAAATGTTATTGATATCTTTTAAAAACACTTACAACCAGTGAAGTTGTTAATTTGTTTTTAGCTAGTTGTAATTGCCTATGAGAATTGCTACTGCAACGCCTCAGTCTTGATTTGGCAGTTTACAAACCACAAGATTATATTACATCGCTGGCGGAATATATTGGCTGCACGCTTAGATGATGGTGTGCTGCCAATAATGCAAAGATGTATTAAGTTTCACCCAAGGTGATAATTCGTCTTGACGCTACTGAATACATGTTAACATGTTAAGCCGTTAGCCTCGAATGAAACTGACTAGTACATTTTAAATAAGAAATCAGTTCGACTCAGCATAAATCTTTGTAAGGAACTACTATGCAGACAGATGAACAAAGAAGACTGATGTCTTGTTGCGCATCCACTAAGTCATTCAACCCGCAGAGAGAAAAATCAAGCTCAGGTGCGATGGAAGATATGAGGCTGGTTATAATGTAAATCTGACTGTTACATATCTATGTATGCATGAATAGCAAAAGCTCATGAACAGGAAATTATTAAAACGTCATAATTTTTATTTTTTCTCGTTCATCATTAATTTAAATTTGTTTTTGTAAAAGCTCTTTAACTAACAAACTAAGGAAAATTTTGAATAAATCAAAGAAAGAATTTTGATTCTGTAGGATGAAATATTAATAGTAATAATAAAATATAAAAGTTGAGAAGTTATGGTCATGCAGTTTTTATCTAGAGTATATCAGAGCGTGTAGTGATGGTATGTTTAATATAAGGAAAACAATTATTAAACTTCTTTTCTAAAAATAGTGAATAGAAACAATAAAAGTATAAAAACGTTATGAAACATTTCTCATTAATATCCCCAATAAATTTAAATCGGAATTTAAATTTTGTTTTCATTATAGACAGTTAATAGAAATTTAACAATTTACTGGACTACTTTAATATATTACCACTATTTAGCGTATTTTGAAATTTATACTCTATAACGGATAAAAAGGTGCTTTCAGTTTGGTCCTTACTGAATTTTCTGACCTTAATTATAAACCTACTGGATATTTTTATTCACTGAAAAATAAAACAACTGTTCTAAACACCTCCAAGCAACTTCTTGAAGAGAAAAAGATAGTAGCTGGAATAGAAATCGAATCTCTAGGATAGTAGCTGGAACAGAAATCGAATCTATAGTTCCTTCTTTGCTTTTCCTCCTATGAATACATTGTTATTAGCCCAAAAGGCGTTAGCCCAGAAGGGCTATTGACTTCGTTTTGGCGTTTTGTGTCTATTCACTGTAAATGTTCGTATTATTTTTCAAACTGTTGCCACCAAATATTATCTCTCTGGGATATATTTAAAGAAATTAAATGATGAAGAATCCGCATAAATGTATACATGTATCTCGCATTGTGATAAAATAACTGTACCTAGAGCCACCAAATTTTGAGTAACGTAATCTTCCTCCGAATATGGGCATCTGGAAGCTCAAATTTGTAATTTGTTTTATTATCGATTTCATATTTTGTAACACTTTAACGAATTTTTGACTAACAAACTCAACGATTTCAAAGAAAGCAATGGGATCACTGTATGAAAGAATTTTTTTTTTATCTTTAGCGCGCGAGGCTGTGTATCGGAAATCCTAAAGATATGCTCATTTAAAAATTATTTTGTGATATTGCTGTTGAATTGAATTTTATGGTTTAAGTGAAAAGAAAATGATATTTAATAAATAAAGGTAACACAGAAAGCGTTAAAAAAATGCCCCTTTGGCGTCATGGATTTTTTTTTCTGTTTTTTTTTTTTTTTTTTTTTTTTAAGGTTCAAAGGGGGCTTTGTCTCAGAAAAACTATTGCTTTCGTTTTGCAATTTTGCATCGGAAACATTAAATGTCGGTTCACTTTTCCAACTGTTGCCACCAAATATATCAGCCCTGTATTACATTCAAAGAAATAAAATAATGAAGAATGTGCATAAACGTGTGTATGTTTCTCGCATTGTGATAAAACGACGATACCTAGAGCCATCGAATTTTGAATGACGTAATCCCACTGCGAATATCGGCATCTGGAAGCCGGAATTTGAAATTTAGAATATGTTTTATTATCGATTTCATTTTTTGTAAAACTTTAACGAATTTTTGATTAACAAATTCAAGGATTTCAAAGCGAGCAATGGCAACGTTGTACAGAAAAAACATTTTTATCACCAGCGCGTGAGACTGTGTATCAGAAATTATAAAGATATGCTCAGTTTAAAATTATTTTGCGATATTGCTCTTGAACTGAATTTTATGGTTTAAGTGCGAAGAACATGATATTTAAATAAATAAAGTAACACGCAAAATATTAAAAAAACGCAGCTTTGGACGTAATTTAAAATCTGAAAACTTTCATGGCTCGTGTGCAAGCTTCACTTAAATTTTGTTAATATAATTTAGAAAGTTGTGCATAGCAATAGTTGCGCATATTTAAGTTCAAGAACAATTTTGGGGCTATAATGTTTTTTATGATAAATAAAGTTTGTTTTCTGTATAAGTTGGATTTTGTTCTGTGAATAATCACCGTAGATGTAGTTTTTTTATGCAAGGGACTCTTTTAAAACTATGATGCGAGTTTTAAGATCCACTTCATTCTGAATTAATTCTGAACAGTGATTTATATTTAATATGCACTGGAAGCTAGAAAATTCGGTGAGTTTTTTTAAGCTTTAAAATAACTGCCTACCGTGACAAAACTGTTTTCATATCAAGAAATAAAAAGTTTTAAGAAGAAGATTTTAAACATGTTGTGGAAAAGATCGGTGAAAGTTAACCACCAGCAGTTACGACAGCAAATTTAAAAAACCTCATTTTAAACAGTACAAAAAAAAGTCCGGAATTTGTTCAAAATTTATTAACAGCTGCTATTGCGGATTCAAAATTGTTAAAGGGACAAAATAAAAGAGATAAATTGGATTATGATCTTCAAAAAATTAGAATGCAACAAGAGCTTCAAAAAATTAGAATGGAGCAAGAGCTTCAAAGGACGAAAGTGGTCCAGGAACTAGAACTGGCAAGAATCCAAACGCAAAATCCGAGCGAGACATTTCTATCTATTTCTGTTTCTGATATAAATAATTCGAAACAAAAATTTACCTCGATTAGAACTTAAACAGTTTGGAGATGAGGTAAAATCCTAGGATACGGTGCGGCGTTGGCGCGATTTTGAAAATTGTCGCCAACTCTAAAATAACTCGTTTACTGCTTGCTAATTATAAATACCGAGTTAACTGCTCATTATAATGTCGCCGTATCCGTTGAGTGCGGTATATGAGGAATAAACCGGGGATAATATTATTGGCTTCTTTTTGGAGTCTGTTTGAACAAATTCATGAAGATGAAGATATTACGCCAGAGGATAAATTTCAGTATTTAACTGAAGCGACGGTTACAGATTTCCGCATTAGTGAAGTTGTCGAGAGTTTTCTGCCTATAGGTGCTAATTATGAAAAGGCTAATAATGAAATTAGCCTATGGTACTAATCATGAAAAGTTTAAATAAAAACTTCGAAGTTCTTGATCAAGCTACAATCTTTTATACCATTCATCCTGTGTGTAAAGAATCCTGGATTAGAGAAGTAGAAAGAAATGACATAATTTTGACACATGTCGCAGCTAATTGTGAAACCGTTCATATTTTGATCGGAGCCGATATAATGAAAGTTGTTAAACTGGAATAGGAAGATTTTTGTCTTCTTTCTATTAGCCGTAGAAACCTGTTTAGGGTGCACATTAGTTGTTAAGGTGGCAGTAGAAGAAGACTTATGAAACTTAACATTGACGGTGACATCAGTATTTATAAATGAAGCTGAAATCTGAAATCTACGGACAGCAATAAGTGATGCGCTAGGAAAGAAGTATAAGCAGGCCGGTCTTCTATCTAAAGAGCATTTTTAGAAACAGTTACAGTAAATAATGGTGGTCGGTATGAAATTTGCTTTCCTTGGGATGAAGACAAATCGCCTTTACCCGATAATTTTAGTTTGGTTAAGTAAAGGCTCGAGTACGCACATCACTTCGAAACTTTTCGCAATGAATTTGTATCAATAGTGTGAAAACGTATTTTTAAGTTGGATTGTCGAAGAAATGATAGAAAAAGTCCCCCACATCTGAAACGAATTCCTATGGTAATTACTTACCTCATCGCTCTCTCCTAAAGCCAAACAGCAGTACCTCACCAATTCGTAAAGTGTTTGATGCTTCAGCGAGATTAGCAAATCATCCTTCTCTGAACCAAAACTTGTAGTGCGGTGCCTAATTTAATCGAGCTTATTCCAGATATTCTACTGCGATTCACAGAGCGGAGATATAGAGTCACAGCTCATATTAGAAATGCCTTTCTGCGAATAAATATCCGGAAAGAGGATAGAGATTTCCTACGGTTTTTATGGTGGGAAAATACTGAAAAGCTCAGAGTTTTTTTGATGTGCCAGAGTTGTCTGTGATGCAAAATGTAGTCCTTTCCTTTGGAACTCAGTTAGTGAGCACCACAGTGTGAAGAGTGAAGATTTTGAAATTACCTTTAAAAGTTGTCGACAATGTTGTTACTAGTGCTAACATTAAAAACTATTAGAAATGCTTGTTTCTGATTCTATGATATAAATGTCTAAACGCGGTTGTGACCTAAGGGAACGGCAGTATTCTGGTGATTGCGATGAAATCAACAATAAGAAAGAAACACGTGTATTAGGTCTGCTTTGGAATAAAGAACTGGACATACTGATAATCAGTATGGGATAGCTTAAGGATTTTAATTTGGAAAAGGTAACTAAACGAAGCATGTTATCTGCAGTTCATAAAGTATTCAATCATTTTGGTTATTTTTCCTTCCCCGTCATACTTTGTTTAAAAATAACGTTACAAAAAGCAAGTAATCCAAGAATAGAAATTTCTGCAGCCTGATTGAGGGATTCGGAAACTAAACCCTGGGATAGGAAGAGTTAACAAACATTACTGGAATTTCACAACAGTACTCGAATGGATATTAAGAGACGAAAACTGTCTGTTTTCGTGAGAAATCGTGTTAAAGAGATTAGAAAACTGAATCCCCCTTCAATGTGGTAAAACTTTCCTAGAGGAAAGAATCCTGCTAATCTGCCATCCAGAGGCTACAAAGTGAAATATCAATCACGTCAAGATAGTGGGAAGGTCCACACTGGATGAAAGATCCTACAGAATTCCTTAATTACGTAGATTCTTATAACCAATGGCTTCAGTGAAGAAACGATTGAACGGAGGAAATCGAAAATGAATAGTACAATGAGAAATAATGAAACCGTTGGTGATAATAATTGGCCCTAGAGGCATTTTTCTAATTATAAAAAAAGCCTACGAATAGTTGCCTGAATTTTTGGTGTTGTATAAATGCAGAAGATGCAGAGAATCGAATGCAATAGAATTTGACCAAGTGGACTGAAAACATTGCTTATGATTAAAAAAGAACCCCATTCATTTGGAACATGACAAACTGAAAGCGCTTTAAATATTTAAAGATGATCATGACATTTATTGTCTAAAATCTAAGATTATTTGTAGAATGAATGCTGAAGATTTACTAGTCGGCCTTCCTTCAAAACACAAAATTGTAAAACGACTATTGTTCTCTGTTCATGTGATTAATTGTCATGTAGGTTGTCAGATATTTTTAATCCACTTAGAGCAAAATAATGGATAAACTTGAAATTGTTGTGGTTAATTATAAGGTTTGGAAAAGATATAGTTCAAGGCACACAGAAGCGGTAAGTGCGCCACTTTCTGAAAATCGAGTGAAAAATACTGCGGTATTCCAAATTACGGGGCTGATATGGTTGGTCCTCCTGTTTAGGCTGATCCTGTTACGAGGCTGATATGGTTGGTCCTATTTTGCTAAGGAAATAAAGCGAATTGGTGAGTAATTTCCACCTGTGTAGTGTAAGCATTTCAGTCACCTCATTGAAACAGCTAAACTGGAACCGTATACAGAAACATGGAGTCGTTAATTCAATTTAATGGAAGCTTAACCCATCGACTACTGCATGGCAGGGCGGTTGGTGGGAGCGACTTATAAGAATATTTAAACTCTTAAAAAGAGTATTAAGGCAGGCTTGTCTAAATTATGAAAAAATGTCAAGTACTGTAGCTAACTGGAAGATCATAATCAACCTGAGGCCTCTAGCATATACCTCTTAAGGAGATCCCATGAAGACCATCTTTTCATCGATGTTTTCCCTAAAAATAATTTTCCAGATATTGATGCTGTGAAACAAAAATTCTTTATCTCAGACAATCAAATCGTATTTAAAGATTAAGGAACAGTTTTCCGTCAAAATATTGTTAGGAAATGTTCAGGCACGGTAAGATAGTTTCCGCGCAAAGCAGGCTTAGGGTTGCCAGAAAATGCAATGGATGGCAGGGTTGCCACATTTGGCGAGAAATTGCGCATTTGGCGACAAAATTGGCGATATGCCATAGACGGATGGAGAACCTTCTGGAACGAATTCTTACTGGTTTAACCCAGAATATTCTCGAACACAAAAGTCATAATGGTCGCCATTTGTCAGATATTAATTTTTAAACATAACGTAAACATATATCCATAAATTTTATTCAATGCTCAAAATAGTAATAAATAAGCAATATTGAGTGAAAAAATTACTTAAATTATGACGTTAATTTCGCTCTGGGGTATAGCTCATTCGATGTAAAACCCTTAGCAAACGAATTAAGAAGTCCTTTAAAGAAATAGTTTTCGAATAGGCTTTTACAAAATATATGTAATTTGTGTTCCAGAAAGTTATCTGTATTATATGACGTTTCCTTTATCTGTATTATATGGCATTTCCTGTCGGAAGTTTGGATATTTTTCTAAGATTTTCAAGCTCCGTAGAACTTTTGAGAAATCTCTGTGCTTGTAGTCTCGGGATGTGTACTGTCTATTACCATATACACTCACTTCCAAGAGTTAAGCACGGAGAAGAAATACTAATTTCCGGAAGACAATCAGAATTGAAGAGGTTGCAGTTCGCTGCAGAGGTAGATGGAAGTACGCAAATACGTTAGGTAACAGCCAATCGCCCTTTTATGTCAAGAAATATGCAAAAAAAGGCAGTCTTATAAGAAGCCAGCTAACTTTCGTACAATTTGTTTTCGAGACATACGTGTTTCTATGACTTCCAGAAGACGAATGGAAGATTCTGAGCGCTGGAGTGCTGTGGAGCGCGTTGAAGCAGGACAGTCGATCACAGATGTTGCTCTTTTCTTCGGCGTTTATCATTCTGTAATTTCATGTTTATGGAAACAATTCCATACCACACAGATAGTTGTCCGAAGACCCGTAGCCGGTCGCCCAAGGGTTACAATCCCCGCGGAAGATCGATATATTTCTATTGTAGCCGAGCGGAATCGCAGAGCGACCTCCACACGTGTGACATCTATGGTTACAGCGTCCATTGGTAAGGTGATATCTGCAGCTACTGTACGCCGAAGATTACATATGAGTGGACTGTACGCCCGGGCACCTCGAGTTTGTGTTCCTCTATCCGTTCAATCAAGAAGGGCACGATTACAGTGGTGCCGGGAACGTGTCATTTGGAATCTGTCTGACTAGGGCAATGTCATGTTTACTAATGAGTCAAGATTTGCTCTGGAGCCAGGTGACAAGGGTATAAAGATATGGCGTGAACAACGAACATGCCATCAGTCCCAAAACATGACCGAACATCACGCATTCCGAGGCGGAAGCATTATGGTGTGGGCAAGGATTTCATTAGGATATCGCACCGACCTGCACATCTTTAAACGGGGTTCTTTGACGGCTGTCCGGTATCGAGATGAAGAGCGAGCTAGAATCCATTGTGAGATTGTACGCTGCAGCAGTTGCCCCTACTTTTATTTTAATGGAAGATAACCCATGTCCCCATAGAGCTGACATCGTCGATGACTACCTGGAGAGTGAAGGGATTGCGCATATGGCGTGGCCAGCATATTCGCCCGACCTTAATCTCGTTGAAAATCTTTGCGATTCTCTCGGCCGTGCTGTATCTTCACGTTTCCCACCTCCAGCCACTCTTATTGAGCTGGAAACTGCTCTACAAGAAGAATGGCGATTGCTTAATTCTGCGGTGGTTGACCACCTAATTGAAAGCATGGTCACAAGGTGTAAACTTTGCATATAGATGAGGGGGATCACATTCCCTAGTAATGTCCTTTTTTTCATTTTATGCTGTTTAATTTCACTTTATACATAATTCTGCTTAAGTCTCCAGTATTTCATTATCTAATGACTTACAAAAATTTAATATTGTTTTCATTTCTGTATATAATTATTGATTTTGTTTTATGCATAAATATATATGCTACTTTCCTGCCGAATTTTATGCCAATCAAAGCAGTATTTGTTGATTTTTTTGCATTTTACATCTTCGTGCTTAACTTTTCGAAGTGAGTGTAGATATAGATATATCTTTAAAAAATAGCTTAAAATGATTTGACATGACAACAAGTGAACAGGTTTATATCTTATGAGTTCAAAAGGCTTATTTTTCATGAGCAGCTTATACTTTATAAGTTATAACACTCTTCGAAGTTAGTTGGGCAAATCGGTATGTGAGAAAACGATCTTCTCTAACAAGGAAAGAAATTGTTTTATCAACCCTCTGAAAGGAACAGGAATATTTCGGAGAAATTCCATTCAAGCTTTCCAGAATGATAGCAAAAAACGATAGGCCATGGTGGTCTATATGCACTTGGGCACAAAATTTCCTTCGAGTTTAAATTTAATAAAAGAATTTTTGTGCTCAAATATCTACTGAACGACTATAGTTAATGCAAAACAGAGCTAAATAATTTTACGATAATTTTGAAATGAACTGTAAACTTTTAAGCACACGGTTTAAATTAACATACTGAAAGAGTGGTGCAATTAACCTTATTTCGAGATTTAACAATATTGAATTAAATAAAAAGAAAATAGCTAAAATGTAAAGTACTAATAAAAAAAAGAAGAAATCGATGAGTTAACATAATGAGCTCTATTGTTTAGATCATATCTCTAAATATGAATGCTTTGATCTGGAATGTCCGAAAGAACAAGTTTCCATCAACGTAACACAATTACGGCTCCATACTCTTTCTTTTTTATTCCTTGAGTTGCTTAAATCATTTTTGATGTAATTTAATATTAATCAAATAAAAATCTTTGATAGAATGAAAGACACGAAATAGACGAGGGAAAAAAACAGTGTTCTCTGCTATTAACTAATCAGGTCAATGCACAAATAAAACTGGCCCATCCTAATTCAAAAGAGAGGATTTAAGAATTAAACTATAAAAAAATAATTTTTGTAGCATTTTTAAACATTTAATAAGTTTTTTCAAGGCTGTGCTTAATGATTTTTCCGCTATTTAGTCCTTTGTTGTACTTTCCCTTGCTTTTCGCGATCTTAATAGATCTTCGAAAAGCAAGATATCTTAATTTCTGACATATTGGATAATAGGCAATTTCAAATATTTATTTGCTTCTTCTTGAAGCAGTGGGAGTAAAAAATGATCTCATCATTATTGCTGTTATTAAATCTGCATCTTACTAATAAATTTGTTCCATTAGTTTTCTTTTCACGAACTTCTTTTATGTGAATTCGAAGTAGGTTAACAATGCGCTGGCGTGAAATCAACGACCACATACTTCCTACGTTATTAAAATACACTCACGTTTGTGAAAATTGCAACACCATGAAGGACTTACGCGAGTGAGCTGAAATTTTCAGGAAATGCAAAGTAGCGCATGATATGCAAATGATTAGAATTGCAAATCCGTAGCGCATGCATATGCTGAGCAGCGCCCTCTGAACGGCTGATGGATCCGAATAAATAGACGGCTGTAGCGAGGCGTGTATGGTTATCGGTGGTTATCTGCTAGTGGTAAACGTTAACTCAATCTGTACTTATGCCTCGTCGACGAAAGAGAGCGAGATTTGAACAACTTACAGAGTTTGAACGAGAGAGAATCATCGGCCTTCGTGAAGCTGGATTGTCGTATCGTGCAGTAGCCTCTCGTGTGCAGCGTAACAGCAGCACAGTGATGCGCGTTTGGAAGCAGTGGACGGACGAGTGTCGGACAACTCGGAAATCCGGGAGTGGACCCCGAAATGTGACGTCAGCTCGCGATGATAGACACCTGGTCCGCATGGCGCGGACGGACCGTACAGCTTCCTCTAGACAATTGGCAGCACTGTGGTCAATAGCTACAGGTGTTTCATTGTGTGCTTCATCAATTCGTAGACGTCTGCTGCAGTGTGGACTGCGCGCACGGACTCCTTTATACAGGATCCCCCTAACGCACGACCATCGCCGCCTGCGGCTACAATGGGCCAATCAGCATAGAGACTGGCGTGCTGATTGGCAGCATGTCGTGTTTTCTGACGAATCCCGCTTTAATTTGTGGTACCATGATGGCCGCATTCGTGTCAGACGCTATGCCGGTGAACGCCACCTTCCGGAGTGCATTATCGAACGCCACAGTGGACGAACACCCGGAGTTATGGTCTGGGGCGCCATAGCATATCATAGACGATCTCAATTGCTACGAATTGTGGGCAATCTGAACAGCAACCGGTATATCCGTGAAGTTCTACAGCCCGAAGCTGTTCCCTTCCTTCAAAGCTTGCCAGGCGCTGTATTTCAACAGGACAATGCCCGCCCTCATACTGCTCGGATTGTTAAATCCTTCTTTGCAGCGCAGCAGGTACAGCTTCTTCCTTGGCCTGCGTGTTCCCCGGATATGTCGCCAATTGAACATGTGTGGGATGTCATTGGTCGGCGTCTTGCTCGTGATCCTCGTCCTGTTGCGTCTGCAGACGAACTTTGGGTACGCGTACAAACGATATGGAATGCTCTTCCTCAGTCAGACATTCAAACTTTGTTTGACTCCATGCCACGTCGTGTAGCAGCACTTATTGCGGCGCGTGGTGGCCACACAAAATACTGATTCTGATCTCTTGTTCTTGTTTGTTTGCTTTGAACATTTAATCATTTATTTGTACCACTACCACTCAACTGTGTATTAAATTGCATTCAATTATGACGATTCCTTCTTGGTGTTGCAATTTTCACAAACGTGAGTGTAATTGTTATCTGCATTCTGATGGAATAGTCTCGTAGGATCAATTGATCTCTGCCGTACATTATTTTTGATATCGAGAGGAAAACGTGGATCAGTTTCTGTTACTAAAAACTGATATGTCGTCCAGACGGTATAGTAGTTAGGTGAGCCTAGTATGGTACCGAAGGACTTGGGTTCGAATTCCGAAGAAGGCATGCATGTTTGCACATGTTTAGTGCTTTTGCGGCAGAGCACTCTATGGCGAGAAGTCCTCTTGGGTGGATTGGTGGTAAGTGAGAGGATGTTAGACACTTGGATTTCCCCCGGGGTGCTCTCCCTCAAACTCGGGGTGGAAATAGAAGTCCAACCTCTTTGAGGCTCTGACAATCATTCTTCCACGAAATTCATGGACAAAACAACAACAACAAAGACTGATATAAGGAGTAGATGAGTAAAAAAGATGGATGAAGGAAAAAGGACCTTTGGAATAACAGAATTGCCGTACTTCCAATTTAAAAGGCAACACGGAAGATGAGGTCCATTGTCAATTCAAAATCATAATTAATGCGAGCAGATAAAAACGCAGAAAAATGAGTAAGCTATGTAAAATATTATGAACACTTTACTTGTGTTTTCAATGAGTTTAATCAGGAGAATAAATTTATTTCATCATACAAACTAAGCCAGTGTTCAAGAGTAAATGAACATAGATAAAATAACGGAAGAATAAATAACGCAAACGAAAAACTCAAATCATCATGCCCTCATCAGCTCCCACTGATGTTATTAGAGCTACGAGGCATGTTTTCAAAGTACGTACAGTTTTTGAAATTCCGGCGTGGTAGCGCTGCGGTCCGTATTATCCCTCGTGTGCACTGTTTCTTTAAATCTGCTGAAAGTCACAAATGCCATTATGGAAACTTTCGACGGTCTTAACATCCCCCTGGGGATCGAGTGCGGGGGCAACTTCTGGCGTCCTAGCTAGAGCCTGTACCTGGACAGATTCGACTTCTAGGGTAAATAACCAATCTTCATAGTGACTAGAATCATCGTTATTTGGTGGTAGGTTCATGCTCTGCAGGGACTGTACTGGTATTGTCTTGTCTGCCCCTTGATTGTGGGGACGCTATATAGTAGTTAGATATCGAAGGTTGTCCTTGGGAGTTTGGCTGTCGTAAGTCAACATTGGTGAACAGACCACGTTGTTCTATGTTCTTTTTGTTAATGATTGCATTGCTGGCCATTTTTCTTATTCCCAGACTTTGTGCATTTCTGTCCCTCTGTGTTAATCGGCGGAGGTGGGACAGTTACGTCTCCTTGGATCGCCTCTAAGGTTAAGCCATTATAACCGTGTAGGGCAACATAAATTTAAGTTATATCTCTGAGACCCTTCTAGTGTACTGCCTTAACGTTTGTTTTGGGGTGTTTAAAATGGCTTCGCCGACTGAAAATCCCGCTGAGTCGGCCATTCGTTTCCTCAGTGCTATGAACACTAATTTCTGACATTAAAACTCCTGACAGTTTGATGCCAGTTCGTCCTGCCGCTGCTATCAAGAAAAAACGTCTAACTGCATTCCGGCAGAAAAACTTAATGTTAAATCAAGATAATGCAAACCACATGTGTCTGCATTCGTCAGCTGGACACTGTAGGGACTCGAATTGGATCTTTCGCGACACCCACCCTATAGCCTCGACATCGCTCCTTTCGTCTTTTACATTTTTTCACACCTGCAGCTACCTCTTGCTAGTGCTATCTTCCATTCTGCACAGGACGTCATCAATGAGGTTGATCCGCTTTTGGACTCGCGGCTACCAAGTTTCTGGGTCGAAGGCTTTGAAAAACTACTAAAACGTTGGCAGAAAATCATAGATTTAGGTGGTGATTACTAACAGCACTAAAGGTAATGTTTCCATTTTTTTATCTAACTTTATTAAGGACGTTTTTTGGCGGAAAACTATCATTACAACCAGATATTTTGTGATTTTTACTGTTGAATTTTACGTGGCGGAAGTGCGAAGAGCGAGATATTTAATAAATGAAGTTAAACACGCCAAAAATAAAAAGACAAAAAAGTGCTTTGTAAGTCATCTTACTAAGAAAACTGACCATTGAAAAAAAATAGAAAATGATATACCAACACTTAACGTTGTATTGGGAATTCGGACTGCTATGCTGCTGTTAAAATTTTATGAGTTTGATGTTGAATTATATGTGGCGTAGTGCAAAGAATGTGATGCTCAATAATAAAGCTATAAAGATTTTTAAAGAAAGGTGTTAGCATGAGTGAGTCCGAGAGCAGACTGGTAACCTGTGACGCATAGCGAGGGCAAAAAAACCTTAACAAATCCTCTAGTGCGAGGCTAAAATATGAATCCTTTCAGATTTTCTTTCTTTTCAATATAGTCTGTTCAATTCTATATTTCAATAATATTTCAATACATGATACCTCTTCATATTATTAGATGATGACTTTTGATTAACATGAACTGTCACAAAGAAAATTCATTTTCGTACATGACATTACCTGAATAAAAGCATTAGTTACAAAAGAGAAAGATAACTTGTCCCTTTCTTTTCATTCTCTGGCGCATGAAAACGTGGTTTTTCATTTGTAAGAAAAATTTTGTAGGACAAAAAGCAATGACGTAAAATCTTTCATTTAGGTTCAAAATTATAGAAATTTATTATTTATAACAAATAAGTAATTTAAGAATAATAAGTACATTTCGACAGTATTTTAATAGTTTCTCGTTTATAGGATTTATTTTCAGAAAAGCTGTTGACGTTTGAAAAACTAGAATAACTATTGAGTTAATTTCATCATCGGTCTTACATCATGTCTGTGTTTATTTATGTAAAATACATGAAATGGCATAATAACTGTGTATTGTTTTTTTAGACTTTTTTAGACTTTGCGTAACACTTCATGTTTATCTGTGGCATTAAAAGCCAAAAGCATTGGTAAAGTTTTGGTGCTTTTTAGGTTTAATTGCTTCTTCGAAATATTTTCTCTTGACTCTTCGTGACAATGAAATGTTTGATGAGTCACGAAATTGTTGACGGTTTCATAATTGCTTTTAGGTGTTATTTTGAAATTTTTTCTTGAAAACATGAGAGCTCTTAAGATGACTGAAAGTTTAGTAAATATTTAGATGGTAATCATCTGTGCGTTTCTAGTGACTGTACTTTTCAGTGCAAACATATCAGTTTGCGTACTCCTTTAAGTTTTATCCTTTAAGTTACTTTAAGTTTTAAGAAAGAAATATCAAGACATTTCTTATTTTCATTTTCCTGATTTCTTTTCCTACTGAAATTGAAAATATTGCTACTTTAAGAAAATATTTGGAC
The DNA here is from genome assembly GCA_000611955.2 of Stegodyphus mimosarum. Classification (NCBI taxonomy): domain Eukaryota; kingdom Metazoa; phylum Arthropoda; class Arachnida; order Araneae; family Eresidae; genus Stegodyphus; species Stegodyphus mimosarum. The sequence continues at coordinate 421,881 of KK114556.1, forward strand.
AGTTACGTACTAACGCAACCACCTCAGTTTGAAGTTGCCAAATTTTTAAAATGCGCCAAACTCTGCCAACCATGCTCGTAATAGTTCCTTACTTTTAGCAAGCAAGATTGCCATTTTCTTATATGTTCTTTTGTTATACTGGAACGGCTTTTGCAGAAAAATTGTAACATTTTTTGTCGTAAATTCAGTTTTAAGACATATTTGTGGGATTAGGCTGCAGTGGAAAAAATTGCTCTAAAGTTCATGTAGGAATACAGTATTTTGCCAGAAACTCTCTTAAAGGGAGCAGTTTCTTTGAATTCTTTCGTAATGCGATTATCATGAATTTTCGGCAAGAACAAAACAAAAATTCGCTTGTAATTAAGTTTATTCATTGATTTTTGGTATAAATGCATAATTAAAGCGCAAAATATGCATTTGTGTAATATTTTTTTCAATTATAAGGCGTCTTTCATTTTCTTCTAAAAACAAAATCTGCAAATTCATCCAAGGTGGTTGCGCTAATACATAAATATAAATATTTGTTGCAAATCTAGTGCATAAGCCATCCAATGAAATAAAAGTACAATTACATCTTGAACTTGTATAGTTACATCTTGTCTTTTCTTTGTTAAACAGTCTGGCAAATCTCCAAATGGCGTTTGCTTTGAAGTAATATCGGAGCAATTTTGCTTAGTCATTTTTAACGATAGAATTGTAATTTTAAGATTTTATGTTCCCTAGCTTCAATTTTTGGGAAGGTTGAATCTTAAACCAGTAGTGGTATTACTATCATCACTGCTTATATAAAAATTGTTGCAGGTGTTAAACTGAAATCTGCATACTATGCCTCATATATACACTGGTGTGCAAAAATTAAGGACGAGACCGTTTTTTTCAATATAACTTTGTACAAAAGCTTTCCGAATCAACACATTTAATACCGGAAGATCCCCAAAACGTAAGAACATGAGTAATGTAAGCAACACTTACTAAAAGAGAAATCAGAGGGATAAAAAGAAGCTTTATTGAAAAAGTAGCATGGAGCGCAATGCGACTGAAGGCCGAAACATCCCTGTGATGGGTGTCCAGCAAGAAAAATCCGGTCTTTAATAGGAGATATGATCTCCCCTGACTGCTAGGCAGGTTTCACAGCGTCTGCCCATGCTGAGAATGGGGGTGTCAATGAGTTGTTGAGGCATTGCTGCCCATTCGTCTTGCAGCGCCAATCGAAGCTCCGGAATCGTTACTGGTGGTAAGGTACGAGCTGCCAAGCGTCTGCCTAGAAAATCCCATACATGCTTGATGGGATTGAGATCCGGAGATTGTGCCGGCCAATCCATACGTTCAATATCCTCACTCTCTAAGAGCTGTTCGGCAGCTACTGTGCGATGACATGGTGCATTGTCGTCCATGAAAAGGAACTGCGGACCCATAGCGCCTCTAAAAAGACGCACATATGGAAGAAGAATCTCGTTACAATAACGGGTCCCGTTGACTGAACCTGCGTCGAAGATGTGAAGGTCTGTACGACTACCAAGCATGATGCCTCCCCAAACGAGAACACCGCCACCTCCATACCTGTCCCTTTCAATGATGTTCGAGGGATGATTGCGGCTTCCCCGCTCTCTCCAGATGAGTATGCGATGAGAATCGCTACTCAGACTGAATCTGCTCTCATCTGTAAAGAGTACTCGTCCCCATTCATTGTCTCTCCAATTCCGGTGTTCCCGGCACCACAGAGAACGCCTTCTCCGATGGGCAGGCGTTAGAGGTACACACCGTACAGGGCGTCGTGCAAACAGACCACCACCGTGCAGTCTTCTGGCCACGGTAAAACGCGATATCGGTCGACCAGTCGCCTGTGTCGTGTATCTAGCGATTTCTCCCGCTGTCTGCCGCCTGTTTCTTCTGCCCTGTAAGGCAATATACCGGTCATCTGCGGGTGTGGTTCCTCGTGGACGACCACTACTTAACCCCTGGATATCTGTAGTAGTTTGAAATTGTATCCAAAGTTGTGAAACGATGCTGTGAACAATTCCGAACTCTGCAGCCACACTTGTCACAATGCGGCCTTCTTCCAACTTCCCAATGATTTGACCTCGTAAAAGCATCCAGATGTCCTCTAACAGATTGATGATTCGCCATTTCTCGCTGAGGCAGCAACTGAAAATACTTAAATCATTTTTCTGGAAGTCGAGTGTTAGTTACGTGGCCCCGAATGTTAATCAGATTACCTCAAAACACCTTTGAAAATAGTTATTATTTTAAGTGTTCGTAACTCGAGACACCGTTTGTCATCCGAGGCGTTTTTTGTTCAGACAATTCGTTCGTGAGTCGACTTCTTCGTGAACTAAGTCTTTCGTAATCGAATGCTCCATTATATGCAGATTACAAATTATACTATATTGAGAATAGTGAAACTATAGTTCCACTTTCTTTATTAATCAAAGATTTGGTTTGGAAAATTTAGCATTATTATTGGTTAAAAGATGTTTTGAATCATTGTAGTACATGCATCAACACAAGTTTCATTGTGGTATATGCGTCACAAGTAACTTATAAGAGTCAAATTACAAAAATTAAAGGTATAGAATTCAGAGAAATGTCTTATATATTACTATTTTTAAGCTAGAAAGGAAAAGGAACCACACCAAACAGAAGACTTAAGCACTATTGTTAAATTAAAATTATAGTTCTAGTTTACATATTCTTTATTTTACATTCACGTCTCCCGGTAACTTTTTCTCAGTATTAAAACAAAGTAAGTCCCGATTTTTACTTTATTGTACGAAGTAATGAAAGTATTGTAATCGCAAAAAATTTCGGCTATAGATTTCAACGTAAATATCCATTTTGACCTTTCCCAAATCCATTCTGACTACTTTTTTGCGTTACGTCAGTACATATGAACAGAATAAAGAACTTCCAAAACGTATATCAAAATATATTCAAAAGGGATTTAATGACGTACGTATGTGTTTCCCATAACTCGAAAAACGATTCAGCTTTGAAATTTTGTGTGCAGGATTGCTATAATAACTAGTTTTGCGCCTCCTTTTCTTATTGCAATCTGCAGTAAATCATTGGTACAGTTATGTACTTCAAATTACAGTAGTGTTTTAAATGACAAAAATATTCATGGTTTAACAATCTCAGATTTTTTACAAAATTAATTTTGGACAAATAACGAAATATAACTTTTAATGCGGAATCCCGGTTGCTGTACTTGTATTTGGTAAAGTTTCATTCTACAAAAATTGACGGGAAATTTAATTTCAGAATTTGCAATTTTTGATGTTATTTTCAACTTACCTTGAGGTACTGGCTAATTAAGTTAGAATAATTCGGGAAAATAAGTCTGAATAAAATGCAACAAAAAATTTGTATACTGTAATAGGCCATACAAGTCACGTGGAGTCCACATCGGATATGTTTAATCTGTTTTCATATGTATGTGAGTTTCACTTCTTAAATAAAAGAAATGAAAGATCTTTTTAAAATTTTCCAGTCAACTGTGTTATTTTCCTTTGTAACTGCTTATCACGCCTTTTAAATATTAAGTTGACATTTTATGAATTAGATTGCAAACTCACAAACACGTTCTTTTTCTCTGCCTTTTTTTCACAAAAATACTTGATTTCAAAAAAAAAAAAAAAAGTTTTAATTTCGATTTTACACAAACGACATTCTGATACAAGAAGTAAGAATTCCTTTTGAAACACAAAGAGATGTTTCCTAATGAAACACAAATATTTTGTATGTATTTGATTTTGATCACCTAAAATCTTAAACAGGAAAACTCTTTCTCATATTTTTCTGACATTGATTTAATCGAACAAAAGTCTCTCCTCCCCAATAAAATGTGATTTCTTGAATTTACACTGACATTTTCGAATTCTGTATTGAATCATCATCAACATTTGTACTGTAACGCGATAGAAAATCTGCAGGGAGGGTATTTAAAAGTAAAGAACGATGTAAGTAAACAAGCAGAATGGATGAAATTAAAAAAAAAAGAAACGAAAATGCATTGTTAACAATTGGAAAAAAATACAAATTACAAAACAAACAAATAAACAAAAATCATGAGATTTTTCTGAAATGTTATCTGAAACTTCGAAGTAAATCAAATTTGAACACAAAAGAAGAAAAACAGTTATCTATTTTGTTAAGAATGCGGAAGCAAACAATGCTTATGTATATTGTACTTGATACTTGATCGTAGAAAGCAATGCACAAAGCTATCTGCAAGCGTCATAAAAAAAGTAAAAACTATTTGTATTTCAAAATGAGTATTTTTCGACTTGCTGAAATACTTTTACTTTTAAAGTGTTATTTGCTTCTTTTTGGAGAGCGGTTTAAACCTTTAGGACTCTGGAAGTGAGGATGATCGCTTGTTTATAACGGATCGCCTGTTAGTTAATTAATTGTATTTTAATTTAGACATTCTAAGCTGTGTTCTTTATGATTTTATACGCCATTTATGAATTGTTTGTATTTTCTTCTCGTGAAACTATTGCAACGAAAACTGTGTTCTATTAGCCTTTAGCTGCCCTACACATTGAATTCAAATGAAGAGGTATGTGACTTCTTTTATAACCAAAAGTAACTTTGCCGCATTCATGTACCGTCACTATAATTCAACAGCATATGATGATGATTACCAAGAATACACCTTTTATGAAAGTTAAAATCAAATTTCTATTTGAAGATGAAAACTTCTCTTACGCATTTCAATTCTAACATGCTTGCTTTCTCCATATAAATCACAGTTTTGACATCGAATTTTTAATACTAAACCGCAGTTCTTACAATCATGGAGACTTAGTTGTTCCTCCCGATGGCATTGCTAGCCAACTGCAGCTGCTCAGCATTTCAGTCAATAAATCTTTCTCGGATTTCTGAGAAAGGAATATGGTGTACTAATATCGACTGTCAATTCCGCGCTGTCACCTCCTAAAAACACAAGAACCTGAGTTAAAATTGATACAGTAAGATTCATTAACTTAGAAGTTCCTTCTGGAAACAATAGTATAGTATTCATTCAAAATGATTGCATCATAAAAGTGATGATTGTATCATCAAAACTGTAAAAGAACAGAAGATGATGTGTTATTAGGTAATAAACATAAAGATGGTGTAGAAGTTTTGAAAGAAAAATAGATTCCGGTATTAAATAAAGTGTATACAGTAATGTTTCAGAAGAATCAGACTTTAGCATTGATTTAGAAGCAAATAATGTATTTGTTGCAAGAAATTCGAGTTCCAATTTAATAAAAATATTGCTACGGATTTTGTATTCATTTAGCTATTTATTTAGAATCGTAATTAAAATTGTTTTATTTTCCCGTGCAACGCAGACGAATTTGAAGAGAAAGCTACGTCGGAAAAGTAAAAATACAGTCAGTCAGTCAGTCAATGATTTTATAGCCGAATTATTGCAAATAATGCAACTTTACCGGCTCAATGACAAAATTTGCCTAAAAAGGCCACAAGACGTTGAAAGTCCAGACAAATAAAAAATAAAAGAGTAAAGGTCAAAAGGGAAGCCACAAGTGGCAAATACAAGACGACTGAAAAGATATACAATGCATAATAAATATAAAATATACAAGTTTAAATACGATACAGTATCATGAGTTACAAAACAGTTAATGTAAATTGAAAAGTATAAGTAAGGTAGGCACCAAAAAAAATACAAGAGCGCGTGCACTTAGTATTTAATAAACAAATATCTCGTAATTGCTGTTGCCATCCAGAAATATCAAGAAAATGGATTTTACCAGAATGTTCTGATGAATAATTAAAAAGCTTATAAAAGCCGAATTAAAACACCTCAGCTCAGTTGCTGTTGTTTTAAGCGAACTGTATGTTTACTTAGCACTGTTATTGATTGTAGCGAATTCGCTGTAAGATTGGATTAACTTCCTCTGTTTTGTATTGAGTTCTGTTTAACGTTTGAGATATTGTGGTATTGTACGAATATCTCTGAGAAAATATTTCATCATTTTGTTTTATTTTTTGTGAAAAGAATAAATTAACTTTTTATTGACTTGTGCATTCAATCCATTACGAACCCGTACGCAGGCAACAACATTTATTGAATGCATTTTGTATTTCATTTGTAGCAGTGTCTCATTAATCCAGATTCGTTGAGGATTATAGCTATCTGATATAATGAAATTTCAGATTAATTGCAATAACATTAAAAATGTGACCAAAGGCTTGAAATCGATTGAGTGAAGGATGAGATTATTTTCATTGAGATTTTCTGCCTGTATTGGTTATAGTTTTTTTGAATGCTGCAAAACACCCGATCACAAAATATATCTACGTCAGTCGATAAAGCCTTTCGTGAAGCACTTTTTAAGGAAAACTAAAACGTATTTACATTACCAGATGGGAAAATGCACGAAGGCTCCGACGCAGCTATTCCTTTCGCCAAGACTTCTACTTAAGTCGAACCACTTGTGTTCGGCCGCTTCAAAAATCAAGTAAATTTCGAAATAAGTTACGAATTTTATACTCCGACGCTTATTTATAAGAAAAAAATATTTAATTACTTTTATAAATTTTATGAGTATTTTTCTGAAAATTTAATTAAAGAAATAAAACCCTTTGCCTTCAGAAATTCTCGAAAAGTATTGCCAAGAGGAAGCAAAATATGTATGAATGAAAATGGGTTGAGGACCACTGGTTATACTCCTAAGCTATTATTGTAAATTAAAGTTTAATAAAACTAATTTATTAACACGTCAACTTTAACGTTACACAAAGTCTAATGTTTAACAGAATCAGAAGTCCGACTTCCAGAACCAGAAACACGTTCAAATTAAACAGAATGCTAATTAGAAATTTGCATGCTTAACTAAAGCATGGCTCTCTCGTAAGTATTCTCGAAGCAACAGCGGCTAACAGAAGCTGAAGTCAATAAGTTTAATTCAACAGTAGAGAATCTAAAGCTAAATAATGAGTTAAGTGCTGCTAAGCGCTCTTTCTGAAAAGTCAAGAACTCTAAGCTTATTGATGCTTTAGCTGATTTGCATTCTGATGGAAACTGATGACAGCGGGAGTTCAAACAAAACCTAGATTAACACAATTCTTATGAGTTTTGTGATTTGTATATTATTGAGGACAACTATTTTTCTTTCTCAATTTACAAATACTTTATTAAATTCATGTTCGAAGAATTTGAGGTCATGGCACTAAGGAGGATTCTTTGACTATATTTGGAAATACATACCATTCTGCACAGCATGACGTGAAATAATATTTTGATAAAATGCACACGAAGAGGATATTCACGACGACACGTTCTTTTTTAAGCTCATTGTTAAAGAAAGTGCATAATGCAGAAGTTGTTGTAGGGCAGTAGCTTTCCAAAAAATATTTCTTATGTTATCATATTTCTTCCATCCATCAGAACGCTTGCCTTACTATGTGGCATCTAAGGAGACTAAATCCTTGGGAATGCCGGACAAGAGAACTCATCTGTTCACACAAAGCGACTCATATGACATAAAATGAGACATGATATAATATAAATGAGATTCGTATACAAATACGACATTTTTGGAATAATCCATTCTCCAATAATCGGCAATACGTAACCACGGTAAACATTTACGATATGAAACGCTTAGCATATGAACACGAAATCGTCTGCGTCTGAGGAGACCCACATTTAACAGATAATGATGAAGTGAGTATTTGAACATTTTAGCTCCTAAGACCGTAACTGAAAAAAATGTGAGTAATGTAAATGATGAATGCCCATACTTTGATTCCACCACTTCAGTACCAAAGCCTTTCACGGATGCTCAGGCTTATTGCACGTGTTTGCTCTTCCCAGATTGTAACATGCCCGCACAAAAACGAGACTCCTCGTTGCAGTAAAACATCTCTTCTTCCTTTAGACTGTGAATAACATCAGATGGTTATACTGAAGATAGTTACACTGTTTATTTTAAAATAAAAACATTGTATTTTCAAAGTTGGCAACGATTGTACAAGTTCTAAGGCTGAAACGGTCACTTTTGTTTTATTATTATCCTAATAGCTTCAATTATCATCTGTTTTGTAGCTTGAATCCTTATAAAATAAATTAGTTTCTTTTGCTACTGGTAGTATTGTGTTCCTCTTAATTTGCAAAATTTTGGCCTGCCTCGAGCCGCAGAAGAATGGCTGTCAAGAAGAATGTCACTATTTTGAACAAGCAGGAAGCTGGTTTAAAAAATAAGCTTACTCGTACAGAAAAACTCATAGAAGCAAAAAAAACGAAGCTGATGCACTTTATACGTTTTACGTTTCGCTTTTTTTTTCTAATTACTCAGTATTCAAATAGAATTTCGAAAAATGAACTAAACGTAGATGATACTTGTGCCACGAATTTGAAAACAGCTAATATTCCTCTTCCCTTAATTCCTTTACCGAAAATGTCTGTTTCTTACGAGGAGTGAAGTAATTTCCAAACTACATTTAATTATCTGATATCTAAAAATCCTCATTTAACAGATTCTAAAATTTTTTTTTTATTTACAAGATATGCTTCTAGGCCAAACATAATTAATTCAAATCTCGGACGACACGTGTAAGAACAGTCGTAGATGGCATGTTTTTAACTCTATCCTAAACTGAGTGAAGAATAGGCTAAAGAACTTTGAGAAAACCTAGACATTCAAAGATATGAATCACACCGAGAGATTTGATATCGTCAAGAAACATACACTGTGATTAAATTCTCACCCCCTAAAAGAATCCTATGAATTATAATCGTAAAGTATCTGAATGAAGGTCAAAGATGACTTGTTCAATTTGTAAACTTAAACATCATACCTTATTATACAGAGAACTGAGTAAAGATTCCACACCCGCTTTGATTGAATCGCAAACTGAAAAGATGCAGACAGACGCCAAGGTATTGACTCCAGCTCAATCGTTAAAAATGACTTCTAAAAAAGGAAACAGATTTTTGTGTACAGCTTTCTTTCATATTCAAGATATTATTTCAACGTAAACATCTTGTGGTGGTAACACTTAATTCAGCTTGTCACTGTAATTTTATAAGTATTAAATGTGCTAATTCGTTGGGATTTAATATTAAAGGATTTTTGCTCTTATTTCAAGAATTAATGGTAATGTCCTAAATACTAAATAAAAAAATGACAATTATCAAATTTAAACGTTTTTTATAAATTTAATTTTAATTTTTTGGTCATACAAGAAGTTGTTAATATTAGTACACCTAAATTTATTTGCATTTCTCAAATAAAAATTCTCGGCATTGTTTTAGCAGATCCTGAATTTTACAAAACCAAGGAAATTGATGTATTGCTAAGTCCGAGTTGTTTTTTGAGTCTATTAGAAGTGAAAATTTCTCACGGAAGACTACAAATTTCTGTTTCAAGAAACTGTATTTGGTTATGTGATATCGGGCTGAAATGAAGCTGTTAGTTCAATACAAAATAATTCCTTTATTGATCATTGCTACTTATCTGTGAATCTTGCATGTTAAATTAAATATTTAAGTCCTTCTGAGAGATAGAAAATGTAGAAAGTTACTCTTAATGCAAGATTTTGGGCAATTTTAATTTTATTAATTCATGTTTTGCAAGCATTGCCCCAAACAGGACAGGCGTAGGTAAGGATGGGAAGTAACATGGATTTGTAAATGAGTTACTCGTTATCTATTGAAAAAATACTATTCGGAGTAATTAGGGGGGCGAGTGTATGTTTACGCTCTCGGAACTTGGCAAGAATACTTGTAACGCGAGGGGACCAGGTGAGACAATTATGAAGGATAACTCCTAGGTATCGGGCTTCCTTCGTCCAGGGGATTGGCGTACCATACATTTTAACATTTAGGTTCATATCACACATCTTTTTCGTGAAAAGGATAGCATCAGACTTTGAAACATTTATTTGTATTTTCCAAGAGGTAAGCCAGGATTCCAGTGCATGGATGTGATTCTGTAGTGCTTGTAAAACTGAGTCATGAGATGCGCTGTCATGAGATGTGCGTTTGCTTCTGCGAGGATTGCCGTATCATCTGCATGCATTGCTAGCGTGGTGTGTGATGTATGTGGGATGTCGTTCGTGTATATATTAAAGAGTAAGGGGCCTAAAAGGGACACTTGTGGGACCCCGGCCTTAATTGGTCTAGGATTTGAGGTTGAGTCGTTAACACGAACGATAAAGTGTCTGTTTGACAGATAGGATTTTATGATGTTAGTGATGTAACCTGAGATGCGCAGGGTGTGTAGTTTGTATAACAGGCCCTCTAGCCAAACTCTATTGAAGGTCTTTGCGACGTTTAAGGAAATTGCTCCCATAATAATTTTATTCTGAAGACCTGCAGATATCATTTCAGTTACACGATATAGCTGATGCACAGATGAATGCTTATGTCTGAATCCATATTGGTCTTCCGTAATGATGTTGTGCTCTTCCGTGAACTGAAGTAACCGTTGGAATAACACATACTCTGCTATTTTACTCAGGCTTGATAATAAGCTCAAAGGCCTATAAGATGCTGGTTCGTTTGCTTGCTTTCCAGGTTTGAGTATTGGTGATATAATGGCAGATTTCCAACTTGATGGAAAATATCCCAGATACAGAATTGAATGGATAATTTTAACAAGTTTGAGGGACATGTTTTTATTTATCTTTTTGATCATTTTGTTAAAAACATTGTCCAGTCCTGGACCTTTACAGCATTTAAGTTTTGATATGTACTTAAAGACCTCCGACGGAATGACAGGAGGCATGTTGTTTGCGTTTTGCTGTGGAGTAAAATTTTTTATGGCTTGTGAGACTAGAGATTCTGTTGATGGGTGTGAGATGTTGTTTATGGTGAACTGAAAAGCATAAAGATCGGCTAACGACTCAGCTTTCTCAAGTTCGGTGTAGGCAAATCCATTCAGGCTTTTCAGGGACCGAATGTTGGTGTGGCATGTGTGCGATTTTGATGTAGCTTTCCAAAATTAATTGACTGAATCTTGTCGGATATAGTTTGCACTTACTACCCCTTGGGGTTGGTTGGACCAGCCATTACAAGAGCTCAAATATATTTATACAAAGGTTATTTCAAACTGATTTTCACTAACTACTTTCCAGACAGATATCTCTTGAATGCCACAACTTTGTCTCAACGCTTCCTGTAATCGAAGATATGCGTGTTTCGAGATGTGTGTTAAGCAGCGATATAAAAAATTATTATTTACAGTTTTGCTGATGGCCGAGAAGCTGAGTATGGAGCTGAAGTATTTTTTGATCAGCTGCCACAATTCAAATTGGAGCTAGTCTTATGGCACATTTTTTATCATAATTCATTACTCATTTTATGTTACCTAAAAGATGTATTAGCCAATCGATGCCTTAGTGCATAAGACGCCTGCAAACTACACTCGTGTCCATAAATTAAGGATAATTCGGAGTCACGGGGAAAACGAACTCTAAAATAAATATATCACCTGTAAAATCACTACAGACATCTTCAAGAATCATATGCAAATTTCAGGAAGTAACCAGATGATACCGATGGTAGGTCACAATGACGAAAGTGTAAGAGAGTGATATATAAAGAATACAGGCAAAGAAGTAAAATTGTTCGCAGGCGCTTTATAAGAATTTCATTGCAATAACCGAATAGTTATGACACAAAGGACGCATTTGGATGATTTTTTACGTGGTAGAATTATCGGCCGTCTGGAATGTGGGCGTACCCAACTGGAAGTATCAGACGAACTTGGAATTGCCCAGAGTGTCATCTCCAGGCTTTGGCAACGATTCCAAGATGATGGTAATGTGAGTAGACGTTACAGCACAGGTCGCCCCAGAGTTACAACGCCGAATGAGGACCGGTATTTGGCAGTTACTGCCAAAAGAAACAGGCGGAGCACAGCCTCAGACCTGTCTCGTCAGCTCTGTTCAGCTACTGGTACGACAATTTCAAGGCAGACCGTGTACAGACGCTTAGGGAAGATTGGTCTATATGTTCGTAGACCTGTCAGATGCGTTCCACTTACTGCAACTCACTGTCGTCTGCGGTTAGCCTGGAGTAGAGAGCATGCATTGTAGATACGGCAACAGTGGGCTTGTGTGATGTTTTCCGACGAGTCCAGGTTTAGCTTGCAGTGTGATTCTCGCAGGACTTTCATATGGAGAGCTCTAGATACCCGTTACTACCAAGAAAATTTCATTGAACGACACCGTTACGGTGGTGCAGGAGTGCTCGTTTGGGGTGGAATTATTCTGGGTTCCAGAACTGACTTGCATGTTCAAATTGAAACCATGACAAGCAAAATCTATCGGGATGTCAATCTGGAACAACATGTACGTTTGTTTCGGGGCGCTATGGGCGCACAATTTGTGTTTATGGATGACAACGCCCGTCCTCACCGTGCAAACATCGTAAGCAAATGCCTTCAATCGGAGGATATCACCCGTATGGACTGGCCAGCATTCTCACCGGACTTGAATCCAGTAGAGCACGTGTGGGACATGCTTGGCCCACGAGTTGCAGCCCGTCAACATCCTCCTACATGTCTACCGGAACTTCGGAGAGCATTGCGCTTTGAGTGGTGTAATATCGCCCAAGATCAGATCGATAATTTGATACTCAGCGTGCCTAGGCGTTGCACGGACGGTATTGCATCGTTTGGGAGACATACAATGTATTAACAATCATACCAACCACGTAATATTGGTTTTTTGTAAATAGGTTTTTTTTTTGTAATTTGCTCCAGGGAGAAAAAATCGCTAAATTTTTAATAATATCAAACATATAGCATCTTTTTTTGCTCTTTACCTTTTTTTTAATAAATAAGCTTTACAAATAAGTCAAATGTGTTTTGCTTCTAACTCTTCCTTTGCCTGATTTTGCATTATCCTTAATTTATGGACATGAGTGTAATTTTATTTGTTTTGCTTGATTATCACAAAAGCCCACGAAGGCTACTTCTTAAATGTAGAGATACCTTCGTGTAGGACTTTTTAGGGAAATCTGATACGTATCTGCATCCTACATGGGAAAAAAACACGAAAATTCCCATGCAGCCAGCCCGTTTGCTGGAATGTGAACCCGGATCGCAATATCAATGTTTATCGACTTTACCGCTAGGCTTCTGGTGAGCTATTGAGTACTGATAGTTTGTTCTGTATTCCAGTCTCTGCAAAAGAGGCAGGCTGCTTTGGTATTCTCATGGCTTTGCGAATGTATAAAATGAATACAAACCAGGTTCCAGTAGAAAGTCCTTCCTAAAAGTATTCTCCGTAGACATTGCTCACTTATGTTTAGCTTTTTTCAAATAAACAAGCAAGTTAATCTAAAAAGAAAGATATAAGTTTTATTAATCTCCTACGGACATGAAACCAAAATAAGTACAATCTAAACTGATCGCTTGACAGTAATTGACGAACCTGCAACAGCAGCGAGTTCTTAAGAAGAGAGAGAAGGTAGATTTTTTATCAAGCAATAACAAAAGGAATTCTGCTCATCTATTTTCAGTATGAAAATTATTTTAAGGTAGCTGCTAATCATTTAAATCGTGGTTTAAATGCCGCATAAGTTTGCAATGTTGCAGTCGTTGGGCCTGCGCGGAGCAGGGGACTGTAAAATTACTCAATACGAAGCTATTCCAGAATGATTAAAATTAGATACAAAATCAGATTAAGACCAGATTTTGAATAAAATACAAGCTCCTCTTCCTCAGACTGTCACCCCAGCCGCCCCCTCGAAAAATTCCTTCTTTTAGGATTTATTTCCGCTATAGATAAATTTTTGTTTAAACTCTATCACAAACTAAGGTTGATTTTTTGAAAATTTTTAAATTTTGCTTTGGCGTGTTTCTGTTATAATTTAATTATTCTAAAGTGGTTTTTAGCAAAGAAAGAAATGTCAAAATAGCTTCAGATCTTGCTCCTAGTGGGTAACTCTGTCAAAATTATTATGATATGGTTAATGACAGTAAAAGCTGGATTTGCAACAAATCGTGTACCAATATGTTGTTCTCGTTTCAAATGGCTGGTCACTTGCAACTTTATGCATTCGTTGGAAATGGCCAAAATCTACAGGTCATTGAGACATCTCATCTCCGAGAATGTTGTGCACCACAGAGGTGACTGAATTATACCCGCGAGGCAAAGGAAGCTTCTCGCCAGTTTTGATCATAACACACTGGAGACATTATGTTAATGTGCCTTTTCTCAATTTACATTTACTAAAACGAGTAGTTGATATGATTAAATTTTTATTTTGAAATAAGTGTTTCACATCAAGAATGTTATTTAAAGAAAATCCATGGTAATTTCGTCTATCATTATCAATAAAATATTCCCAAAACGAAACTAGGAACTAAATTTGAAAATTTTCCAATTTTCCAATTTCCACATCAAGAATGTTATTTAAAGAAAATCCATGGTAATTTCGTCTATCATTATCAATAAAATATTCCCAAAACGAAACTAGGAACTAAATTTGAAAATTTTCCAATACTGAAACTTTTGTGCATTATGGGAAGGTGTAAAATAAAGTTACAAGGTCGCAGTTGTATTCCAGTTGGAAAAAATTAAATATGGAGCTAACTTGACACTTTCAATAATTTAGTTTGCCATTTTTCGCTCAAATTTCTTTTTAGGTCATTCATTTACGAAAGTAATGCGATTCATTATATAGTGCATTAATGTCAACTTTACTTTACTTTAATCACTTTTATAGTTCTATTTCTTTCAATTTCTTTCCTTAAAAAGATGGTAATAAAGGTAGTCCTTACTAACATTTACACATTTTAAGCAACACACACTTAATCATAATTTAAGGAAAACGCATTTAATATTAAGTTGCTTTGCACATATCTTACGTCAGAATCTCCTTTTGTTCATTGTTATAAAATCAAACATATGAATACTGGAAATGAAACAATAATTTTATTCAATGTAAAGGAATGAAAAAATGTTGATATTAAAAATATTCATATGCGTATAAATTGTCATATATTGGAGATGTTCATGAAGAAAATGATGTTTTATAAAGTCTGAGTAATGATTCAAATATAGTTTAGATCAGCGTTTCTCAAATATATTTTATAAGAGCCACTTTTATAAATTAGAATGTTCTGCGGACTACCTTATTGTCTCCTTCAAAAGCAGTTTCTTCTTTTTTAGTATATGTTGTTATCAGTATACTTCTATTTTTAAAATGGAATTAATTATAATTCATTTGAATTTATATTGGTTATGAACAATTAAATTAACAAAAGAAAAGTTACTTTTCTTTTTAATAATTCGAGGATATTAGAGTTTGTATCATCTTCAGCTTATTAAATAAAAAATTTTAAAA
Organism: Stegodyphus mimosarum; assembly: GCA_000611955.2. Taxonomy (NCBI): domain Eukaryota; kingdom Metazoa; phylum Arthropoda; class Arachnida; order Araneae; family Eresidae; genus Stegodyphus; species Stegodyphus mimosarum. The sequence continues at coordinate 437,200 of KK114556.1, forward strand.
TGAAAGCATCTGAAAGGAGATCTCCCAAAAGGGTTCTTTTGAAGTTTAGTATGGTTTATCAGTAGCGGTTATCGGCTGACATGGCCCAAAATTTTGTAAGATATTACATGAATGTGCACTTAGGTTAATATGGGAATGTTATGTATCTTCTGTGTACTTAAAGAGTGAAAAAATATGTAATGTAATTCTGTAAAAATATTTAATGTTTTTAATCAGATATATCACGAATTAAGTGCATTTTGGATTTACACCAATCATTAGAAAGCAAAAAAATAATAATAATTTAAAGAATTTCATCTATTGCTTTTAAATAGTTTAATTCGGTAATTATAAAAGACAGATTAAATAATAGCTTACGTTTTTCGGAATGGCAGTAAATTGGAATGAAAAGTGAAACAACACAAAATCGTGTTTCGATATTTATAGCCCTTCTGGGCTACTAAATATGGGTATTCACATTATCCACTTGGATGAACCTGCGAATTCTTGTACAGCTGTTTCATGTTCACAGGTATGCTGGTAAAATTAAGTCTGAGAGATCGGCACATGCATCGAGTCGATTATAATTTTAAAGCACTACTTCATTATATTTCGGAAACGAGGTCCAGAAATTACTCACACCTTCTGCTTGGAATTCCGTTTTAAATTCTGTGCCATTAAATTAACTCTTCTGTTTCATTCAACGTGAGCTTGCTATTTTCAAAGCCGTAATGGAAAGAATCAAGAAACTATGAAAATTCGTTATATTTACCATTGAAAAATAAGTTTTAAACTATAGCCTCAGTTTTGAGGAGCGAACATATTTCATTCATAGTCCTTTTTAAATAACCAAATAACTTTCCACTAAAAAGTGTTCTAAGGTGAAAAATATTTAAGCATTATCTGTTTTACACAACTAACCTACAAACAAAGTTTCCTCTATAGTTTCCTCTTCCTAAAGAATAGAAATCATAGAAACTGAAACTGTGTATACCAATGATTAAAATCTCTGTATACATATTATTGTGACTTTTCTTCTTCTAAGTAAAAGTCAGTAATTCTAAATTCCTATTTAAATTTGAAGACTGAGAAACATTTTCTAAAATAGTATGGATTAATATTTTATTTTAAAACGCAGAATTAATTTATAGTTATTAAATATACTGCAAAGGAAATTTAGAAACAAAGTTCAGGATACCGAATAGGCCATTCATACTGGCTGTAAAAATGTCTTTCGAAGCTACTATTTCGTCATAAAATTCTTCTGCTTTAATAGCTTTATTGTACCCCCATTGTAAAAAATTTTCTAATTTACTACATTTTATTTTGAAATTTGCATTATCGATTTCTGATAAATTACCCGGGAAACTAAAATTATTGCAATGATTTTTCATTGCATCAAATCTTTCATTTAATGATGCAAAAGCAATATCCAATATTCTAAAAAAGACATTTGTCCTAATCTTCTCTTCTGGAGATTGAGGGGATTCGTCAGCATGTTCGTAATCGAAGTGACATTTCATTTTCCTTCGTCACACTTCTTCAATAATTTTAAACTGTGGTTCGCCATCCTCTTTTTCACTAAGTTCATCAATTGCAAAAGTTTCTCAAGAATACTTTTGTAATTGATATCACTTCTGTATTCTTCAATGAATGTTTTTAAGGTACTTACTGACTTTAATGCCAATGTAACACTCAAACCCTTTCCTTGCAACTGTTTGCTGACAGGATTAATTCTGTTAAACAAAAATTGTACCAAAGTATCAAGCAAAATAAATTTATAATCCTTGATTTTGGCACACAGACTTTGTCCTTCCTGTTGCGCTTATTTTGAAAAGCATTCACCTTCGGATATTTCAAAAAGAGGGTCACAAATTTCTCCTAATTGATATATTAAATGTCGAATGGCTTCAATTTTGCTTTCTCATAGAGTGTCTGAGAGGTGTTTTAGAGTTAAACAAAAAATGTTTTTCAAAAGAACTGCGCTTCGCTTAGGAGAAGAAGGAAATAAATTGTATTCTTGAATTATCGAAATTCTTGAATTCGAAACAATTTTTGAATTATCGAAAAAAAAAGTTAATTTTATCTGCATTCACCTTTGCTTCATAGTTAATCATTAAATTTAAGCTATGAGCGGTACGAGGAACATAAAACGTCACGGAGATTTGCTTTTAAGATATTATTTTGAGGACCATTTTTTTTCCATTTCATATTTACGCCGTTATCATATGTCTGGCCTCTCATATAATAGAGGAGAATGTTCCACATTTTCAACATTTCCATTACTGTCTCACAGAGGCCGTTGCCTGTAGAATCATCAACTTTATTAAAGCCTAAAATATGCACCTTGATTTCTGCCACTATTTCACTGCAGAAGACAAAACGTATGACGACACTCAACTGTTCAGTTTTGCTAATATCTGGAGTACAATCTAAAATTATAGAATAATACTTGTCCTTTAGAAGAGACAGCAAGATTCTCTCATACTACTGCTAATAATTTGTAGCATTTCATTTTGACTATCTTTGCTTAGGTAATGAACTTTGCTGTTGCTACCTTTAGGTCGGAATTCTCTTTTTACGTGAAATTCCATAATTGGATCCAACTTTGCAAACAATTCCACTAATTTTAAGAAGTTTCTGTTGTCTTTCTGACGCTGCACATCAGATGAGCCTCGAAAGGCTAAATTGTGGCTGCCAAGAAATTTTGTGATCTCAATCAATCTTCCTAATACATTTGACCATTTTTTTTTTCATTTTCATATATCTCTTGTGTTTGGAAATCAAATGTTGTTATATTTTTCAAATTTTTCTCAAGTTCTTTCTATTTTAAGAAATTTATCATATGCGCTGTATTTGTCTTATGCCTATGCAAGACTTTACATACACTTAGCCTTTTACGAGGCTACTACTGTCAATCAATGCAAATATCTTGCAACAGAAGCAAGAAACGGAATTTGTACTTATAGAATATTATAGCTATGTACTGGGAACTAATTCTCCGTTTTGCATTTTTCTGTTGTAGTATGTGTCACTAAATTTACGTTCATTATTTCTTTTCAGATACAGTAAACCTTTCTTTTGAATAGGACCTATTTCGGATAAAGTCATTCTAACCTTGTCCCTAAGAGTTGGTCACTTTATAGGATCATCCAAAACAGTATGAAGAAAGGAATTTTCAGGTATGCCATTCTCTTCCATCGAATTATCTAGATAATTTTTAACTTCCGATTCTATGCTTGGATCATCATTCCCTTCTTCTGGAGTTTCATCAGTCTTTTCAATAACTTCATCCAATGTAGCTGATGTTTTTTGGCTGGATGATGTCTGTTCTTTTTTAATCGATTCTGATGCTGGTTCAATGTGAACGTGCCGAAGTAATCTTCATTTTCTTTTTGAAATGATACATTTTATGCGTCTTTCTCAGATTTGCGTTTACGATTCTGCGCACCCAATGGTTTCTTCTTTGTTTCCATGTTATCAAAATATCACACTGAGCTTTAAATTTAGAAATTCAATTCTAAATATTAAATAACTAATCTTTCTTTTAAACTAAACCATAACATCTCTTAAATGTAGAATAAAAATGAAAAGTAAAAAAAAATGAAGCTAATGGAAAACAAAACAAAAAACAAACAAAAAAAAACAACCTTTATGATAACTTTTTCGAGCAGTTGGTGAAGAATTAAAATCTTTCTAACAAACTATAAAAGTTTGACCGCTCGATGGGTCAAACTTAAATGCTTGCCAAAGGCGACCTGTACAATGACCCCAAACCTCTCTATCCCCAAATACCAACTAAGTCTTACCTCAACCCATTCGCACACCATTACGGCAGCACCGAAAACAGAAGAAACCGATACCAGCTCACAGCGAACGTTAACCACCTCATAATGCCACTGTAAATATCCCCTCACACACTCAACAGCTTTACGTAAAGTTGTCGTTCCACTGTATATATCTTTCTTTTTGATGTCGCACTGTAGTATTACATTATCTTTTACAGTTGAACTATTGCGAACTTCTGATGTTGATTTTTGTTTTTTAGTATCCTCAATCTTGTAAATACTTCCAGCGTTTTATTGGATTGTTCATATTTGTTTTAATGTATCACCTGTTGACAAAAGCCAGATTTGTAAGAGGCATCACAGCCAAAAAGTTCGATGCTTGACATATAATTCACAGACAATATCTAAAAATGTGCTGTCCACAATCAAGCAGAGCTTGATTGTGGACAGCACATTTTTAGATATTAAGCTCCAAAATTCTCATCAAGCCGGAATCAATAGATGTTGTCGGCTAAGAGCAGCAGCAAACGCTTCGACTTTCCCGATGGAGGAACACCACCTCTAATATCTTAGCAACAGATAGAAACACTCTCTTGTGATATTTTGAAGTTCAATTCCTAGTGTAAGTACTGTTCGTACAATTTCCAGAAATAATCATTAAAAATACCCCTAAAAATTAAATTCAACATCTGAAATGCTTTCTAGTTGAGCGGATTCAGATTTTCTCCAAAGAACGGAAGGGAGGGGCAACAATGCGTACCAGGCACGTAACCGGAAAATTTAATAGGAGGAAAGTGCTAAATTGTTTGCTAATATACAAAATATATACGTTTACAACTGGTATGAATTCTACTGTGTGGGGTAAACCCAAGCTGAAATGATCAATGTAGAAATTTTGTTTTTAGCTCCAGGGAATTTATCAAATTTTGAAATTTCAAACCGTTAACGAGGAGGACAAGGTCCTCAGAGGATCCGATGCAGCATTCCCCAGCGAGGTACGGGACGAAGCTCCAGAAACCAACTTAATATTAAAAATCTAAAAAAGATTCTCGACTTTTTATGAAAATAAGTGAATATACAACTTCAGTTCTTTACCTCGGACACTCCTCCCTACCTAGCTCCTGAAGCGGCTTTTTATATGCCTTTTGTCTTTCTGTACAAACGCGTGCACGAACACACCGAGATGCTTAATTGAGTAATTGGGGAGTATAGTCATTAAATGAATTGCCGTGAAAAAAATGAAAAGTTGGCTCCTGTGCTCATTCTCACATATGGCAAAATCACAAATTTGATCTCACAGAAAGGGTTAATCCGTCCACCCTTCTCACCCTCAGAGAAAATTTCAGGAAAAAAATATCGTATTTCATTGTACATTTTAAATAAAAATATAATAAAATCAATTAAATAAGGTTATTGTGCATCGAAAATTTTCTTCTCTCACCACTCAAGAAATACGAAAGAGGATTCTGTAGGTGATACGTAACACGTGGCTTTCTAGACACATGAGAAAATGGCCATTATATAGTACTAGGTGCGCAGAAGGTTTATTTTGAGTAGTGCACAACGTCTGCGTGTGTAGTCGGTGTAACTACGGTATTACCTAAATTAGCTGGCTCACAGCGTGAATTCTCATGGCTTTTGGAAGTCGAACTTCTTTGCGTGGTACTGTACGTAACGTTTGATGGCTGGGTGAAAAAGTTTTTGTGTGGGATGGAGAGGAAAGGTGGGAAGTGTAAACGCCAATGGTCCCTGTCCTGTGTAGCATTCCAGGTGTATTTATTTTCTTTCCCTGGTAAGTGCATATTCTTTTGCAATAAAAAAGAAGTCTGTGTACTCAGCTGGTCGGCGCCCTCTCTTGAACGCCTGCAAAGAAGGCCTTGCAAGCCGGCTTCCGCCGTTCCTGATTTTGACCCATTATGAAGAAATCCCCTTATAGCTTCATCTGCTAGGGGAACAGCAACTTAATATTGATTTCCTATTCTCTGTTTCAGAATACGTCTAATGTAAAAAAATGTAAATCTAAATATATTTCACTGTGTGCAGATTTTAAATGGACCAGAAAACATAATTTTTATTCTGAATGTTAATTGGAAAAATTGTTGATGTATGAGGAATGTAAATCTACTTGGAAAATTTGAAATGACCATGATATATTTTTTTAGATTCTTTCCGAGTACGAAATTCATCGCAATAAGTACCAGATAAGTCATTTCCGGAAATCTTCAATATATATATGTTAAGTAATTTTTCGAAAAATACATTCTATGCGATATATTCTTTTAATAATTTTAAGCACATAGTGTTCTTTGATCACTTATGAGAAGTAATTCAATAGAAATGAAAAAAATTAAGCAAGTAGGATTAATAAATTTTCAGTCCAAAGGGATTTAGTCCCGAAGGACTATTACTTTCGTTTGGGCGTTTTGCGTTGTTTCACAAAAAAAAAAAAAGGCGCATCACTTTTCAATTTAGTCCTTACGTTTCTTTCTTGGTTATTTTTTTTATTTTTATTTATTTATTTATTTTTTTTTTGACGTAGCTTTCTCTTCAAAAGTCGTCTGCGTTGCACGGGAAAATAAAAAGGAATTTTAATTACAATTCTAAATAAATAGACAAATAATTGTGAAATTCGTAACAATATTCTCTAAAACTTTAGCGGATTTTTCATTAACAAACTCAAAGATTTCAAAGTCAACAATACCAACGTTGTACAGAAAAACATTTTTATCTCCAGCGCGTGAGAGTGTGTACCGAAATTTCTAAAGATATGCTCAATTTAAAATTATTTTGCGATATTGCTCTTGAAATCAATTTTATGGTTTAAGTGCGAAGAACATGGTATTTAATAAATAAAGGTAACACACAAAATGTTAAATAAACACCCCTTTGGACGTAATGTGAAAAGTTCATTTTTGACCTTTGTATGTCATAACAATGTATTGAGGATTTGACAGATCAAACAAAATGCAAACGAAGAATATTTTGTAAGCGCGGTGGCATCAGGAGAAAACTTTCTTTCATATTCTGCTGTTTGAGTTGTAAACGGCCATTTTGTGTGGCGTGTGGCGGTTTTCGTCCACGGAAATTTCGTGCATTGAGCAATTTTCTCGTATAGTTGGTGAGTTTTACGTTTCTGTTACTGTTTTAAAGTCTCATGTGCTTTTCAAATAATGAAATCTTTTGATATTCAATGTTTCTTGTGAAGTTTTGAAGAGAGCAAATAGTGGGAATTTTCGCCGGATGTGTAGTGGTGGTCAGTGTGACTCAACCCCTCAAACCGCGGAAAAAATCTTCGTATTTTGTGATTATGGTTGTTTGTCCTTTCATTCGTAATTTGCATTTAACTGCTGGTTTATTTTCGACTTATTAATAAATATTGAGACTGTCGACATCTTGTAACATCTTATTAATACAGGTGAAATCAGGTATGTTGAGCGCCGCCCTTGGTAGGCTTATGACGATGGCTGCAATACAAGTATGGGCGTTTTACTAGTTTTTGAAATAAAATTAGTTGTGAGATTACTTCCAATTCTATACAGAGTAATAATATTAGACATAATATGTATGTAATTACTATAAACGTTTATGGCATGAATGTGTTTTTAAATGTAATAACTTTTCTATGTCTTGGATATTTCCAGTTTTTGCCGCTGTTTTATTAAACAGGTTTTGACGAAATAAATTAATTTGATGATTAAATACTTTATATATATTAATTTTGAGAAATTGATTCGTGAAAAAATCATATATAACATTATATGTATGTGAAAAAGATACTTTTTAAAAAGGATATTGCATAATTTAGGTATGTTTTTATGAAAAATACAGCTATCAAATTATTTCTAGAACTTTTAATATTAACTCTGCTTTATATTATTGTTATTTGTGAGGATCGTGAAAATTAAATTTCTAAGCTAATAATATTTCTTTAATTATAAATTTTATTAAATTTTTAGATTCCTTATATCACCTGATATTTAAAAATTCTTTTGATTAATTTAAAAATGTTTATAAATGCTAGGAAATTCTTATGATTTTATGAATTTGTTAAATTAATGATCTTGCTAGTATTGTTTTAGCATTGGATATTAAATGTTGTCATAATTGACTCTCCCCTCCCGAAATGTAGATATTTATATTACAGAAGCACAAATGAAGCTTTAAGGTACATAACTTCAGTTATGTCAATCTAGTATTAATGTTATTGAATTTTATTTATTTATTTTTTTTTTTTTTTTTCATTTGTAGAGTTTTA
>KK114556.1:455909-467878 GCA_000611955.2 Stegodyphus mimosarum
CTTTTTAAGTCCTTCACATCAGCCATTCGCAGTGCTTTCTGTATTTCAGGATCCCGGATGCCGTCGATGAAGTATTGCAGGGATAGGATTTCTCTTGTTTCTGTCGGGCACTCTGAAAAGGCGAGGTGGGACAGCCTTTCAACATCCGTGGCGAGCTCCTGGAGTGTTTCCGTTGGCTTCTGTTGATGGGATTTTAACTGAAGCCTTGCATAATCTTTTAAACACTTCTCTCCAAAACGCAGCTCCAATGCTCCGGACAGAGCTTCGAAATCTAGCCTTTTGTTTTCGGGAAGAGTCTGAAGGATATCTGCTGCGTCTGCTCTCAGAGAAGCCGCAAGGTGACAGGCCTTAGCTTGGGAATCCCATCCATTTGCTTCCGCAACTATAGAAAATTGTGTCTTATACACTTGCCAGGAGGTCTTCCCATCATATGTCGATAGCTTCAGAGAAGGATGTGCAGGCATGGCTAGGAATTTAAAAGTATCCGAACTGCTTCCAGCCGTCGCTACGAATTTCTTTAAAGTATCAACTTCTTTGGCAACTGCGGAAACTTTGTCATCAATTTGTTGTTCCACTGCAGAAACTCTTTCTTGAATTTGTTCTCTCACAGCAGAAACTCTGTAATCGATTTGTTGTTCTACGGCAGAAACTCTCTCTTCTATTTGTTCTTTGACAGAAGAAACTTTATTTTCAACCGCATCTATTCTGCCTTCCATAGTCTCAAATTTATTTTCTATTATGCAAGTAATTTCCTTTTTCATCTCTTCTTGACTTGCTTTAACGGCTCTCATCTCTTCCTTAACGGATTTCTCCATCTTTTCTTGAACAGAATTCATTTCTTCCTTAACAGATTTCTCCATCTTTTCTTGAACAGAATTCATTTCATCTTTAACAGAATTCATTTCATCTTTAACAGATTTCTCCATCTTTTCTTGAACAGAATTCATTTCATCTTTAACAGATTCTTGGCCAGCTTTCATCTCCTCTTTCACGGAATCTTGGCCAGCTTTAATTTCTTCTTTAAATGCAGCAAAGGCTGCCATGAATTGCCTTAATTGTTCTTCCATTGCTCTAGTTAATGGCATTCAAAAATCCCACTTCTGACACCAAAAATTGTTACGTGCGTACGGGTTCGTTATATATTGAATGCACAAGTCGTAAAAAGTTAACAAAAATTTATTCTTTCCACAAGAAATAAATTAAAATGCTGAAATATTTCTTCACAAATCTTCGCACAATATCACAATATCTCAAACGTTTAGCAAAAACTCAGTTTCAAACAGATAAAATAGTTCTATCTCACAGCGAAATCGCTACAATCAATACAGCATTAAGTAAACAAACAGCAGTTCGCTTTTTTACAGCTACAAGTATAACAGCAACAACAACAACTGAGATGAGGTGTTTCACCTCGGCTTTTATAAGCTTTTTAATTATCAGTAGAACAATCACGATTTTTCTAGATTTTTCTGGATGGCAACAGTAATTACGAGATATTTATTTATTAAGCATTAAATGCACGCGCTCTTTTATTTTTATTGTTATTTTTTTTTTCGACGTAGCTTTCTCTTCAAAAATCGTCTGCGTTGCTAAGGCAACATGAAGCAAATCTAATTACAATTCTAAATAAATAGCCAAATAAATGTGAAATTCGTAACAATATCTTAAATTATAAGGTAATATATACCAAGTGACAAAAGTCTCATGACCGGATAAAGGTGGTTGTGCCGCTCAAAGGGTTGAACAATTTTTCACTTTAGGGCACGTGAATTCTTTATTAAATGGTTCCAGTTTTTGCCAACTTATCAAAATTTTGCTGATTTTAAGATCAGAAAATTTTTAATTCTGAAATCTTAATTTTTCAAAGATATTTTTTTTAAAACACTATAACATTGATCAGTTTCATTAAAATAATGCTAATGTATTGAAATTGTATTCAAGAAATAACATTAATATGAAACATTTTTATTTTTTGCAATTACTTTCCATTTTAGCAACTTATAATATTTTGAATCTGAAAATAAACAATGTAATAAATGCTTAAATTGCACTTTCAGGAAATAATTTCGTAGGCAAAATTTACGAAATAATTCTTAGCAAAAGCAAAATAGCCATGTAATTAACTAAAAATGCCTTCATAAAAACTTTTTCACAGTAAGAGTTTTTTCCATGTAATTTGTCTCAATGATGTATCAATTTTCTCTAAAATTAATTTTACATTTTTTTCCTTTTTTTTTCCCCAACATATTTCTGGTTTTTTGCTGTTGCAAAATTCATAGGGGTAATTTTTTTTAGGATTTTAGGTATTGCAACTTAAAAAGTTTAGAAGAATTTGAAGGCAAGATTTATAGACCCACGAAGGTAGAAAATTGTAGAAAAATATCTTAATGCTTTTAATACATAATGGATGCATTTTACAGAACGTTTGTGATGAACTTCTTGGAGAATATTCGGAAGAACAATTAATACATAACATTTGCACGTTTTACTTCCAATACTAGAAGTCTTTTTCTTAACATGTTTATCTTCCCTTTGTTTTCTCTACTTTCCACTAGATATAAGCATGGAAAATGTCAAAAATGCTTCTAATTTTATCACATGGACATGCATTTATAAAAAGGAATTTTTTATTAATAAAGTAATTGAAAACTGACAATTTGATTCATCTTGTATGTCTCGATGCATCATCAGTGACATAGCTAAGGTGAGGCAAAGGGGGACGTCTGTCCTAGGGAGGTGCCAAATTGATGTTACAAAATTTTAGAATGAAATGTTTTTCATTCTTGGCATACAGAAGGGGGTCCCGGGTGCTGAAAACCCTAGCAATGGCTCTGCATCATGAACAGGGCTGGTGCTACCTTTTCCACCTGATGCAATCTGTGTGGATCCTAAATTCTGCTGCTTAGTACATTTCCTAAATTCTAAAATTTTGCCATTTCTGGATTTTGTTGTTTGGTTGTGTCACTAAATTCTAAAAATTCTGTTACACCATCTCTAACTGGCCCTTACCATATTTATTCTTAATGTTCATATTACTAAAGAAATAAAATTAGCATCTATTCCTATACATTCTAAATGCATTTAGGTTTTTAGAATAATAGAAATCTTTAATCAAATCCAAGAATTCTAAAATGAAGAGGAAACATATTAAAGAAAGCAACCGAATGCATAAAGAGAAAGAAAATTCTTCTTCAAGGACATGCACATTTTTTTATTATGTAAATTATGCAGTTTATAATCTCAGCCTTTCCATTTCTTCACCAGAATGAAAATCACTTAGTTTTTAAATTAAGGTTTTGGGTTTGTAAAACTGAATTTATTTCTAGCCTCCACTTGCACGCTGCATTAGTTCCTACCAGCTGTGGTAATTTGTAATTATTCGTCTTTAAGTTATAGCTGCCAATATTTGAATTCTTACTTTATGACGAGTTGCAAATTTGTTGTGACGTGTTACTGAGCCAGCTTAGATTAAAATTAAATTGTGTAGTTTTTGACTACTAGTCCACATTTTCAGTTTGACTGTTCCTGTTTAATAGAATCACCATAAGTTGTAGTTGATTTTGCTAGCATAAGAACATGACTTTATGTTCTAAGGTCTTTTTAAATAAGAGTTTTATTTAAACCTTTATCTGACTTTGTAGTTATTTTCAGACATAGTGATATTTGCTTCAAGTCTGTCAGGTGTTTTGGAATATTTAGCTTTTATCAGATCAAGTAAACATTCGAAGGTACATAGTCAAGAGATTGACAAGTTAGGAGATAAAACACACAGAAACTAATGGGAATACTGGTGTGCATATTGAAACAAAATTCTGATTGTTAGAAAAGATGCTTAAAGGGAAGGAAATTGATATAAATGGGCTGGAATATCTGGAAAGGCTTCAAATTAAAAAGATGTACAAATATTTTAAGTATTGTTGCAGCAAAACGTAAATGTTTTGTAGCTTTTAATGTGTAATGTATAGTTTTAACATTTAATGTAATCTTAATATAGTTTAAGAATCAATGTCATAAATTACATAATTTTAAACTGTGACATGTTAATAGATTGTGATTTTAATAGTGCTTTATTAACAGATATTTTTTTAAAAATAAATTTAGTAGTACCCATGTAAATCTATAATGACTAAGGCTATCTAACTAGCTAATTTAATTATTTGTAACTAACAGATCACCGTAAAAAGTTAATGTGCAAAAAGTGAGTTATTGCCGTTCGTTAATCTTTACCATGGTCGCAAGATGTAAAATGTAAAATTTAATTCTTTGCATCTAGTAAGACTTTAATACAAAACAATTTTTCATCTCTGGTGCTTTAGTGTCTTATTGGAACCTTGAAATATATTAACTGGGTTACAACCCATGGAACTCTACATGAAGTTACTACACTAACTCCACCAGACAGGCAGAGCACAACTAACTTTCCAAACTTGCCAACCATGCCTACATCAGGCTTTCAGCTTTGTTCTGATTAGCAGGTCTCTAGGCAAGTAGCAGTGGTGGCAACAGCCTGTCTTCTGTAACAAATCATGCTGATTATGATTTTACTTCTCATTTTGACCTATGCCGTTTGCCATAAGATCTACTTGCTATTTACTAAACCTCTAAACTGAGCAATTATGTGATGAAATGACACATAAAGAAAAAGTAGAGCTAACTGTTAGTAAAATGTAAATAAAATGTCACTAATCTTCTTTCAGATATGTCCAGTGATTGTAAAGGTAAAATATTGAATACTACCTGATAAATTTTATAAAGTTGATATAATTATGCTAATTAAATTATGTTTAATAATGCGTTCTTCTGGATTTATTTTATTCTTAGGATGGTATCACAAAAGTGAAGTTCGGGCCTAGCTAATATCTTTATTCAGTTCCCATTTGTTAATGGATCCTTAATTTTTTCATTAGTGGTTCTTAAAAGAATGTAATTTCCATGTGCAAAAGTGTGTACAAACCCTGTATATACCTAAATCTATGTCTTATTATACCTGCATTATGCTTTTTATTATTTTAGGTGCTAAACCAGGATGTTAAGAAAGAGAATCCTTTGCAGTTCAAGTTCCGTGCCAAATTTTATCCTGAAGATGTTGCTGAAGAATTAATTCAGGACATAACTGTGGTAAGTTGTGAAAATATATATGCAATCAAATATTATTTTCAAAACTATTTGAATTGTTTTGTTTGATTTTTATGGCTGTTGATATAACTTCATATAATTACTTTGGAAAAGACAATTGAAAATTGGAAGTAATACTGGTGTTTGATAAGAATTGGTATATAGCAAGCAGGGTGGCCAAAGATCCATTCAATTGAATTTCATAGTGAGTTCATTGCATGAAATTAGTGATCTAGCAGTAGTACATAGTATACAATCTTCCATTAGGTTACCGGCTTTCTTGAATGATGGGGCAAGCATACATTATCTGGATGCCAGGAAAGCCAAATCAACAAATTAAGGAAGCATACAGTTATGGCTGGTTAGAAAAGAAGAAAAACATTGAAAAATGTTAATCATAAGCAACCAACTGCAGTGATTATACCAGCATCGGTATACTATATTTTGACAGAAGCTTTTTAGAAAAGAAACCTTTCTAGTCACTGGAATTTTGTTGGGTCTAGCATACTTGATGCCAATGTTAAAATGATTTTATGATGAAAGATTTCAGTTTTGAACAGTCATTATTGAACATACATGGTTTAGATACTGAACCAGAATTGATATCATTATGAATCCAGTGCAGAACATTCTCTTCACGACCTCAAAAGTTTCGACAGGCTCAAACATAGATGAAGTAAATGATGGTATCTGCTTAGGATTGCCAAAGAATCTTAATATAGAGCTATATTCAGGAAAAAAAAGTGATGCCATGTGAGTAGGTTGTTGAACTGTCCAGAAAAATTCGTGGAGAACACCTGCATTACTTAATGATACACTATTCATTTCTAATGCTAATGCTCACTTGTATGTGAGAATGTTGTAACAAATCTTCATATGCAAGTACATGCAGGAAGCTTTACTTCATCCATAGTAAAGTCTGTAAAGGAATCAACCAGACTGCAAATTATTCTCAAACTGAAAGGGTACTTGTGTGGAGAGTTCCTCCTTAAAAGAAATTTCTTCAACTGTCACTGAAGCTATTTCAGGACTGAAAAAAAGTAGTAATTAACATTTCTGTTTGTCTGTAGGGCTACCTTGGTGAATGTGCTTTTGCACGTCACATGGCATGGTAGTAATTTGAATTTGCCATTTCTTTGGCTACTCTGAAAGCAGATGATATGAATTAAATTTATTTATTAAACACATAAGAGTAAAAAAAATTAGTACTTAATTGATAATGAAGCATACCTCTTCATGATTTCTTTCAAAATATAATTATGTTTCTAAAATAAAAGTACTGTAATTGCAAAAGAGGCACATTTTGGAGGTCAGAAGACTACGAGCACCTCGTGAGCCACAATTAGGCCAACTCTTTGACCATATCAAACATGGCCATGTCTTATGTCTAGCATTTATATGACAAAGAATTTAACAAATAAAAAATTAATTCTAAGGAAGAAAATGTGTATTGCCAGTAGCTATAAGCATCCTAATGATTAACAAGAAGGGATGGAATTTTTTATGAAAGCTTTTAACCCCTTGAGGACCAGCGCACTGAGAACGAAGCGCAGTCATGGTACCGAACTCCCGGAAATCGAACGTCTCCACCAGCCCATGCATTTTCAGCAGTTAAGTGTATCTTTACAAAAAAATTCATATAAAGTCAGCATTTAATATGACCTCAATTTTTGAAGTTACATACTTAATATACTAATTATTAGTATGTATTAATATAAAGAATATCACATTAATAGTAGAAATAAATGAAACTTGCAAAATACTAAAATTATAACTGTAAGCATGAAAACAAATGCTATACACAGGAAAATAAAATTACAAATATGAAATGTAAAAGAAAATGGAGCTATAATTATCTGTAGGTAATTAAATTCCAATTTAATAATTCTGCTGTGTGCAGAATAATTCAAAATGAGAATCGACACACCAGACAGTAACAATTTTTTTCGCCGAGCAAGTAAGATGCATCATGCTGTGGGAAGCTGATATATTTCCCCTTCTGTAATAATGCTGTAAAGTTAGTTTCAATTACCAAAGAAAGTCTATGTTAAGTTTTAAAATAAATATGAAGAAGGGCAACTGGTCCGAGTTTTTCCATCACAGAGGTTCGCCAAGTTACACCTGCTATAGTCAGAAGCATTTTCCCACATTCTCCTAACGTGAACACACACACAAAAAAAACTATGTATTTTCTCATATTCTAATAGCGAAAAATGTAAAGAATAAAAACAAAATTTCTAACAAAATAAGCAAACATGCCATTATCCTTCAACTTAGAAGAGCTGCAATTCCCAGTTTGTTTACACCAATAAATCTATCAAAGCCAGAAGCACAGAACAGAAACTGATGATCATACATGAAGGCCAAAAGCCACATGGTTTAACTGATTTGAAAACCATTATCATTTAGCATCATCTACTGGCATTTAAAAATTTAAAAAAAAAAATCGTTCCATTATCAAGTTACGTATATGTAACGCTGGGCCGGTAAGAGTGGAATTGTTGCATCTTGTATTCGCGACACTGATCCTGAATGGGTTAATATTGTTTTAAAAAACTCTGTCATTTCTTACTGTTGCTATCAAAATATATAGTGCATAGTGAAATATTAATAGGTAGAATAACAAATAATTCATTAAATGAAATTTTCAAATATTTTCTGCTAAAAGAAGAAATTTGAATTAATGAGAATTTTTAGAAAATGGATTGAATTAGTTTTCCATTAAAGAAACTTATTTTTTATAAATTAACATCCACATTTATAACTATAACAATTAAAAAATATTTCTTAGTGAGGATATTTAAATGCTAAGTCAAGTTCTGCTGGTAATTTTTGTTCATTGTAAACATACTTTAATTTTTAAAATATTGGTAAAACTTTTTTTTTGATATTACCTCAGTTCTTTTGAACTCTTTTTAAAAACTGAGAACTTTTAAACATATTTTTCTGCATGTATGATAATTTGCTATTTATATCAAATTTATTGAATATTTTTTTTGATACAGCGCCTGTTTTATCTTCAAGTTAGAAATGCTAAACTTAGTGATGAAATATATTGTCCACCTGAAACATCCGTGCTGTTAGCTTCTTATGCTGTTCAAGCAAAACATGGAGATTATAATCCAGAAATTCACAAACCTGGTTGTTTAGCAAATGATAGATTACTTCCTCAGAGGTATTTATGATTAATTACTTAGATTTGAGTGTATATTAATGTAACTTGATATAGGTAATCACTTTTCTGAAATTGTCATACTTATTCCCTGAGGTTATACATTGAAATGCTGTGAAGTTATTTCTTTAAATGCCATTTATTTCCCCCTCTGTAATCTGATATACACTGGTGTGCAAAAAAGTACGAGACAGTTTTTTCAATATAACTTTGTACAAAAGCTTTCCAAATCAACACATTTAATACCGTAAGATCCCCAAAACGTAAGGACATGAGTAATGTAAGCAACACTTACTAAAAGAGAAATCAGAGGGATAAAAAAAAGCTTTATTGAAAAAGTAGCATGGAGCGCAATGCGACTGAAGGCGAAACATCCCTGTGATGGGTGTCCAAGCAAGAAAAATCCGGTCTTTAATAGGGGATATGATCTCCCCTGACTGCTAGGCAGGTTTCACATCATTTGTGCATGCTGGATATGTGGTTGTTAATGAGCTGTTGAGAAACTGCTGCTCGTTCTTCTTGTAGCACCAATCACATGTGTTCAATATCTTCACTCTCCAACAGTTCTTAGACAGTAACTGTGCAATGAGGTGGAGCGTTGCCGTCGATGAAGAGGAACTGAGGACCCATAGCCCTTGTGAAAACACGCATGTAAGGAAGAAGAACCTCGTTACAATAGCAGTCCCAGGTGGCGAACCTCCTCGAGAGATATGAAGGTCGGTCCGGCTACCAAGCATTATGTCTGCTCGAACGAGAACTCCGCGACCTCCAAAACAGTCCGTTTTGATGATGTTGAAGGGGTTATTGCGTGTTCCCCGCTCTGTCCAGATGTGTATGTGTCTAGAATCGCAACTCAGACTAAATCTGCTCTCATCTGTAAAGAGTACTCGTCCCCATTCATTGTCTCTCCAATTCCGGTGTTCCCGGCACCACAGAGTACGCCTTCTCCGATGAGCAGGCGTTAGAGGTACACATTGTACAGGGCGTCGTGCAGACAGACCACCACCGTGCAGTCTTCTGGCCACGGTAAAACGCGATATCGGTCGTGTGTCTAGCGATTTCTCCCGCTGTCTGCCGCCTGTTTCTTCTGTCCTGTAAGCAATATACCGGTCATCTGCGGGTGTGGTTCCTCATGGACGACCACTACTAAACCCCTGGAGAGCTGTTCCTGTAGTTTGAAATTGTCTCCAAAGTCGTGAAATGATGCTCTGAGCAATTCCGAACTGTGCAGCCACACTTGTCACACTGCGGCCTTCCTCCAACTTCCCAATGATTCGACCTCGGGTAAAAGCATCCAAATGTCATCTAACAGATTGATTATTCGCCATTTCTCGCTGAGGCAGCAACTCGGTGTGATTTTAACTGCTATACGGCGTGCAATCTCTTTGCCAGAAATATTGATCTTACACCGACAGCATGCTTTATACTACTCAGACACTCCCCCATTACGTCTACCTGCATATCTGCGCATGTGCTATCGTACATCACCTTACTTAATCTCCTGATTGGTCGTTCTGTCCGCTCTGCCTCTTCGTTCAGCTGATATGCTAATTTTTCGACTTTTATTTTTGCACACCAGTGTATGTTAAAGGGAATAAAGTTGTAATAGTCCTTTAGAAGTATCTTGTTGGCTCTAGATCTTTTTTTAATTGAATAGTCAGTCTATTTATACTAAATTATCTCTTCTATGATTAAATAAACAAATTCTTAGTCCCCTTCTGAATATTGTTCCTGATAATGCATGAGAATTATGACAGTTAATACTGTGTTGGGATATTTATGATAATAAACATTTATTACTGTAAGAATTTATTTTGGTAATTGAATGGGTTAGTTCCCACTTTTTAAGATGATATATAAAATTTAAAATTACTATATAATCATTTTATCATATGTATATAGTACCTTTATTAAAGAAAATTTGGAAATCTTAAACCTTACTAAGAATACTGAACTAGATTCTAGGTGACAACACAAAACTTCGTAAAAGCAGAAATATGTCTTTGGGGTTAGTGATAAAAAAAAGGCATTAACAATAAAGCATGTATTATGTAGTGAAATGTCACTTGTGAAAATTAAAATATGCCATTTTTGTAAGGATAAGGCATTTGTAAGATTATGTGAGTGTGTAGTTACAAAGAACATATCCTGATGTATTCATAAACAGCTATTCATTAATGTAGGTAATGAAAGTACTGAATAGAAGGATAGTTCATTACTTGTGAATTGGGAAATTTGTTTGAGGTCTTCGTTGTCGATGAGGAAAATATAAAAGTCAGGGTAGCATGAGTGAGGGATTTAATGACTGATAGTAGAAACAGTTTTGCCTTATTACACTATGGAGCTAATGAATGCATATTGCCTGTATTCAAGACTTGCAAGAATCTAGTATTGACTTACGAATGCATATTATCAGTGGTACAATAATAATGACATTCACGTAACTTATAAACATGTGTATTATACTCATGCATATATCATGTCATAACATATCATTGGGTTTTGTCATTATGACAGGGCATACAAAAGTTAGAACTTTCAGTGATGAAGCATATATCCATATAAGGGAATACAGGAACTGTCAAAAAGCATCGGCTCAGAAATTATCTGTATGGATTGCATGAAATACTCTTGTGTTTAGAGAAGTAGGGCTTTAGCATACAATTTCATGTTGAATTAGAGGAATCTTTTTAGTTTAAAACACGGTGGATGTTAAGTTCTGTCAAAACGTAACATTCCATGCTTGGAACTTGTTTCTTTAAAAGGCAGAAAGCCATCTTTATTACATATGCAATAAGCAACTTTTCTTAGATTATTAAAATGTTATTATACAACTTTTCTTAGATTGGAAGAGACACTAAAATGGCAATTTTGCAGCAAGATGCCAAATTGCCTGTTTTCAAAATTGTAGTGTGTAGCAGTGGCTAAAGTACATTTTCAATGGTAATTTCTTTACTTTCCAGAGCTAGTTTAGGTGGCAGGTTTCTAGTCAGTATTTTTTTGCTGATGAAAAATTGTTGAGTTTTGCTTAGATCAGTTGGTCAGAGGAAGGATGGATAAGACCTAACAATATGAAACTATGGGAAAGATTCTTCAGAAAATTGTATTCAGTGAAGTGTAGAAAAAAGTTATTTAGTCATAGCAGTTTTGTTTCTTGGAGAGCTTTTCGGCAGCTGCCTGAATTTTCAAGATTTATTGTGTCTCAAGGGCAATAGATATTTGTCTGTCAATTGTTTTTGACTGGTTTATCTAAAAGACAGCATAATAAAGCATGTATTTTGGAGGGGGGAATGGAGGTTTCACTGCAAATGCTGTAGTTGTATGGAAAGTGTATTCCAGGTATTGAAAAAGCATAGGGATTTCACGAGCACTAAAGCTGCAGGTGGATATTTTCAATTTTATCAAATCTTTTACATCAACATTTGTTTTATTTATTTTTGCGCTTTATATTTAATTCCATGTGGGAACATGTACCACTTGTTCAAGATAAAATGATTACTGTGTATCAAACAAATGAAATACGAAAATTGCTGTTTCTTCAAATGTCATTAATATGAAGCATTCCATTTGTCTCTAAAATGTTTTGGGAATATAAAGTTTTTTTAATTAGAATGAAATAAATGTAATATGGAAAAGCAAGCTTCCTTAATTTAATGTGTTGTATTTTATTGTTAACAGATAA
>KK114556.1:467911-488485 GCA_000611955.2 Stegodyphus mimosarum
GAGTGTAATTTTTTTTAGGTTTTCTTAAACAAACAATCTACTGTTTACATATTATTGAGTTTTTATTTATTTTAGAGTGATGGACCAACATAAATTAACAAAAGAACAGTGGGAAGAAAGAATAATGAATTGGTGGGCTGAGCATAAAGGAATGCCTCGGTAGTTACTTTTTTATATTATTTACTATTGAAACTTCCTTTATTATTCGTAGACTGTAATTTGTGCAAGTTATTTTCAAAAGGTCTTAATTGGCTTTATTTTAATTTTTAGGGAAGATGCTATGATGGAATACTTGAAAATAGCTCAGGATCTCGAGATGTATGGTGTTAATTATTTTGAAATCAAAAATAAAAAAGGAACAGATCTGTGGCTAGGTGTAGATGCTTTGGGTTTGAATATATATGAGAAAGATGACAAGTAATTTTATTTATTTTTTCATTGAGTTTTAATGTCATTTAATATGTTAAATCATCTATAATAAACACTGAAAAATACAGGGAAATGTTTTGAGGTTATATATCACATTTATTTATGTCACTCTAAGTTTAATACTACTTTTTTTTTAAATTTATGTTTGAGATCTAAATATTATGAATACATACACATAAATGTACATGCATGCTGTGTAGAAAAGAGGGTGTTATAGAGGGGATAATTTAGGAAACCTATTTAGCCAGCTGATTTGTGATAAAATAATTTCTGGTAGACAAGCAAGCTAAGGCTGCCAGCCTTTATAATTCCAAAGTCCAGAAGCATATGAAGCTCCTAGAGAGAGTCAAATGGGTAAGTTTATGCACATGTACTAGTGTAGGCTTTTTGAGTTTGGGAATTTTATTAATGGTTTACGGGGAAGGGTTGACTATGGTGATGGTATTGGCGAATTAGTGATGTGCAGGGTTTTTTTGGTCAGTTTGAAAGGAGGGATATTTAAAAGTTGAATTTTGCGGATTGTTATCATTCATCTATATTAAATATATAATATGAAGCAGCCATGCTTGTTTATTTTCTGTAGGTTTTAATTCTGAATAGTGATACGAAAAGCCGATGGTTGTGAAAGAATAAATGTATACTAATTTTACTGCTTTGCAGATATATGGAAAGAAAAGTTCTGTTAAACTTATCTAAATATGAATGTTCAAAATATGAAAATAGTATGTGATTATGTAAAAGAAACTGACAAATTAATGGATTTGAATGGCCCTGTCAAAAGGAAGACGGTAAGAATCTGCATGATATTATATAGAGTGTTAAGTTCTATATAATATCATGCAGGTGAGTGGCTAATGGTTTAAGTACTCAGTATGTATTATATTTTAAAGATAATGGAATACTGGTTGGTTTGAATAAGTTTGTTGTAAATAAAATGAATGTTCATGGGCATGTTGTTGTTCAGTGGTTTGTTGTACAGAAAAGTGTGTAAGGTAGATTGTTTTGCTGAGAAGATCATTCCCTATTTAGAAAAATAATCTGTAGAACACTACACAACTGTTTACTGAAAGATGAGCAGTTTTTATGCATTTGTTCTACCATTGTCAAACTTTACACACCTATTGAGGCAGATTCATGAGGAAATTCGGGTGTGTGAGAAATTTTGTGTAGCTTTATCATCGTTAATGCCCATTTTGAAACAGTAACAGTCCTGAAGCTTTAACTATTGAAAAGACACTGAAATTGCAATTTTGCAACAAGATGCCAAATTGCCAGTTTATAAAATTATACCAAGCAGTGGGCTAAAGTGCATTTTCAATGGTAATTTCTTTACTTTTGTTTATTTTTTCAGGAAATTTATGCTCATGAAAATTATATTTTATGATTTAGAGAGTTATCCTTTCTATTGAATCAAGTAAAGAAAAGTTTTGTAATCTCTCATTTAATACTCATAATTAGTGAACTAAAAGCAGAAAAATAATTCATGTATTTTCATGGGAACCAGATATTAAGTAATTATCTCTACACAGTTCATCTACAGTTTTGTATCACAATAATAAACGTTATGAAGTAACAAAATCCATTAACTGTCTGACCGGCAGAGTTAATATATATATATATATAGCCTAGAATGTTTTTTGTAACATCTGTAAATTGGTATATGTACATTTATCTTGAAGCATGTTCAAGAAATTATAGCAGTATTTTAAAAGAAAGATTCCAGATATAAAATACGAGGGACATTTCAGTTCTTAAATCAAGAAAATTCCTCATTCTATTGGTAGTTTTGTTAAAAATTCACTTATTTTCTAAGGACTTTAACACATTTCATTTTCTGTAGAAATATTCTCTTTGTTCTGTATTCTTAAAGTTTCTTCTGAAAATCAATTATCTTTAATGCATATGTAAAAATATATGTACCACTAACAACCAGTGATATATAACCAAGTTGTAACATTTTTCTTTGCTTGACAGCTGTAGAATTATTTGGCATGCATGGTGAACTTAACAAAATGCAAAAATTTTTTTTAAAACAAATAACTGCCTTTTTTTTTTCAATTTTTAATTAGAAAAATCTTTAAAAGTATGTAAATTTAAGTTGTACGGATAAGCTCTTTGAAATTGTAAGAATTGTTTAATTACGTAGGCTATTCAGAAAGTAAGGAACGTTTTGGAATTAAAAAGAAATCAAGTACAAGAAAATTATTGTACACATCAGAAAAAGCGGCTAAACTTCTACTTTTCAACATAGTCACCAAACAAATTGAGGCACTTATCATAGTGGTGGACAAACTTTGAAATTCCTTAGTAGTAGAATTCTGCCGTCTGTGATATCAGCCACTCAGTGACATGCACCCGCAGCTCCTTGTCGTCTTCAAAGTGCTGTGTTGCTAGCCAGTTCTTCATTCTTGGAAATAAGTGAAAATCACTAGGTGCAAGATTGGGACTATAGGGCAGATGAGGGAAAACCTCCCATTTGAATGAATTAAGGAGTTCTTGAGTGCGGTTTGCTGTGTGAGGTCGGGCATTGTCATGCTAAAACAAAATTTTGGACGTCAACTTTCCTCGACGCTTGTTTTGAACTGCTCTCCTAAGGTTGCGCAAAGTTTGACAGTACTGTTCAGAATTTATTGTAGCACCACGTTCGAGAAAATCAATCAGAAGCACACCTTGCCTATCCCAAAACACAGTCACCATAATCTTTGGTGACAAGGTTTGCAAACATTTTCTTGGTCTTTTGGGGGAACTTGTGTGCCCCCACTGCATGGACTGTAATTTTGTCTTGATTCATGTGTTTCGATTCTGTAATGAATCACCATGTCTGTCGTAGGCCTCCAGAAATGTCAAAGCTGTGCCATTTGCTGACCTTTATGGTGGTCTGTAAGCAATTTCGGCACCCATCTTGCAAAAAATTTGCGGTAGCCTAGTTTTTGTGTGACAGTTTGAAACAAAGTCTGTGAAACTTGTAGGAAACTAAGCGAAAACTCCGTTATTGTGAAACGGCGGTTTTCACGAATCTTTTCATCAACTTTAGCGACCAGTTCGTCAGTCACAATGCTAGGGCGTCCACTCTTCTCTTCGTCGTGAACATTAGTTCGGACATTTTTAAACTGAATGCACCATTTCCATATTGAATTGAACTTTCATTCATTACGTTGTTTCCGTATAGTTCACACTTGCTGATAAATTTCCATGGGTTTTAGGTTTTTTGCCAACAAAAACCGTATCACAGGCTGCGCCTCACAACTGGTCGGATTTTCAAGTACAGTGCACATTTTAAATTTGAATATCGAAAAAACGGGCAGTGTGAAAATGTTCCAGTTGTGATGGCTGAATGCCGACTGAGATGCTGAGCACACACACCAAAATATACATGATCGGCGTGCTCCTAGCGACATCAGATGGAAACGCTCCGTACTTTCTGAATAGGCCTCGTATAATAAAGTTTATTTTAAAAGGAGTGTCCCAATTATCAAGGGTTTTAAGTTTCATGAAACATAGGGCTTAAACTAATGGAGCACTATATTAAGTGTAAAATATGATTTACTGTTCTTTTAATGAAGTATTCCAATCAACAGTATAGATCTTTATAATCTATTCTGGAGTTCAGAATTTATCAGCAGCAAATTCATAAGCTTATTCACCTATGTAGACTGTGTCTTTATTTACAATAAAGCTTCTGTCCTGTTTTAAGTTTTCTTTATTTGATTATTACAGAAATTCTTTTCTCTTTTGAATGGCATGTAAATTTTTTCATCATGCTGTTATTCAGAAATCTAATTGCAAAACAATTTAAAATTTTAACCCCCTCCAAAAAAAATCTACTTTGACTGCTTCTTCCAAGACAGTATAGTGATTAATGGAGGTTGACTATTAGTTTGAACTTCATGCTGCGGGCTTAAAAATCTTGTATCTAGTGGCTTCTCATAGATGAGTATCTTCTACTTCCTGTGATGTATTCTGGTAATGCTTTCAGTGGGGAGAGAGATAAATGACTTATGGGTTTGGCTATTCTCAACAATTGCTTGAGAATTGTCTCAGATTTGTCACCTTTCATGAAAGGAAATTTTGATAGCGTAATTTCTTAAGCATATAGGAGTTGGTAATAAAATTATAATATGGATGCATGTTAGATAATGTGAGATAGTTTGGTTTTATGAGTCAGGTTCTTTAAAACTAATTATGCAACTGTTGTTAGAACTTGAAACAATAATATTCATTTTATAATATTTAGAAATAAATGTAATTATTGCTTTATTATTCATAGTCTTAATATATATTATGTGTGTATATTTATTTAATGAAAATCTTTTGAATCTTCACCCTAGCATGTACTTCAGAATTAAGGCTTTTAAATTTTATGCTAGTAATAATGGGATGTGTTGATGTAAAAATAGACTTCATTCTGAAGTTTCTTTGGGGTGGGTCAAATTCATGTCAAATACCTGTGAGCGACATTTTGAAGGATTGTTGCAAAGTATTCTTGTATACTAAGCTTTCTTAAGAACATACTGTATTTACTTGTGTATATTCTCCCCTGCAGCATTTTACTTCCTAAGCGTTTTTTAGCACAAGGCTTTGAAAAGTTTTAAAGTATTCATGTGATTATTTTCTTTTCCAAGGCATTTGGAAAGTCAGCTGCCTAAATTTTTGAAATGGATTCATTCACATAGTGGTCATACTCATCTTATTAATTGATTTGCTTTTGGATTTTGGGTGCATGGGCTCTGAATGATGAGGTAGTGATAGCTAAAAGTTTTAATAAAACAGGGATATCTAATGCTTTTGATGGTTCTGAAGGTAGTTGTACATGGGAAGATACATACTAAATGGTGATGATGGTAATGACTTGCATGCTGTACTGGACATCAGATAGATATAGGGAGTAATGATGGAAAGCAATAATTGTGCAGTATTCAAGATACTAAGCAGTCTGATTAGATATCTTACTAGATGTTATAATGCTAATATTACTGTGCGTTTTTAGTGGAATGTAGATTTCTTTTAGTAAATAATGTAATAGTTATTGGTAGTTTAATCCTTGACCATTCATTTGTTTTAATCTTACTAACCACTTTCTTTGGAAATGGATTTTTCGCCTGATTTTTCCCCCTCTTGATTTTCATGCGGTCGTATTAGTTAAAGGGTTATGTGAGTATGGTGTAGAATTTAAATTATATTGCCATGATTATTTGAAAACAGACAGTCTCCCTTTGTTCTGGTGAATATATATATAATTTAATAAACAATTTAGTATAATGCAAGGGATCCAAGATAAATCTTTTCAGAATTTTTCTGAAATACTTCGGATTTTTAAATGAATTGTCATATAGATGGGCTTTTCTAGTATTAGTCAGATAGAGATGCATTTTTGCTATGCGGCTAATATTGTTAATAACATAATCTTATTCTTAGGTAGTGAAGGTGTTTAATCATATTTTAAGCTGCTACATGATATAGGAGTTGGCGCCTTCTAATTAAGAATAGGCTTGTGGTGATCAGTTGTTACAGGATATGTTAATTTAATTTTTGTAAAGTTTATGAAGAATTAATGTGTAGCTTCTTTTTTTAAAGTCTAATTTTTCTTTCAGGTTGACGCCAAAGATTGGTTTCCCATGGAGTGAAATAAGAAACATTTCTTTTAATGACAAGAAATTTGTCATAAAACCCATCGATAAAAAAGCACCTGTAAGTTAAGTAAAAATTGTATGAAATTGTGTTAATCTTTGGTCAAACAATAGGTTTGTGCTAAATGTGTTGTGTTATCTCATATTTACTGTGGCTTAAAAGATAATTTTATTTTATGAAATATTTTGCTTAATGAATTTGCCTAATTTGTTGTAACTGTATAAGTGATGCATTAGATTCTTTAAGGTTTTAAACTCAGTTCTCTCTATAAATTTTAGGATTTTGTATTTTTTGCACCTCGTCTCAGGATCAATAAGAGGATATTGTCATTGTGCATGGGCAATCATGAGTTATATATGAGGCGTAGAAAACCTGATACTATAGAAGTTCAACAAATGAAAGCTCAAGCTAGAGAAGAAAAATTGGCGAAGCAACAAGAACGGTACTAAAATTTTTATATGAATTGGGGTAGTAAATAGTGTTTTGCTGAATGAAAATCCCTTTATCTTTGTCACTATTTTGCATGCAAGGATAAAATAAAAGTGATATTTTATTTAAAAAAATTAAGCATAACAATCAACATTTATTTGTAAAACAATTTTTCATTGAAATTGAAGAATCATGTGTCAGTTTTCTCAGTAGGTTTCTTGTTAGCCTATTATAAAAATTGTCTGTTGCTTAGGTTTAAAGATAAAATTTTTCAAGTCATTATTTAGCATATTAATTACAAATATTCTGAAATATTAAATTTGTTAATACAAAGATTTTATTAAGTGTGCTTTACTTATTAGTGCATTTAAGTGTGCTTAAGCTTTCGTATTTAAAATATGATGTTTGTATAGGTGTAATGTGCAATAAAACTTGTTTAAAACTTAAAATCATTTGAAAAGCACTATTTGATTTATAAAAATGTTAACAACTGATGTGAAAAAATATTTGTAAGAATGATCTATTTATACTTCAAGAGAAAAGGAAATGGAAATTTTATTAATTAAATTCATATTTTCTTTAAAGTGAGAAACTTCGTCGATATGCTGAGAAGATTAAGCAGATGCAAGAAGAAATGGAAAACAGACAGAAAGGTAATTTTTTTATAGATGTTGCATTACAAAGGCTATTGTCATCACTGCCTCTCCAAACAATTGCCAAAGTTGATTGCACACCTAGAACCAATATTAGCTTTGCAAGCAGATGTAACTGTTCTGGTCAACAAGTGTTTGACTCAGCTTTTGATTGCTTAATATCAGTTAATGGATGGGAATTAAATGCTTTTAAAAATAGTAGCTGAGACCCCCAAAAAAAGTTTATTGCAATTTTGAATTTCTTTATTGCTAATATATAGATACATTCATGATTAATTTTGTAAAATAATTTTTGCCTGAAAAGAACATTGCATATAGATGAATTTCACTTCGAGTCATACCTAACGGAATTGAAAAAACTTTTTTGAGCTCGTATTAATGCAGATGTAAAATGTACAAAAATTAAGGGTGGCATTTTATACAAGAAATAAGTAACAAAATTACATGTAAGATTTTACTTTCATCTAATTATTTTTATTTGTATTTTCTACTTGGTGTTTTTTTTCACATCGTGCTATTAGTGCTTGATGATTTCTTTTGTGTTTAATAAAAGGGTTCTTTATTGTCTAAACAATAAAGAACCCTTTTATTAAGCATCTTTCTGTAATATATGTATTAGACAATTTTTGCTGTTATTTAAATTAAAACTGATCTTTTAAATGATTATTACTTCTAAAATATAGAAGTTTCACATGGGGTTACATAAAAGATGGTTTGAGGAATTCATTTAAAATGCATGCATAGGTGTTAAATATAGCAGAGACCCTGCATCCTTGAATAATACATTTCAAGACTTAAGTGTAGTTGCATAAAATTGCAGGTAATTCTAGGCATGATTTATGAAAGTTAATTAGGAAGCAGATTTGCTAGTGCATACTGATTGCATTATTAAAAGCAAATACACCCAAAAATGAATGCGTAGTTGCTTTTTGGCTGCTTTAGTACATAAATCATTCAAATGTTTCTGATTTTATTTGTAATGTATGGTCCCTTTATTCATTGCATTGCCATTACAAAAAATATTTTGAATGCAAATAAGGGTTCACCAATAACCAAGTGGTGAAGTCTCTGAACACTTTGTAGTTTGACCGTGGCTCAAATCTTGAACAGGCTAGCTGCATTGGCATTTTCATGGTTTGTAACATGAACCAGTTTCTCTCAGAAAGTCCTCCCAGAAGGCATCCTTTGTCTTAGCCAATAGCCTTTATGTGCTTTGCATTAATCAGATGAACCAAAGTGATTAATAGTGCAGTTATTTCATTCTTTGGTTATGGGTAGACTTAGTTCTTTAGATGTTTGTGTTTTTTTATTGTTCCAGTCTGCAGCAAAATGTTTTCACAATATTTGTATCCATCATGTGGTACATGATTTTTGTGTTGCCAGGATTCGAAAGCAGATGTTAGATGTTCATAAATAACAGACTTGATCTTTAGTGTCTAAATGTATTGAATGCAATATGTTAATGTTTTATATTGCTTCCAGTGTGTTATGTGCTGTTTAAATGTGCAATAATGAGGAAAGTTTTGGTTCTGAAGTGGTGGATGCAAGAGTTGTTACCAGCCAAGAGAAGCTGGGTAAGAAGTTCATTGTTGACTTAATGTGAAGAAGAAAGATTGATTTTTCAAAAAATTAGAGCAATAAAAAAAGATTTTCAATGCAAAGCTGGATGTGTAGAAGATTTTATAGCAGAAAAGAATTACCTTATGAGTTTTTCATCTTGTATGCTACACAAAATTCTGATGGACTTTGATAGCAATACTACCAAGCATTGGCAGTATGACGAATGTTTGGAAATTAGTCCGATTTATGTCTGATCCAATAATGAAGATTTCAACAAATCTGTGTTTTCTGTGCAGCAAGATAAGACATCTTTCCTTCTTGTTATTCTGTTCCCTTTCAATCGTAAGATAAATTCTGTCGTTAAATCATTTTTAACTGATCCTCTGGGTTCAGGTAGATTGGATATTATTAACCAAATATTGCAGAACAGATCATGTCTTCTTCTCTGCCATTTTAAATAAAAGATTTCTAATGCTTTCATATCCCTCTTTCAAATTTACCAAAATAATTGACATAATCTCCTTTTTCAAGCCTGATCTGCCTATTGTGTATACAGAATTTAAAAAAAAAAAAAAAAAACTGCTTAGTAGTCCCCGATTAGCACTTCTGAGGATGTACTCTCAAACATCGAAGGGCTTTTATTGTATAAATTTGGAAAAGGAATTTTTGTAGGTTATGCTCTAAACCATTTGGCAAGATATGCATGTACCAGTCATTTTACTAATCTTTATTTTTGATACTGGTAGAAGATGTGATATACTTTTTAAGAAACTTAACTGTCCAAATGAGATTTTACTTTCCTGCAGCAAAATAAAAATAACCAATAACAAATTTTATAATAAAACGAATACCAAAAGGTTATCAACAGAACTTTTGCGTAAGTTCAGCTCAATTGAACTCAACTTACATGAAGGTATTGTGATTTAAATCCAAAACAATGTATCATCAGATTGATGGAGATTTATTATGAACATATTATTTAAACTATTTTGAAATAAATAGTGAGTATTTTGAACATATGAATTTAGTATTTGAGTTGTCCTGCTGCATATTTTGTACACATTTTATTACCTTGTTTTACATTTTGGATGAATCTCGAATCTCATTTTACATCCTGACTTTTGGGGGCAGCTGTTTGCGAGAGATGAAAAAAAAGTGCATGCATTATAAAGTTATTTCATACTCAAGTGTATAAAACTTCTATTTAGTGTGGTTGTTATATTGTTTTTTGAGATGTTAATTATATTAAACTTTTGCAGAACTTTTGGAAGCTCAAGAAAGCATTCGTCGCCTGGAAGAACAGTTACGCCAAGTGCAGCAGTCAAAGGCTGAATTAGAATCAAAACAAAATGAATTAGAAGAGATGTTGAAGAAACTTGAAAATGATAAAGCAATGGAAGCTGAAGAGAAAGCAAGATTGGTAAGATAAATTCCTATTGTTATTGATTTTACATGAGACTTTAGCTTTCAATTAAATGTAACTTTCTTTTCCACCAGGCGGAAGCTATTATGCTAAAACAGCAAGAAGTCCAGCGAATCCAGGAGGAAGTGAACTTGAAGGATGAAGAGACAAGAAAGTTGCAGGAAGAAGTTGAAGAAGCTCGTCGCAGACAACAAGAAGCTGCAGCAGCATTGCTGGATGCAACAACTCCTCAACACCTTAACATACAAGAAGATGAACATGAAGAAAATGATGACATGGTGAATGGAGAATTTGGTATGTAGAAGTTTTTCTAAATGAAGACAAGGCCATTGTGCATGCAGTCTGTCTTAAGGAGTAGTTACATGAATTTTTAAAGGATAAATTTATGAAAATGATTTAATAAACTTTTAACTGAAGTGATTTAATTACTGTGTTTAGTAGCCTTGGCTCCAGCATTTTTTTTTTTGTGCTTTAGGTGATCATTGAACTTTTCCACCCTGTATAAATTAAACAAGTTATTAAGTTAGAAAATTATACATTTTGTTGGTTATTTATGGTAAAAAGTGATGCCATTCAAAAATTCATAGCTGTTTGTAACCTATGCGTGGAGCTGGTCTTAGTGCCTAGTAATTGACCTTCTGTCACTTAAATACTGGAAAGAATGTAACTTGTATTCTGAAAATTATATGGTCTGGGTAGAAGGTCTGGGTTTAAATATAATTTTTAATGAATAATTTAAGATTAAAGTCGTTGAATATTTGCTTTATATGTTAGAGGTTTATTATTAAACATTAAATTTTAAATATGTGTAGAAACGAAATAATTGGAAGATAAGTTAAAGTTTGTTTTATATATATATATATGTTTCATTTTCTTTTCCTATGTTACTTTTTTTAATCTAAAACAGTAAAAAAATAATGTTAATTGTAAATTTGTCCTGTTTAGGTGCAGAGTTGTCACGTGATGATTCAATTAATTTGCCAAGACCAGAAGAAGAAAGGATTACCCAAGTTTCAAAAGAAAAACATCTACAAGATCAGCTAAAAGTAAAATATATTCTGTTGTATTTATTTCATGTAAACTAAGTTTTTTAAACATGAACCCTCTTTTTTTTTTTAAATCTATATTGAATTTAAAATGAGAATTAGTTTTGGTATATATACTGTGTTTTTAACGATATGAATTGATTGTGTTTTAATTTTTAACAGCATATTCCATGATATAGCATTCAGTTGTGTTAAGGTTTTTGGTTATTATTAATCAGAAGAGAGGAATATTTGTGCTATTATATTATAAAGTTAAAAATCTTGAACACATGAATATTAAATTTTCTGAATTGGCAAAAGATGCGTACGATAGATATTTTCAAATTATGAAAAAATTTAAACTTCATATTGTAGTTTAAAATATTCAAGCTTTTGAAAATTAAGAATTTTGCGGGAAAATTAATGTTTAAATTTTGTTGTTGCTGCTATTTGCAGAGTAATTAATTGCTTGAGTAGTTTTTAGAATTATCTTAATTATTTTTTAAAAAATTATGCTTTGGTCAAACCAAAAATTTCATTAGATGACAGAAGTGGCAGTAATTTGCCAATAATTTTCTGACTTCAGATGCCTTCAGTTTTTCTATGAGTTATTTCTTTCATGGATCTCTGCTATTCAACAAATAGTGAAATGAAATGGTTCACTAGTTTATTCTAAAAGAAATACAGATTAAATGCTTATAAATTGAAAAGTGTGTTTTTGTCTGGAAGTATTTAACAGTATTTTAGAAGAAAATATTGAAGTGTATAAATCTACAGCTGTTTGTTTTCATGATGTCACTAATGTGAGTGTCATCTGAGAAATGTGGCCTTTAAGAAAGTAGGAAAAAATTTTCGTCTTTGCTTGAGTATGCAAAAACAGATTTAATTTCTGTTGTTCAGCATTGTTTTAGGACATGGTGCAGACATAAATCAGCCTTTGTACATTGAATTATTTGTTCAGTTTGACCAGAACATGGTTCTTGTTGGCTGTAAGTATGTTTGGACGCATCTGCTGCTTTTGGGGATATATCAAGGACTGATATCTGTTCCTCCCTTTTTTAAAAGTTTGGATGATCTTAAATAATGTATTACATTGATATGTCATGTTATAAAAGGATCATATCCTGAACATTTGTTAACTGAGCCAGGTGAGCTTTCGGGAATATTTAAACTGTTGATATTAAAACTCTTGTTCCTATGAAACTTTGAAACTTGTCTTTTTTTTTTTTTTTATACCTTCTTTCCTGGTAACTGCTTTGAGTCTTAATTCTAAGCATTATCTGAGTTTTGTATGTCAGCCATATGTCATTGTAGTTTGCTGCTCTGACAGAACAGTGGTTAGTGATGTTGACTGCCATATTGAAGGGCTCAAGTTCAAATCCTGAAGCATGGATATTTATAAGAATGTAGTATATACAGCAAGGAGGCATAATAAGGAATTGAATCCTCTTTAGCAGCTGGGGATAGGCAAGATATGTTGGGAGACTCTCGGAATTTCATCTGAAGAGAGGGAGTTAGCAGTTAGCAATTGAAACTTAATGTGCCTACTTTGTATTCACAGGTGCCAGTCTTGCTTCAACCTGTACTTGTCATTGTATTTTGTTTTCACAGCAACTGAAGTAATGAGAATTTTGAAACCCCATCAAAATTACCGTAGTTTTAATGAAGATAGTGATTCAGGATAAGACGAGCATAGTTAAAATATTTATTGTACTTCCTGATAAGATGAATTCCTCTGAAAGTGGTCAGTGTTCCCTGGAATATAATTAAACCGTATTAAATATGCTGACAGCAAAATTTTGTTGGACAGTCATCTCTGAGGGAGGTCCTTTACCATTGTAATGTGTAATTGGTCATCTTTGAGTAGTATCACTGTATATTCAAGTTTCTGAGATTTTTTAGATTTCTTTATTTACCTGTTTGCTTTTTCAGGAAAGTATGAAAATCAAATTCCATAAATACGTAGTTGTGAATTTTTAACTTTTCATCAGAATATATATTTTATTGATTGAACAAATAATTCTGATTTTAACTTCAAATCAAGAAATTCTAACAAATTTCTTGATTTTAACAAATAATTCTGAACTAGATTTTATCTGAATAATGAATGGAATTAACTTTTTTAAGCCTTTAATATCTGTAAGATTGAAGCTTTATTGTATTAGCTAAAGTTTTTTTTTTTTTTTCTCTTCCAGGAATTAAGCAAAGAACTTGCATCTTCAAAGGATGAAACTAAATTAACTAAAAACGATCTCTTGCATCAAGAAAATGTAAGGCAAGGACGAGACAAGTACAAGACTCTGCGTGAAATTCGAAAGGGCAACACTAAGCGACGAGTGGATCAGTTTGAAAACATGTAAAAGATTGTTGATTTTTTTTAAAGGGTCCTCGTACTTCGTTCTATCAAGAATAGTGAATGCTATGTACTAGGGGGCTTAACTGTTATTTCTGAAAATGTTAACTGTGAAAGCATTTGCAAAAGAGGCATCATTGCA
Organism: Stegodyphus mimosarum; assembly: GCA_000611955.2. Taxonomy (NCBI): domain Eukaryota; kingdom Metazoa; phylum Arthropoda; class Arachnida; order Araneae; family Eresidae; genus Stegodyphus; species Stegodyphus mimosarum. The sequence continues at coordinate 481,554 of KK114556.1, forward strand.
GTTCATAGTATACATTCCATATCTAATTCAATTTGTTTCACAAAACATAACATTTTTAGTTCAGGGAGTTCAATTTTCTCCAGACTAGATCTGAATTTTAATTTGTGTAATCTGTATTATAAAAAAAAATTAACTTCTATTTGAGTTTGAAAGACTATGAACACTACAATGAAATTCTGTAAAATTGCAATGAAATTCATAAAAAAAACTATTTTAGAAAAGGAGTAGCAGAGAGAATATATTTTTTTACGAACAAAGCAGATTTTAAGTTGGCATTTTTTTAAGTGTAAAATGTTGAATTAATATTGCCTGATTATCATACCCTATTACAATGTGCCTTTGTATCCATAAACTATGTGTGCTAGGAAAATCTGAACTTTCATAATTTTATACATTTTTCCTAGAAATTTAATGCTTTCATAATATTTTGAGCCCGGCGTACTTACAGTATTAAGAATTGAGCTATTTTCATCTGTAATTGGTTTTGTACATGATTAGTTGAGTATGTACTGAAGCTTATTGAAGGCTTAGTAACAAGAATGAATTATCTAGGCTATCATCAGCTGAAGTATGTATTTATGCACTCATATTTTTTACTTCAAATTCTGTTTTTGCCTTGTACGTAGTTTACAAATTAGTCTTTTATATGCAGTTTCCAAGCCTCGTATTTTGATATATATATATCTATTGTTAAATATGTTTTAAATCTGTTTTCTAACTCACAGGAGCTTGTTTGAAGGCTTGTAGTTTGTAAAACTTAGCACATGACCAACTCTGTTTTTAACAATGCTTCCCCCCCCCCAATATTAAGTGTGCAAAAGCAGTATTGTTTCCATATTGCACATAAGGAAATGAATTTTCATTTGTATTTTTTAAAGCATGGTATAAAGGAGACCCATATTAAATGTTAAAAAATGAAAATATTTATAGACATTTAGATCACAATCAAACACTTGTTAATTTTTTAATTTTTAGTCTTTATTTAAATTTTTAGTCTTTATTTATGAGCTGTTTTGTGCCAGTACAGTATTGTATTTCTCTAAGGAAAAGGGCAGGATATGTTAGTGAGTGTTTAATAAATGTTTTTGCAAGCACATTGATTTATAATATTTCAGTTTTAGTTCTGTGCCAAAAGTAATGTCAGAGCATTTCAGCTAAAATTGCTGGTCAATTTCAGTAACTGTTTTTCTCCCTTTTTTGCTATTTCTCCTGTTTTGCATGCATTTATTTGAATCAAAATAATTAATGTCTTTTAAATTTAGTTTTATCTGTTGCTTATGATCTTGTTGCATCTAACATATCTTGCAATTCAAGTGTTTAATTATGCTTAATTTCTTAATTGATGTTTAGTTTTATTTTATTTGAGTTAATACTGTTAAGTCATAAAATTAGTGATTTTGAGTGAATGCAATTCTGTCATTGTAAGCATATCATTATTAATCTTCTGTAACTTCATAATGGTCCAGGCACGGTAATGAGGCAAGTTTGTTAATAGTATTCATTTACTGGATATTGAAATTTTTAAAGTTAATAAAAAGCTAAGTTTTACAGTCTCTTATTTTTCATTTCGTTTCAGAATGATGGTTACCACAGCACTGTGTTAAGAACACAGTTACTTCACTTTACCTCTTGAAATGTATAATAGTCTGTGTTCAGCAACTTTAAATTTTCCATAAATATATAAACAGCCCTGTCTAAAAAAACTTTTTAACTGTGAATGAGGAAATTTATATTTTGGCAGTGGCATTAACAAATAAATTCGGCAAATGAGGTGCACATGTTAAAAAGGTAATGATTTAGATTTCCAGTTTTGTTTTTCAGACCATTATGCTTGCTGTTCACATTTACGCAGTTATATCCTTGGACTCATTAATCTTGAACATCAAACTAATAATTTGTTATGAGTTAATTTAGCAGATAGTTGTATAGACCTTATTTTGGACTGACACTGGATAAAATGCGAGAAATAAATCTTTGAACATTTAGCATCACAAATGCCAGTATTTACATTTCATATGATAAATATTATCTATTCAGCAATAGCTAACATCTGTTGTTCAATCAAGAATTACTGAAAATTATTTTGCTTTTTTTGTCCATTTCTTAATTTTTGATTGAATGCCATTTGTAAAAATAGATAGAACTTCATTTTGAAAAGCATATCCTAAGTGGTGATGTTAAATTATTAACTTGCTGTGAAATAATGGGGCCAAATTTCGCCAGCATTTGTTTCCTTTAGAAAATTCGATTTCTTTAGTTTCTGTATTTTACCTCAATTTTTTTTCCAAAGTACTGTTCCTTTTTGTTTGTCAACTGTGCAGTTGTTGTTAAGGTATTATGTTTTTGCAAATATTTTATACCCACTTCATGTATTCATAAATCACTGGCTAAATGTTGTCAGTGTGGAAATCTCCTGACTGTCTATTAGTTTGCTTAGCAAACAGTTGGCAACAAAAGCAGAATGCATTATTGTATTTTATAGATTAAATCAATCAAGTTCATTAAACTTTCTCCCTATTAGCTAAAGGGGAGGCCATTTAGCACAATCACCATACCCATTAATTTGTTGTTCAAAACAATGTTTGAAAAAGCTTTGCATTCCAGCTGACTGATGTAATGCTAACAAGGATTGTAATGTGAACGAGGAAATATCATCTAGGAAGTCAGGTGTGATATCCGGTAATATTGGAGATACCTCTGTCTGTTTAATGTGCCTTCGTAGAACATGGGCCCCAACAAGTGATCTTTTCCAGATATTGCACCACATGTTAATGGACCATTGCACTTGGATAGTCTCAACCAGTGCACGTGGATAGTCTCAACGAGGGGTTTTCCAACAACCAGTAGTGTGGGTATTGTGTTGGTTTAATAATACGGTATGCTGAAACAGTGCCTTGTCTGATTAAACAAAAAATCTGAGTTACCTTCAACATTAACACCCAGTTACAACAGTCAAATGGACAATCATTATCCTGTGGCAACAGTGCTTGCTGTAAAGTGACATGATAGGTATGTGCATGTTGACCATGCAGTATTTGCCATACTCGGGCCTGTGTTAAACTATAAGCTTTTGTACTGCTCTGTGGATGGGCTAGTGCATATGCCAAAATACTCTCTGGCATTGCACGTGTACCTCGCTGATCTGCCAGAATGCTGAGAATTTCAACTGCTTTCTGTCTCCTTGAACCGTCACACTACATTTGCAATGGTAACCACGTTTGGATGTGGTCCAGCTGGAAAGTGAACTGCATGCAGTATGCGTCACATTTCGTTGGCATTCACCATAAATAAGCGTCTCACAACATTGGAAGTTGGTAAAGCTGGTCATTCACACACACCTTCAAAATTCTACTCCAAACTCCAAGAAATGATAATACACTCCTTTAAAAAATGTGCCTTTTGTAGGATCTCGTTTATTTAGGATCATTCAGAATTCCATTTATTTTGTCACTTTGAAAAAAAGAACATAATGATTGTGATTGCCACAACACAAAAAATAAAAGTGCATTCGGAATACAATTATCGTCTGCCATTGAGATTATGCTATTTGTATGAAGTAAGCGCCAATGCCTTTTAAACTGAAATTTCAAATGCATTGGAAATTGAAGTTTTACAGACGTTACAATACAGTAAGTGTCACAATCTGTAGTTGCACGCTGCTGCATTTCCGAAATGTGGATATGCAGAGTAGAATCATCATGCATCTATAGCAGACATCTTTGGATATCCAGGCAGCAATATATCCTATCCATGTGAACCAACTGTCGTTTCTACTAATTAATTGCTGCTGTAGAATTTTCTAATTGGAAATTTTGGTCTTTTCATTTTTGATTTGTAATGCCTATTTTCCAGATTTTGCCACTAGGGGCACTGCTGTCGTTTGCATTAGGTTGGCCGTAGTCACTTTACTATAATGTTACCTCACTTGCATAGCTGTAGCTCTCTTTGTTCACAGAATTTTCAGGTTAAAGGGACTTGCCTGTGCACCTTGTATATATGTATTGCAATGCAAAGAATAATTATGTGAATAATGAAATGAATATGATAAATGAAAAGTTGTACTGAGACTGTAAAAATCACATATGACCAAAAATAAATGTTTATTAATAACAGCTTAATTGATGGCCAAAAAATAAACTGCCATTAGTTTGCATGTTGTGAAGCAAAGTCTGCACATAAAAGGAATTAACATGTACAGGGTGTTTCCAAATTCATGTGCAAACTTGGAGGAGAGGTACTGAACAAAGATACGAATAATATTCACATAGGAACCCACATCTCTATCCATGTATTTAGTCAAATACAGGGTGTCTCACTTTTAACTGAAACAGTACTGTTTACAAGAACTGTTCAAACTACCTACAGTGATATATGCTTGGCAGCATTGGTGGCACGAACACGTGCAGCAGCTTCTGATATTCGAGCAGCAAGATCCTCAGCTGAGTCAGCTGGATTCACATAAACAAGACCCTTCAGATGTCCCAGAAAAAGGAATCAAGCGTCGATAAATCCGGAGAACGGAATGGCTAAGGGACTGGTTCGCCACGGCCAATCCATTGCATCCCAAAAGTGGCATTCAGGTAATGGCCAACATTAGTGCTAAAGTGGGCTGTTATCCCATCATGCTGGTATAACATTTGGTAACGAATGCAGATTGGAACATCTTGCAGCAGTTCTGGTAAATCTGTTGTAGAAACATAACATTGGCTATGGAGTCACTGCAGCAGTAAGTATAGCCCAGTTAAAAAGTGTTAGATGATACCCACCTACATATTCACACTGATTCATTGTTAAGACGCATGTGGCTGCTTTGGACTTGCCCACGTCCGATCAACTAACTCAAGCACCGTGGGAGGGTAACTCAGTTGCCCGCACATGAGAATTTTGCGCATTAAATACGAGGTGTGAAGCCCCCCTGCAATAGCCACTGGCAGAATTTCAGGTGTAGAGGGTAGTCTTGCAGAATCAGCTTCTACTTGCTGAAAATGGAAGGGGTTTTAAGTGATTGTCATTTAATACCCTCTAGATGGTTTTTTGACTCACACCTATATGTTTTGTGCAACAGCTCTTGTACTTTTGGGTCTATCAGCCATGATTTTCTTCAAAGCTTGGATTACATATATTTCGTCGTCAACCAGCATCCTGTCTGGTGATGTGGAAAGAACATGTTTCACAAAGTTGACGAAGTAACTGCTGAAACCTATAATCCGGCATTCATCTATCTGAAACTGCACATGACACATTTGTAGTGCAGCTCTTGCATTGTTTGTATGGCGTGCATGTAATGCATCTCTGCTTTTTCAGCATATGTGAAGTCTCCCGTCACTGACAACAGCACAGTCGCGAATGGAGTCTTCGCTCTCTGAGATGCATGCCCTCTACCTATAATAGTGTTTTTTATACAAATTATTATTTAATCGTTATGTAGTTTGAATGATCTTTAAACAAATTTGTCATCCAAACTCTTGTGTTTGCTCTGCAGGGTACTGGTATGGAGTTCGCATTCCTATCTTCAGGCACGCATAGTAAGAAAGATGAATAAAATTGTCATTAACATTCCTGTTGCATTGCTGCATAAAAGAAACATTACGTGGTGATCTTTAGGTGCCTTAAACTGCATAAATTTTTGGATATCCTCGCCACGAAGTTCATTTAGATGTGGATTTAATACTCCTAATTTATCACGGCGATCTGGTGACGTACCCATTTCCTTTTCTTCCGAGAACAGAAATGAATTCGTTAGAAACTGCTTCGCAGACTTCAAGTACTGCAACTGCCACGTCGGTATCCAGTCTGTAAACAAATGCAAGCGAGTTCTCAGTCCATTCTGACTGGCATAAACAATCTCAGATTGCAGGTCTGTTCACTCGGTTCGAGATGGCGTACACTGCAAGTCATGCAGAGAAATGTAAACTCGCCTTTAGTCATCTTAAAGAATATGACCTTCAATTCAGCTACTGAAGATTTTGTCCATTTTTAAACAAAGAGGGAGGGTATAGAATCTTTTGAATGCGTTGGTGGGCATGGCATACCAGTAGTGTGAAAGTGAGAGTTCAGCGACAGGAGGCGGATTGCGGATGAGCCCGGAAGCAGGTGAGGCGGTGCAAGTTGGGAGGCAGATGAGCAAACTAACTGATAAGGAGGAGGGTTGTAGGAGTTTGAATTTAGCTGATAAGGTGTCGTCACACTTTGATAAGAGATTATCTTTTGTTGATTTTCCAGCGGTAATTTCTAATTTTAGGATTTTTTTTTTCCTTTGCATTTTTCTTCGTCTTTACTAGGCATATAATGGTTATTTCCTATGTTCTCTAAACGCCTGGAATTAAATGACTGGCAGGTAGATGTAAATTTTTAATTTTTGCGCTATATTTCAAGAATTATAATGTCCTATGCACTCTTAGTTTTAACGTATGCCTTACGATTTTTTATTTCATTAGAGCATATTAATTTTCCTTTATCTTAATTACGTTACTCATTTTACACAGGACGTTCTTCATATCGTTTAACCATATACTCATAATTTTATTTCACGTATTAAGTTTTAGGAGTGTAATTATTCAGATATACATTTTAATTTATCATATGATTTTAATTTTAGAACCAATTTTAACTTTTTTTCCTTCTTTCTAACCTTCGTAATGTTTAATGTACTACAATTTATAACTTATTTGCTATATGTTACGAGCGTAATTATTGAAATATATGTTTCTATTTATTATATCATTTAATTTTATATATAATTTCAATCTTTTTTTTCATACTTTCTAACGTTTGCGATCTTCAACATATTATATATTTTAACTTATTTCTGATATTTTCTGATCGTTTACATGACCTTCACTTAATTTAGATGTAAAATGTTTAATTTATTTCGTAAATCTTAAGCTTATTTATTATATTATCACACTATACACACTGACTTTTATTTAATT
>KK114556.1:500087-577045 GCA_000611955.2 Stegodyphus mimosarum
CTTTTAATCGTTCTATTCGGGGTAGGTCACTGGGACCAGGCACACGGGTGTTTTAAATATCGTTCTGCGTCAGCTGCACAGAGCGGCCGGCAAAGTACTTCCCTAGCCACAAGAAAGACCTATGCTTCATAGTTAAACAGTGCAAATTTCGCTATTTCATCGCCAGTCATTTTTATTGACATAAGATTAGACTGCATGGAAGATTATATTCCTTAACGTGCTCTATGGGCCACCCAATGAATTTAGTCGCCTGTGCGTATGCATGCAATGCACATCTTAGAACCGGCTTTTTATCTCTTAGTGGAGTATTTCAACTGATAAACACGTCCATTTAATGGAAGCGGTTGACGCAGACGATATGTCACAGCTGACATTTTAAAATTTTATTCACTTTTATGTGAATATCTTTGACAACTCTAGAAGAGCAAAAAGTAATTTAGAAAAAAACTCCATTCTTAAACTGGTCAAAATGTCGCAGTTGTAAAGAAAGAAAATTGAGTAAATCATTTGATAAAATTTATTTAATTAAAAGTGGCGGGAAATCCAGGTCACTGCCAAACAGTAGCATCTCAGTGAACTAAATTAAGCAGTGGATTTGTTCAAAGAGAATGATATACCCTTTAGGATCATCGCCAAGAAGACCACTGTAGACTACTTCTATATCATTTTAGACAACTTTCTAAAATTAGAGAAAAAAAATTGCAAGAAGCTAAAGAAAAGCTTCATCATTTAAGTCTAGTGGAAGATTGAGTAATTTTAATTTTATCTCTGACGATGTGGAGCTAAAGGCCTAGCCTAGTGTACTCCGTAAATTTAACCCTTCCTTGACCCTTGATCGATCCGATTGGCCAGACATAGTAGGTACACAGTTTATAAAAAGATATCCTCCACACGGCCAGCCATTATTCTTGTATACTCTTGTAATAATATCATCATGTCTGGCCGTGGAAAAGTCAAGGTAAAGAGCAAGACTATCCAGTCGTGCTGGTCTTCAGTTTCTTGTCGGTCGTATCCATCGTATTCTGCGAAAAGGAAACTATGCAAAAAAAGTAAATGAATCTGCATCAAGAAACTGAGACTGTGTACATACATGGAGTTTGCAAATATTCTTGCAAATGATAACTTAGTATTACAACAAAAATTTAGCGTTATAAAAATTAAATTTGTAAATTTTTAGCATTTCTAACATCACTGAAGTTTTAATTAATATTTCCTGAAATTTTTTATCACGTTTCACGGGTTTGGACCAAGCTTGGAAGCAGATTAAAATTATTTCCATAAACCCTATAGGAAAACAACATCCGGCATTGCGGAATGGATTACATTCTTGTATTTACAAATATAAGTACACAGAGCGGCCAAGAATCTGGACGCCATCTGATAATGCATTGTTTCGCTTTAGCTTTCGATACAGCCCACATTCTACCGGGCATATGCTCAAAAAGTGTTGATATCATTCCTGAGGAATATTAGCCGACATTTACATAAAGACAGGTTTAGCGGTAGGATGGTAGCGTTACCAAGTTTTGAATTGATCTTTCCATTTCGTCTTACAAATGCTGAGTAAGATGGAAATCAGAGAACTGAGCTAGTTTAAAGGCACTTTGCTCTCTGAATCATGCTGTTTAAATAAATTTGAGGTAAATCGTGCACCGGTGATAATCGCGAGGTCTATCGACTTGCTGAAAGTAACCATCTGCATCTGGCAGTTTCACAGCTATAAATGAGTTAAGTGATGTACGACGATACTGAGACAAGGTATGGCGCTGAGAGCTTTTCGCACCCATATCAAGGGACCAGTCTATCTCAGGAGAATATTGCCTGTATCGTAATCCTACGGCCACCAGGCTTGAAAAGGTGTGATTATAAAGAAATGCTTCGGAATTAGTTCTGTTTATACCATATTATAGTTCTGTGAGTGTTATGATGGGATCAGGAAACGAGATTTATTGGAGATTTAGTCTTGATGCTCCTACCGGCCACAACAATCGAGATTTTCTGTTTATTAGTGAGAAAATATGCATAAATTATATTTTAAAATCCTTCCGTTGGCATTTCCTTCATGTTTTGCATTCGGTTATGCTTTGTGATGCATGTGAATTGTATTCAGCTGCAATCTAACATGTTGCTGCTTATGGTACAAGCCAACTGCTTTTCATCTCTTAACATTTTTCGTGAAGAATTGTTCTGAAACTTGTTGTTGTTTGAAATTATTTTTTTCTCAACCACCGCTATCTAAACAGCCAAGCTGCTTATGGTACAAGCCAACTGCTTTTCATCTCTTAACATTTTTCGTGAAGAATTGTTCTGAAACTTGTTGTTGTTTGAAATTATTTTTTTCTCAACCACCGCTATCTAAACAGCCAATATAGGGGGAATTTGAAAAAGTGGGCAAAATTTTACAGGGTGATAGAACGCAGCTATGCGAACAATATTCGTCATAGAATGTATGGTCGAAATGTAAACGCTGAGAAGTTAAATGGTAGTTTTCCAGTGTCACATCTAAAGAATTAACACAAGAATCACAGAAGATACTTTAATTAACAGGAATGCAATTGATGTACACGCTCAAAGCAATTGCTCAAAAGATCTTCCGCCAACTGTAATTCAGGCTTCACACCTCCGGGATAGAGACTGGCGCACATTTGCGAAGACACCAGGCATTTCCCGAGTATCGCCGGCAACAACGGCTACCCTGGCGATTAGATCCATATTGGTGTCAAAGAAGCACTCCTAGATTAGTCTCTTCATAAGTCCAAAAACGAGAGATCTGGTGATCTTAGTGGCCAAGCTATGGAACCACTTTGACCAATCCATCGACCTGGAAATTTCGTAGTTCGTATAACCAGCCATCCTCTGAGCAATCCACGATAGAAAATGCCGTCGGGTTGCGAGGACCGACGCTTTTTATACCATTTACAATGCCAACTTAGTAGCTCACCGTTTACGTTCCGCCCAAACTTTCTATGACGAATATTGCTCGTAGAGCTACGTTTTATCACCCCGTGCAAGTTTTGCCTACTCTTTCAGATTCACCCTGTATGTTATTGCACAAGAAAAGTAGAATACTAGCTCCTTCAGAGTTGTTGGAACCGAGTCGTTTGGTACCAATGATTATGCTTCATTCAAAGTTACTAAAATTTTTCCATTTTTTCTCAGAAAGCCCTCTAAGAAAACATCTTCCTCCTTAGGCAGATAGCCCTCGCATGCTTTACGACAATCAAAGAAGCCAAACCATTATTTTCTCAAACCAAACTTATAATTGGTTAGTTGCATTTTCCTTCCTTATAATGGTTAGATGTATTTTTCTTTTCTGTAACAGTTAGTTGCATATTTTCTTCCTTATACTTTTTTAGTGATCCTTTCAGTAGCTCAAAGACAACAATGAAGTCATCCTAACAATTTATGCTAAAAGATGATTTGATCTTTATTTCTTTTACAGATACCCCGAGAACGGCTTTTTTAAGCCTCATTTCCGTTCTAAAGGTAACTATAAATATGCATCTGTACTGAGAGAGAGAAAAAGAACTTAAAGTACCTACTATACATCAACAACTTAAAAAATGACGGTCCCAGAAAACTAAGTTTCAAAGAAATCGAACGAGTAGCAGTTTCAAGGTTATCATGTTCCTTGTAAACTGACTACTAAATATATTTGCTCAGTTTGTGGAAATTCACTCTCTAGTTTACTAGTAAGCGAGTACTCAAGAAAATTGCAATGAAAAAGGATAATTGCAAAAATGGTATCAAATTATTATTTTAAAGGCATTAAGTATTGAAAATCATTGCAAAGAGGACAAGACTAAGTCACCCTGGCTAGGGTTTACCGTATAACACAAAATATCCTTAGGATAGCCTATTTAATGCTTGTATCCCGGGACACTCTGAGGATTCTCAAGTGTGAACATGCTGGTGGTGTTTTGTTTAAATCTTTATGTTTCAGTGCTAAGATCTTGAGGATTTTGTTATGTAATATTCTGTGGATCCTCTCAAGAGGTTGGGGGTAGGGGAAGTAGAGAGGGTTGGTAAGGGAGACTCTCGGACTCGTCCCCTGGGGTGCTTTTGATCAAAATTGGGGAGCAGAATTGAGAAAAATCGTACTGTCGCCTGTATAGTGCTCAAGTCTCTTGCCAATGACATGCGCAATTTTGCATTTCGTGGGTTTATTCTGATGTTATTGTTAGACAAGGAAGATAAGTCGCAACAACAGCACATTCTGAGGATATTGTACTGCATTTGTTTGGAGGACTTCCATTACCCAGCATTCTGAATATGTTTTGTGGGGATCCACCATTTTATCTAAGAACTAAATGTGGAGGAACCTAATGAACATCTAAGGGATTATTCGCTTTAGTTCAGGAACAGAGAGGTAAACTCGAGATAGGTTAATTACTCTTTATTGCTCAAAATAAGAATTAATAGTTGGCCCCTTTCTCAGGGCGTAGAACAAAGCCTCCACTTGGGTTTGAACTCAAAATAATAAAATATGAGACTTAACTAAACTAAAAGGATATAGCCGAAGCTATAAAAATTCGAAGTAGTTGGCCCGTAAGTATCGAATAAGCTATCAAAGCTATCAAGGGCCTATAATACCACCGAACGTAGTAGCAGCTTAGAGAGTGATAGCCAAAACGCAAACTCAGGCTAGTCAGAAACTCTGAGGCTCTCTCTTGAAGTCAGTGGAATTTCTACTTAAATACTACTCTTACTCATTAGCATTAACCGCGATTCTAAAAACACATTTTTTCTGGTAGGAAATTGTAAGCTGAAATTAGGATGAACAGGAAAGTAGCTTTAACCAAAGATAACTGTTAAAAACTTAGGATAAATCTTACATCTTGTTCTAATGTTTTCTTTTTTTAGTCATATTAATTTTTTTATCCCTGCACTGACTAATTCATTTTAACTTAAGCAAAGATTCTTTTTTAAGTTCTGTAACTGTAAAAAAAAAAATCATTACCAAGAACTTATTGCTGAAATCTAAGTAAAATTTCTAAATTAAATAAGAAGAGAAATGAATGAAAACAGAGAATATGGAAATAAAAAAATCGACTTGTTTTAAGAAAGTTCAGAAGAAAATTTGCATAGGTTCGATACAAATTACATGCAGGGTGATTTCACATAAGTGAGGCTCAATCAAATTGACAGACCTTGATAAATTGTTGCAAAGTCATGCTAAAAATTCCTTGAGAAACACACAGCTACTTTTGCAGAACGCACGCGAATAGAAAACTGCAATATTTGCTTTATCTCAGGAAATGGCCAGATGAAAATGTTCTCACAGAGACTCAAAATACATTTACATAGTGAGAAGAAGAGATACTGTGGGCATAAGAAAAGGCTGCAGAGATTACAAATCTCTTAATTTCCGAAGACGTGTCTATTTGTAGGTATTGTCAGTATATCAGACATGAATGCATTCTTGCATCTATTTGAAATTCAATAATTATCAAACTGAGATCAGGATTTTAAAGAAAACGTTAGTATTTTCTAATGTGAGCCCATATTCATGTTTCTGATATCACGCCTTACATGTGCTGATAATTCACATGCATCAGCCGCTAGCGTATACAAAATTATAATGCTTTGCAAATAATATACACTAATCATATATGTACTGTTGGTTTTTTGAACAATTTTTTCAATTTTTGTACATTACTTAAATTTAATCAAAGTTCATCAGATTTTTCCATTTTAATCTGAATTACAAATTATTTTCCATAAGCTTTAACGTGTTCCTTATTAATTCATCTGTGTTACTGTTTTCAAATAACCGTTTCTTTTGTCTAAGACTAAATTTTGAACAAAGCTTTTAATCGGAATCTCTCTCTCTCTATATATATATTTGCTTTTAAATAACAGCATTCTAGCAGGTCATAGACAACATGCAGGTCATAAAGAGATTAAGTCAACTATTTGAGATCTTGGTCAATCAGTCTTCGTATTTGATTCGTCTAGGACGTTTTTCGAGACAATAATGTTTCTGACTGCAGATTTTTAAATCAGATTAACTTAGACTAACTTTAACTAATCGAATCAGTAATTGGTATATTATGCATTATAAGGTATTTTCTCCCTCTTTTCTGCATGCCTTAGTGGTGTAACGGCAGCACACTCGACGCGTATTCGAGAGATCCAGGTTGGAGTCTCGGCGAAGGCGTTGCTCATTTTTCACATCTCCTGTTTTAAAAATAACCAAATGATTCTACAGTGACCCCCGAACTAAAAAACGTAGCGGATGACGATTTTTCATCGGCAGGAATTGGCGACTGGGTCCTCTAATCCCCAATCGCTCTTTAAAAGGGAGAGTATAAGGTTATGCCGTTTTTATATATCATTGTATGGAGTATATAAGGTATTTTTTCCCCTCTCTTCTATGTGCATTCCTGGTAGCACACTCGCCGCGTTTTCGAGAGGTCAGGTTCGAGTCTCGGCGAGGACAATGCTCATTTTTTGTCTCTTGCTTCAAAAATAACCTACAGTGACGCCCGAACTAAAATGAGGTGGTGGATGAAGATTTTTCCCCACCAGGAATTGGCGATTGGATCCTCTAATCCGCAGTCGCCCTTTAACATTAAGAGTATATAAGGTTTTGCCATTTTTATATATATCATGTACATGGAGTATATAAAGTAGTTTCTCTCTCCCTTCTGTATGCATTCGTGTTGTAACGGTAGCACAACAACTTCGGCGCGTTTTTGAGAGGTCAGCTTCCAGTCCCGGCGAGGGTATTGCTCCTTTTTCTTGTCTCCTGCTTCAAAAATAACCTTATGTCTCTACAGTGACGCCCGAACTAAAAAAAGCTGGTGGATGATGATTCTTCAGCACCAGGATTTGGCAATTGGGTCTCTTAATCTTCAGTCGCTTTTTAAAAAGGGGATATATCTTATGTACTCCCTCTTTAAACATTTTCTCCCTCTTTTCTGCATTTCTTCGTGGTATAACGGTAGCATACTCGGCATGTATTCTAGAGTTCCAGGTTGGAGTTCCTGTAAGGGCACTGCTAATTTTTCACGCGCCAGCATCAAAAGAACCTAATGTCTGTACAGCATGCACAGAAAACTGCATACTTACTAATGGTACAAGTAGAAGGTTAAACGGCGAGGCATCCCGCAATCTGATTTTTCTGACTTCGAAACTTAAAATTTGGAAGAATTTGATTAATTCTCTGCTCACAGTATCATTTTGGGTAGCTTTTTGATCTTTTCAAAGTAGTCAAGAAGTTCATATGGAAAGCAAAGATTTCTGCCATTCAATCACAGACAAACCTCTGCCATGGAGTTAGCGGATAATGGAGGCTAACTGCTAACCTAAATTCGATTCCTGCATAAAGGTTGTATGTACATGTGGGTCTTCCGCCTTCTCGAAGGTGTAATAGCGGTCACATACTGAAGTTCACCCTGTGTAACGTTCTCGATGATGACCAATAGTTTCGGCTGTTTCCAACGCATGTCTTCCAGAAAATGTTCGGACATTAGGGAAGAGTAGATAATGGTCTAAAAACGAGTTTGCTCTAAATTTAGCAGGAATAAAATGCATGTTAAAACACATACGAAAAAGACGTCATGATGCTGTTATATATGTAATGATATTTTACGGGAATATGACTATATGGACTTTTTAGTGCTTTTTTTATGTTTGCTTATGATAGGTGTATCATTAATTACAAAGAGAAGTTTGGTTTAAAACTTTAGTTACATATTTTCTTTTTTTTTAGAATATAAAACAGAATGAAATGATAATTTTCGAAATTTTATTGAAAAAGTCCAAACGTTTGTAAGCATTTCTTTTTTATACTGATAAGCAATTTACTGTTATCATTTAGTAAATAAATTGTGTGCATGGAGTAGCGGATAGTTACTGCTCTGCGCAAGATTCCTTTCTAAATTTTTTATTAATATGTTGTCTTATAGATTACGAAATATTATAACGTGACATCTACAAACTGGAAGAAGAATGAAATGCTGCATATTTTGGACGCAACTTTATTTTTAATTATGGTTTGGCTTGGTTTATGATTATGGCAAAGTACTCGAGGGCTACCTGTCTAAGGAGAGGGATGTCTTCGTGGAGGACTTTCTAAGGGAAACTGGCTCGTATGCACGTTGCAAATGGGGAAAACGACGAAAATGCCCATGCAGCCAGCCCGTACGAGATATTCGAACCTCCGGCCTAACTACCACTATTCAGCGAGTTTACCGCTCGGCCGCTGGTGGGCCCCATTTTTAATCATGAACGGGATCTGATCGAAAAGAAACAAAATGAAACAAGTTACGAGCTAGTTAAGATTCGAGCTTGGAATCTCCTGATCGTTGTCAGGAGCTTGGAATTTCCTGATCGTTGTTGGCGCTATCCTTTGCGCCACTACCCCGTATTTTAATGTGTGAGCAGTAAAGGAAATTATCGTAGAACTGATTGAAAAATTTAAATAATGCATCACTGTAATTTTAAAATGAAGCAAAATAATCAATATCCTTCAAGAGGTAATTGCTCTTTTGGTTCGAAAAAAAAAATGCGCTTGTAAAAAATAAAGCATTTTGTTGGTTCAGATTTAAAATTATTTTCTTTTGCTATTATACGCACACACACAAAATGATTTACGCTTTATTAGAACTTCGATAAATAATTAAAAAAAATAAATGTTTTAGAATAAAAATTTGTGGCATCAGCTTATTATTTGAAAAGAGAAATATCGTCTGCTACTTTTCAATGTATTCTTTTTCAAAATGTTGCATGTAAACAAGTTTCGGTTTAAATTATACGATTTTGTGTTTTCCGAAGAGAAATCTTCCTATTCCATAATCCACAAACGTTGCGAAATGTACAGTATTAAAATTTCGGAGCGTAAAATTAGCAACACTACTAATTGGGAAGGGAGAAACCGTCAGTCATTACTTCTGCACGGAAAGAAGATTCCAAACGAACACCCGAAAAAGGTGTGTACTATTTTTAAAGTTTCTAAAGTTGGGAATAAGAAAAAATCCGCCGATACAGAAATCAATTGCAGAATTTTTAGGAATAAATAAAGTAATAAACCAAGATTTGGAACTTAAAAAAGCTAAAACGTGTAATGGTCACTAGCTTTTGCAGAGGCATGTGGCTCAACGCAGAACAATTTTTAGAACTCGTATAAACATTATTTAGCAGGAGATAGTGACCCTTGATGAAGTATGGGTTTACCTAATAACTGCAGTAAAAAAGATCTATTTATTTTCTAAAACGAAGAGAAAAATATACAAATAAAGTTCAGTTAATGCAAACAAAGTCTCGGTAAGGGGTTTATGATTGTCGCAGGTTTCTTTTACAAAGGGAAATTAAAAAATAACACCAATTGAAAAACGTTAAAAACAATTCCACTCACTGTCAAGAGAGAATTTTGAGTCTGAAATTAGATTCCTTTATCCCAATGACTTTCAAAGAGGGAAACTTCATCAAGAAAAACAAACAATTCAGACTCGAAAAGTACTACTGCTTTCATTGAAAATAACGAAGACTGATACAAGTGTAGCATGTATATCTCTTCAATGTATTCTTGTCTTCTGACGTTCCACCGATCGACTCTCGTGCCTTTAGTCCTCTGAAAAGAGCTCTTTCTAAGCGTAAAGCCACCACAAGTGATAGACTCTGGAAAATAATGAAAAAGCAATGGAAACAGTACCCTGGAAATTTTACGAAAAGCTCTTCTGCCATGGAAACCAGGATGCAGACTTAGAGTCCAGAAAAAAGCTATCATATCGAACATTTAAAAATCCTTTTTGCATTATTAACATTAATTAAACGGCCTTGAAATTGTTCTAAAAAGTGTAAATACGCTCTATATAAACAATCAAGAAGTTTGTTTCACTTCAGTTAAATTAGTTTCTCCCACCATTTGTAAGTAGATTTTTTCCCATGTTATCTGAAAGCAACGTACAAACGGTTTTTTATCAATTTATTTTACTCGCTTATTTAAAATTTTACAGATGTGAGTAAAGAATGACTTCGATATTTTGCACTGCCGTTTAAATGTTCTTGCCAACAAATTACTATCGAAGCTGTTATTTAGGAAGGATGAATAATTTTGTAATTTTTAGATAGCCTATGATGGATATTTGAAATGAAAAATCAGATTTCAGAAACAGACAGCGAGGAACTTTGCTGTTTATAATATGCTGTAATACAAAAATCAATACATCCAGAAAAAAGAATTCAAAAAATCTTACCTGACTTACAAATAATTAAAAGTTAATGGCCATCACTGCATGAAAAGTTTAAGCTTCAGCGCATCGGTAGTGAGCGTCTTGATGGTGTATTAATGACCAAAACTTGAATCCAAGCACTTCCATTTAATTTTGACTGCAGTTACTTCCCTTGACTGAAAATGCAGGGGTACAGCCAGAAGTTTTTCGTTCAAAGAATATAAAAAATATGTAAAATATCAAAATGATATAAAAGGATATAAATAAAAGCTCAGCGTTTATTTTTGAAATTAAAATTTAATTCCAACATTCTAAAATGCTATTTTGCTCCTTTATCTCTTATCAAAATGGTAGATGACAATTCTAGACGTTTGTTTCATTACGCTAGTTGCTGGTCTGTAGAAAAAAAAAAATATGATTTCTTAAACGCAACCTACTCATTTGAAGGTTTTAGGTGTTACTTAACGGATTTGTATTTAGAAGAATTTTCCTCGCAATAAGTGACAGCAGTTATGAAGAAAATTTGCAATATGTTCTGGGAACTCAGTTTCGTTTTGTGAGCTACAATAAATATAGAATTCTAATGCATTTCCTTTTCAATGAGAAATTCTTCATTTTTTGTATTACCAAGTTACATAATTTAACTGAAATTTTGTTTTATCATTTCGAAAGTTTTGATGAATCAAAGAAAAAAAAAGTCATATCAAGAACATAAAGCTATTGAAACTTCGTTCTCCTCCAGTGGTCGAGCGGTTAAAGATTAGAAAATACAGGTAATTCATCCTGCAGTCGAACGTAGTCTAACGGACTGACTGCGTGGTTGGTTTTCGTAGTTTTTCCCCATAAGTAATTAAATTGGAGCCAGTTTCTCGTAGAAAGACCTCCATGTGTACATACTTTCCCTTAGAGCTGAGATTTTTTAGCATTTTTTTACTACCGGTCCCATTTACAAGAAAAATAAACTGTGGTGCTTCATGTACCATAATAGTTAATTTTATCAAATATTAAAATATTATTGCATGTTATCTACGCCTATTTTAACCGTCTACCTATTGAGAATCACAAAGTAAAAATTAATTAAAATAACTATCAAATAAATGTACTAAAATGTTGTTTATTAAAATTTTAAAATAAACGCAAAATTAATAAAAAAAAATATAAGAATTAATGATATCGTTGAGGCTGGTGGAGTTTAAGCAACTTGGTAAAGTCGTTTTATATTCCGTTAAAATGAGTAGCAAATTGCTATTTTCAGAGGAGTACAGTTTGTTCTTTTTCCTAGACAGTAAATTAGCTATTGCGCTGTACCCACGCTCAGCCAAGTACGATGAAGGAAAAGCAATTAAAAATATCTGTGCTTTTGCCCACAATCCAAGGTAGAGAGCTGGTACGGATTTTTGAAGCTCTTGGTATCCATTCTGAAGTTTATTATTAATTCGTTGTTTGGTGAGTTAGACACAGATTCTTCCAAATTTGACGATTCTGCTGTATCAACGTTTCCAAAAGGTTCTAAAACATAATTTTAAAACGTAATTACTTTTGTTTGAACAGTAGAAGTTTTCCCACAAAAGCAGCAATGGCGTATTTTGTTTTAATTAAATTCACCTTGAGATTGTAAATTGACTACTCCGAAGATACTATTTACGATTGCCAAAGCCTACTCCGAAGAGAGGGTGGACTTCTATTTTCCACCCAATTTTGAGGAGGAGGGGTGCTCCCACCAATCCACAGGAGAGGACTTTCGGCTCGCCGCATATTTAGAGTGCCGCCATGCCGCGGGGACACGATTTTCAAGCATGTCTTCTCCGAGATTCGACCCCGGGCCCTTCGGCGCCGTAGTAGGCTCCCCTAACCGCTATACCATCTGGGTGACATTGACTTCATTATATATTTTAAATAGGCCTGTTATATAAACGATGTCTTTTTTGGTTGTAATTAAGTTTTCGCCCAGTTTTTTCGTCTCTTTTTTTAAGTCCAGAAAAAAGAATCAAACAAACACCTTTTGGGAGCTATGAAATTTCTGTATGCAATAGCAAGCGACTGTAATCTCAACAGTTTCCGCTACACATTTTACCAAATAATCTGTTATTTTTTTAATTGCGTCTGATCTTAATCATTGTCCTAATAACATAATGAAGCAACGCATGTAGGCGTTCATTCAGATTTTTGCAACGAATGGCTGAAGATGAACAACACAATATACAGTGAATGCATTTGATACTGCTTGTTTCAAGTGCGCTTTGGAACTCTTATGACGTCTCGTTATTGCTGGAACACAGTAGTCAGTAGCAGCCGACGAAATATTACGAATATGTATTTCTTTCTCTTGAACAAACTTGTTCTTGGTATTGCTATCGATTTTTCTTTTGCACTGGGTTCCAAACTTTTAGAAATAATAACGCCTGGAAATTTTTTTATTCTTCTATAAATCGAATGTATTACAAAAATAATGCTTCGTTATTGGTACAGCTGATTCATCGAGTTGAATAGAAAATTCGCGAGGCCTTAAGCAATCGAATAATGCTATAGCCATTTAGTCCATTCTTCTTTGCAACGAAATAATACCCAGAGAAATTTTTCTGTTGATGTTTCGCAGTGTCTTAAGACTGTCCCTTTTGACTGCTGGCAAGATTAATACCTGGACAACAGTGTGCGGTTTTGCCGCTTTTGCGGTTAACACTGCAATATTATAATATGAGGCTGGTAGTCCATCATCTTCTTGTTTAGAAGATGACGCAAAAGGGTATGATACAGCTTGTTTTAAATACTTCTTTTCCAGCTCTCACCACACAGTTGACAGTACGACTTCGTTCAGTTCAGCCCCAATTTTGATGGAGAGCACCCGGTGGGGAGGACGGATCCGCCACCACTATTCCTCTACCTCTAACCTATCAAGAGGACTTTCGGCTGGCTGTGTATTTAGAGTGCCCCTTTGTCACAAAGACGCTATACATTTGCAAACATCCCCGCCTTCTCCGGGATTCGAACCCGAGCCCTTCGTTATCTTAGTAGGCTACCCTAACCACTATATCGTCTGGGCAGCCAGTTATAAAAATAATGGCTTGAGTGATTTTTGTCTCTTTTCACTCGTGAATATGGATTATTGAGAAGAATGCAAAACTAATAAGACATTGCTAGAGCTAGTAAAATATTATAGAAGTGATTTCGATATAGTAAAATTATTCCTAGACATTCCTAGAGCCTGTAAAACATTTATGGAAGTGATTTTGATAAAGTACTGAAATTATTTCCATCGATTAGAATATTTTAAACTGGAACAACACGTTTCGGTTCATTTGGAAGTTCATAATATTAAAATAATTAGTTGCAGAAGATGTAAACTAACTATTATAAATATGCATTTGTAATTATTTTTGCACTGTTTTGGTGCTGCCCGCAGTTTCAAAATTCTGACAAATTTGTCCGAAAATTCTCCTTCAGTGATAGAAAACTTAAATTTTAATAATTTTTTCTGCATTATTTTGTAGTTATTTATAGCAGCTAACTTTAATCGATATCAATCGTTTCGAATGTACAGAATCAACTGTGTTCTTTTTTGAAATCAGTGGGGAGTTCAAAATTGGCATAGACAGTTTTTTTGTTTTTTTTCCGGTAAAAAATCTCATTTCCAATCTGCAGAACTCTAATTACGATACTTCCTATCTTTGGAATTTGGTTCCTACACTTAAGTTTTAAAATTCCACAAGCCCTCTTCAGTCATTTTGAGCCTGACGGAAGGCCAGAAAATTTTTTTTAAAAATTGAGAAATTACGTTTTTAAAAAATTTGGTTCATTTTAAACTCATTTTGTACGATCTGCATAGCAAAAATTAGGATTTTATGGTGCTGTTGATCGTTATTGCCATTTTAATTAGTGGTCAGGAAGATACATGCATCACAAAGATACATAATTTGATGAAATAGAAGATAAATATATTAATCAATGCGAACAGTGGCTTTGCTTATTTTCATTAATGATTCTATGTCAGGTGTTATTACAGTTATTCTTGCATGGAGACTGGCTGTGGCTCTTCATTAGTTTTGTTCTTATTTTAGATATTTTATACTTCATTTGTAAAAGCAAACTTGAGTATAAAGTATCGGTTTTGAAAATGGCAAAATCTCTTATGACTTTATGTCTCAGTTTCGGGAAACTATATATACTTTTGAGATACTTTTGATATACTTTTGAGAAAATTTCAAATTTATTATTCAAAATCTTGTTTATATCATTTTAATATACTAAAAGTTCCATCCTCAGAGCAATGACCACATCTACAGAGAACAGGTTGATCGTTATTTACATACTTGTCCTCTTGGTTTTCAAAATTCTGGAACCTATCTCGCAGCAGATGAACTGCAGCAGCGTAATAAGAATAATCTGCGTCCCTGCTTTCGCTATAATTTTAAAATATGCCAAATATATCACTTGTGTCTAGTTGAACTGTTCTTAAAATCAAAGACGATATTTTGATGTACGTGTAATGTTTACCACAACTTATTTTCTGGGTTTTATTCTTTCATTCATCACCTTTCACCTTCTTGATATATACTCGTGGGCAAAATTAAGAGAATTATGCAAATTGCACCGAGTTTTTATGAAAGTACTGAGCGAAATGTACTAAATATGTCGAAGAATTATGTAAATGTTCAGAGTCGAAAACATAAACGCACACTTGCATGTGTGCGGAGCTGTCATTTTGTATGGGATATAAGTGCAAAGTAGTTTTCGGCGACTTCTGTGCTCGTACACCTTCACAATGTTCGTCGTGTTTCTCGCAAGAGTTGGGTAAATTTTATAAGGTTGTAAAGTGTTTCTCCCGCCTTCTTAGTATACCTTCGTGGTGTAGTGGTCAGCATCCTAAGCGGATATTCGAGAGGTCAGTGGCTCGAACCCCAGCGAGTGCATTGCTCAATTTCTCACATCTTCTGCTTAATAATGACTTTACATGGGCGCCCGAACTGAGAAAGGTGGAGGATGATGATTCTCCACGACCAGGATTTGGCGATTGGGTCCCCTATTCCCCAGTCGCCCTTTAGAAGGGGGAGTATATAAGATATTTCTCCCCCGTCTTAGCATGCCTTTGTGGTTTAGTGGTCAGCATGCTCGGCGCGTATTCGAGAGGTCCATTGTTGGAGTCCCGGCGAAGGCACTGTTCACTTTTCATCTCTCCTGATTCAAAATAACCTAATATGTCTACAAGGTATCAGATAAAATGAGTAGCTGCGAATATATGGATGAATGGAATCAGATGGAGAATTGTTGGTAGACTGGAGGCAGGCCGATCACAAGTACAAGTGGCTACACAGCTCTGTGTAATGTTCAGTGTCATCTGCAATTTGTGGAAACAGTTTCAAGACACTGAATCTATATCGAGAAGACCTGGAAGAGATCGACTTTGATCCATAGCAACGAATGAGGAACGTTATTTGGCACTTTTTAGCACGGTGACACAGGACTGCTACTGTTTAGCAGCTGTCACGTGAGCTGTATGCTGTCACTGAAGCCCTAGTTTCAAGGTGTATAGATGCCCGAAGACTTCGTGCTATAGGACTGTATGCCAGATGATCCGCTGTTTACGTCCTGCTCTCTGTAGCACACAAGAAAGCTCATTTAGCATGGTGCGGACATCATGCGCCTTGGACCAGATTCCAATGCAGCACCATACCCTTTTACAGATGAGTTGAAATCCAGTTCAGACAGTGATTTTGGATGTACCTGTAAATGGAAAAAGCCCGAAACTCGATATCATTCCTACCTCATCAGGAAAAAAGGATCCATTACATCCATTACACCATCAGGAGCCATTACACCTGCTGTGGTGCGGGTGTAATGGCTTGAGCAGTCATTACGCTGGACAGCCGCACACCACTGCTTGTGTTTGACAAGGACTTCCCAACCTCTATGAGGTACAGAGAGGAGATCTGAGAGCTGTATAGTAGACTTTTCAGGGGTCTATCTGGTCTTGGGTTTCTGTTAATGAATTACAGTGCCTCTGGGTTTCTGTAAATGGACATAGTACTTGGCTGGTCGATGATTACCTGGAAAGCGAGGATATTTCCCAAATGACTTGCCCTTAATCCTATAGAGCATGTCTCTTGGAAAAGGCTATAAGACTGTAATCTAATGTCATCTTCAGATTAATTTATTTTTTATGATGGATGCTGATTTACTATCGTGATTATTTTGGAAGATTGTAAACGTTTATTTTTTTGTCTCGAAATCTGTCTTATTCCAAAGTTTTCTTGATTCTAAGTCCTGAAACCATATTACTATAATAGCATATTGATTCGTAGGTTTCTTCCCATTACGTATTTTTTCGCAACTTTTTCCGAAGTATGATTTAGAAACTTCTGATTTGCGGTAAGAATGTGAAAGATTTGGACAGAAAAATACAGGATGATGGAGAAGTAACTCCTGAATTTCACATTAAAATAACAAAGGAACTATAAATATCATGTACAATTTTTTTTCACGGTTGGAAAGACCAAGTTTTACCAGTTTGTTTCCCATATGTGATGGAAAATAACTCCTAAATTTATTGATTATTGGCGCTAGTGATGCTAGCGAATTGCGATGCTGCTTTGAGTAACACGTGCTTGATCAGTGCAATCGTCATCAAGGTATGCAGCAATGAACGTTATAGTTGTGCGATAGCGATTTTTAAGAATGTCTAGGAAGTCTGTTATCACAGCACAGAGATTACGCATATTTCCGCCTTGCTCGAAGTGCTAAAATTCCTGACAAAAAAGGCCATTTTTCTGAAGGCGCAAACATTCCGAAGAACAGAAAACGAAGTCTGAAAGTCCTCGAAAGATGCGAATATCACAGAATGTTGAAATAGTGAAAGATGCCATTACGAGATATTCGCTACGTCGGACCGTAGGCATACTGCTGTTGGGAAAATTTCTGATCGCTGTCTGTGTAGAATTTTTACACTTGGATCTGCAGTGGCTATGATAAACAATACACATTTGCTGAGGTTAGTCAGAGAAATGTTTCACATAATCTTATTGTTCATTCCATTGATGAAATGCACTTACATTTGTCAACCTGTGTAAACAAACAGAACTTTTGCTACTGAGCTCCGACTAATCCTTGATAATTCCAACACGTGTTACTACGTAGTCCAGCTGTTGATTTTGATGTAATAAGCTCCTACGTTTTTGAAGGAGACGATTATGCAGTTATTGCAATATTTGATCATTACATAGGAATGTTACATAACGTCTTGCTACTGAAATTGAACGACGGTAGAAATGTTGGTGTGTCGTTCAGACAGAGTGGCTCCAAAGCAAACACAATAAGCATATCGCTGAACGTATGTGAGATGTTTCCAGGGATCTTCGTGGTGACTTTCCATGGATCGTCTTCCTGATCTTACGATTTCTTTGTGAGTTGATAAAGTTTATCAAGGAAGGCCTAAGGCAACTGGTGAACTAAAAGACGCTATCCGTCTGGATATCGCTGTGATGCCACCAAACACCACTATAATATATTACTTTAAAATAAGAATTTCATGGTCGTCGTCAGCACTCCCCCCTTTTGCTATCATACCGCGTGTCGTCATCATTGCATAGCACTTATTTACTTCATCTCATCTGGGGTTCTAGTTAGTCAGCCTTCGTTAAGCATGCTTTTTATAAGAAGCGAAACCCGCTAAACGAAAGTAGAGTTGGGAGGACTTAGACGGCTGGAATCATCTGCTACAGCTGTCATTTCCATGGTTACGAAGCAAGCCGGGGGGAAAAATGTCTCTAAGCATAGGAGCTTTAAACAAATAGACTATAGAAGGGTGAGACTTCATAAATGTGTAGGGTTTCCCTTATTTTGCATAACAAATTTATTTTAAGTTTGATACCTTTCCTGAACCTCTCAACTTCCCCTAGTATTTTCTTTCCAGGATGTAAATTTAAAGTCAAGTGAAGTGAATATTTAAACAGGTGAATCTATGGGTTTATTCAGAGCCAGTTTTCGATAGCCAGCGCACGTTCATTGCTATTTTGTTGTTACGCTAGTAAGCCTCTTGGCCATTTCGGATTATCGTCACGCCTGTTAGGTTTTTGTAAGTCAACCTGTTAGGTTTAATTTAACGTACTAATCCAGCACTATTTTATTTTACATTCGACTTCAATTATGTTCTGCAATTAAGTTTCACTATAAGTTGAAGGTGTTTTTGTAAGGCACGAAGATTGTGCTTTTTTGTTAAACTTTGAATTAATAAAGAGTTACTTTTCACCCTTCTGTGCTGGTAATTCATTTACGCCTGTGCGAGAATTCGTCTGGTTCATTGTAGGATCTATTCTTAGTGTACGCGGAATAACAGAGACAGATCTTAGAAATGTGTCTATATTATCTGTGGATCAGTGTTTAAATGATAACATCTTCAAGACAGAGTGAACCATCTTACACAAAATGGTCAGCTGTTGCAATTTTGAGAAAAACGTTAGCTATTATTAGTTATAACTGCGTACAAAAGTGGCATATTTTCTTTTATCTGCAAATGTGAAATAAAATTTTGTTCAACGTCTACCGATGCTTTTTCATTTATGTTTGAAATACAGGTGTTATTTCTAGACGTTATATAAGTAAAAAGAATGTAAGTAATGGATTGAATGCACCACTCGTTAAAAAGTTTAAAAAATTATTCTTTTCACAAGAAATAAAACAAAGCACTGAAATATTTCCTCAGAGATATTCGTACAATATCACAATATCTCAAACATTAAACAAAATTAAATTAAAAACAGATAAAGTTAATCCAATCGCACAGCGAATTCGCTGCAATCAATCACAGCATTAAGAAAACAGACAGTTCGCTTAAAACAGCTACAACTGAGATAAGGTGTTTTAATTCCGCTTTTATGAGCTTTTTAATTATTTACTAGAATATTCTAGTAAAACCTCGATTTTCCTCGGTATTTGGGCATGGAAACAGTAATTACGAGATATTTATTTATTAAATATTAAATGCACGCGCTCTTTTGTTTTTACTTTTCCGACGTAGCTTTCTCTTCAAAAATCGTCTGCGTTGCATGGGAAACTAAAGCAATTTTAATTACAATTCTAAATAAATAGCTAAATAAATACGAAATCCGTAACAATATTAATAATTGTAAAAACTTCTTTGAAATGCAAAACCTACTGCTAACAGTACATCTGTTTCTTGTCGTTTTTATAATCCTCATATAAAGCTTTTCTTCAAAAATGGTATATATCGCCTAATTTTCCACATTTAAGGCTTTCCTACAAAAATGGTATATGTCGAGTAACTTTCCTCCTTTTGTTTTCAACAGGTTAAATAAAAATAAAAATAGGGGGAAATGCATGAGTAACGGTATTACCACTCTAGCGACACAGAATATAAAATGAATTATCAACACTTCAAAAATGGGCGTGGCTCTCAGTACGTCATTCAGTGAAAAATAAGTTTGAAGAAAAATTGCTTGGTCATCACCTATGTACGTATATCCTAGTGTATAGAGTTTCACTATTTTGGGAAGCATACACTAAATCGAGACTCTTAAATGGAACCAAGCCACTTATCGCTATTTCCAGCAAACATAGTAATGTGTTCCTTCATATTGTCGTAACAATAGGACTTTGCTCTTACACTGCCCGCGCATCCAGTATCAGTACTGTAACCTACAATCGTAAATTGGAGTATGGTTAAACCTCTCATCAAAGAGAGAGAAAACTCACTTACCAAACTCTCCAACTTTTCCTCCGAACCTAAATTATTTAATCAATCACAGGTGGTTGGACTCTTCCGTCTTTCAGTTTCTTCATTCCACAGTGATTTCCTGAAAATTCAATTTAGCGTTCGCCGCTGTTAAGGAATCCATACCTAAGATTACGGACGCTTGAAGATTTTTCAAGACAAAGAACACGACAGTTTGCTGTTCATTTTCAGCCCGAACTTTACCTATGCATCCGTACTGCTTACCTTGAGTAGCAATAACTTTTGCTTCAGCCATATCGAATAAGCTATACCTTCTAAAGGAATTAAGAAAAAAATATTCCGATAGAAAACTTCACTGAGCCCCAGTGTCTAGCAGCGCATCTGCAGGGACATTATTTACAACATCTGCACAACTGGCAATACCAAATTTTTAACAACTGCGCTATTTAATAGGATTTTAAAGATACGTTCTTATCTCTAGGTTAAATGTACCCTCTTGTTTTCGGTAATCCTGTCTAACTTAAATTTCTCTTATTGCGTTCCTCCTGTTTTTTCTCTTTTACCTTTCAGTTTGGCGGCTGCCAATCGCGGTTGAATATTTCTGCAAATTTTTAATATGCTTATTCTGGTCAAATTATGGTTTTTGCTGAGATGCAGGTCTAAAATTGTACGCATTTGGCCTCTTGCCATATCCTGACATACGTGTCTTTTTTGCCACGCTCCCGCTTTCGAATTCCTAGGCGACCTCGAATAGATTCTCAAGCATCGCTGGATTTCTTAATTCAAAGTAATCTTGTATTTAAGACAGCAACCAATGAAAATTATTTGCATTATTTCGGCCTCATTCCATATAACAAATTAAAAATTTGAATTTTTCGCAAGATATAACTAGTCAGTTCTTCGACTTTAAATTGATACTTGTTGAAGAGTTCTGCCTATAGCTTAGCCCTATCGTTTACAATGGGGAGCGCTTTAACGAGTGCACTTTTAAATATTTCAGATGTGTACCGCAGTCGTTCCTTAGCCCACCCAACACAAATTTGCCAATCCATTTGTACCAACTAGAAGCCTGCCTTCTTAGAGCTGCAGTGCTATTGTTAATTTCTGGCTGTGCTTCTGGCACTCGATATAGTTCAAAATGGCAGCTTTTCAAAAACGTTAGGCACCGAGGTTTTCCAACGGAAGTCACTGCTGGTTTCACGGCTGCCCGCATGGTATCCACAGTAAATCCAAATCCCTCCATGGAACTAACTGGTGCTAGTGGGGCTTGCGACATACAGGGGGCCTGACTGAAGACTGAACGGAGGATTTTCTTGAGACATGGTTGTTACAATTGTTAGAGCGCCAGTACAAAGTTTCGCACTTTGGTTAAGCAAACATAAGTCGAGACTCTGAAATGGAGCCAAGTGACTTATCTTTATGTACCGTAAATAAACAGAGAGCTTAATAAGGGTGTAAAACATCCTCTTATTAAGAACTGAAATAATTTAACACTTTGTATGTTGACAAAATCATCCAGCATTTATGGCGTAACTCGAAAGATAGAATTTCAGAAGTAAGTTAAGCCTTAGTTTAGCCACAGGCTACTAAAAATTATTAACGAGCAAGTTGGCTCAGAACTACACCGGCGTGACAATTATATTGCCAAAAGCAACGAAACGCCTAAATCAGAATGCTAAAGTCGAATATCAGCTAGTAACGTGGCCTTTAGCAGGCGGACCATGTTCTACTAAGCAGTCTAAAACCTCACTTTGAATACCATCTCTTTCTGCCTCATTTGATTACGCGCGAACTAAAATTAGTATTCTGAGGGGAAAACGGAAAGGGAGAAATGACAGTTTAGATTCTGAACATAAAATAAACTGGTTAGATAAAATAAATAAATTTCTTACAACTGGTAAACAATAATTTCAAAATTACACTTTTGCGTGTACTTTTTATTTATCATTTCTGATTCGTAAACTTGAGCGAAGGGTCAGTCTTAATTTATAAGATACATATAAATTTCTTTAAACTCTTCTGTTATAAAGCTATCATAATATTTCAGTAATCAACAGCTATCTTTCTTTATTATTTATTGAATTTTTGAACTGAAAGATAAAAAACGCTCTTTATAAATTCACTTTTATTCACTTTTATTTCTTTTCAAATGCACAGGGTACTTGAAATACAACTACAGTGTTCATTCCTTAAATACTGATTCTAGATATGTATTGCTAATTATAAAATTTTTCAAAATAAAGCAAAACTTTTATAGAAGCAGTTTTGTAGACGGAATCTTATAATTAAGGGAGTAATTTTATGACGGAGGGGAGAGGAAGAGAAAGCAAAATTCTCAGAGGGGGGTAAGTAGTAAAAATTTCACGAAATTTTCGCGGCCTAAGATTTTCACGAAACATTTTATGGAAATGAACATTCTGGAAGGGAGATTTCTATAGAAACGAAGCAGTAAGTCAAATAATTGGTAAGCAAGTAAATGATAATATATTATCTATTTTGAAATTAAAAATTGCATTTATTAACCGATTAACTTTTGGAAACGTGTTGAACATTCTTTAATTTAGATCAAGATAAACCGTTAATGGGGCGTTGTACCTAGATTTTTTTCATTGAATGTCAGGTATTTAAAAAGGATCTTTCGGCGTTGAAATTTTTATTGGCATTGCCGGGCAATGAATGGTAAAAACGACATTTTATCGTATTCCAGAAATCCACAAAAATACTTTTTAAGACAGTTTAATGTTCTAGTTTAGATTTTGAACACTGAGTATATGAGGCAGCCCTTGTTTGCATTCATCTCAATTCAAACTGCCATTTAGTATGTCTATCCGCTTCAGTAACTTCCTAAGATATTAATGCTGGTGCTGATCGGTAGAAGTTACTGAACACTGGTAGTTAAGTCCGGGGTTCGAGTCTCGGCAAAAGGGCTGACTGCATTGGCGTTTCCGTGGTTTTCCCGATGTGTAACGTGGATACGAGCCATTTCCCTTAAAAAGACCTCCATGCATGATAATCCATAAGGGAAACTGGTCCTTTATGCATAATAAGTAATATTTTCGGAAGCGTTATTTTGTGCTGTCATCCCTAAATAAGAAATTGCCTACATAATCAGAAATCTCCTGAACTCAGAATGCTGTACTCTCTTCTTCCATATATGTTGTGAAATATTTCATAGTTTTAAAAGAAAATGTTTTTTTCAGAACCTTGTACAATTATTTCCATGAACGAAAGTGATTGTAAGCCTTTTTACCTCATACTTAATTGACAATGTGTTCTAAAGTTATTTCTTGAGTATGAATTTACAATGTTTTTATTGAAATTTTTGTTGAAATATCATTAACTTAAGTACATACTCTTTTTCACCATTTGAAAGTTTTTATTCATATCTTATTCATTTTACTCTGCTAACTAAACTGAAACATCTAAAGCATAAGTTATTTTCAATATGTTTTACAAAATTTACGCGAAATTTTGATTTAAGAGAAAACGTCTATATAATATTCGAGAACTAATAAATTATCCGACAAGTTTATATGCGCGGAATTCCGCTCGTCTATAAAAACGATCGTTAAAAAACAACAGACATTGAGCCAGTGTCTGCGATAAACGCGCCAAAAATGGCAGCGCGTTCTCTTTCTCGCCAAGATGGAAAAGTTGGGGATTCAGCCTGGTATATAGGATCCGTCTAGTGTGCACGTAATAATTAAAAAAAAAAAAGTGCTGGCTGACAAAAGTGGCTTCCTTGACAAGTCTATTGGCGGTCTCGTTTCCGTTCCTGCGGATATGTACTGATACTTACACCCAGAAGAGCATAATATTATGGTGGTATTGTCTGCGCAGATTTGCATTTGTATAACAATGGAGGAAGTTTGGTAATGTTTCAGGATGCAGAAAGGACTGTCATCATCTCCATGCAGATGATTATGTCCTTTAAAATTCGTTGCAAAATGAATTGGAATTCTCTGTTGATTTCAACCTTCTTCTGCCTGGAATGCAGTATTGCTGTCATTGAATCATTGTTTTCATTGATGTAACGTATCTGCTCTATGCTTCGAGATACAAGTGCAGGTATCCCCCAACTAAAGCGATTCAATTTACACTACTTTGCTTCTTTAAAAGATGCAAGTTCATACTTTTCAGTTAACATAGGCTCAATAGTGGAGGATTGGGTAAAACTGCTAAATAATGGTACTCAGACCTGTTTCAGATCCCAGCGAAAGGCTCCATGAATGTTTTATGGTTTTTACCATGCATAATGTGAATACCGCCCCCTTTCCCTTAAAAAATCCTCTACGAAGGCACGTCTTCTCTTAGCTAGTGGTTGCTTACTTTAAATATTCAAATTATAGAATCCAGTCAAATTAGTGCAAGAAATGTAAAGACCATTTCCGTTTCTATACTGAAATCAAAATTATTGGTTGCATTATGTTGTTTGAAAAAAGTGTGCCTTTATTTCCTAATAATGCACTATTTAAAATGCTTAAATTGGTTTTGGATTATATTTTAAAGAGTAGGAAAAAACAGAAATCCAGTAAGGTAGAAATATACACGAATCTAAGCTAGCATATTAACGTAGATACTCAGTTATATACATGAGTTAACTTTCCAGTTGGCATTCGATCATATATCTTCAGTTTATGATGCAGGATGCGTCACGTAAAATCACTGGAAACCCTTAAGAAAGGGTGAAAAATGTGCTGTAAAAGGTCATAACCACAGAAGAGGGGAAAATATCGAATCAAATTAGAGAGGTACGAATTAGTAACCAAAAAGGTAACTTCTGAAAAGGAAGATCGCGTAGAAGTGTTATCAATACCTAATCCATCTCTAAAATTTCTCGGTCCAAATGTTTAGAAAAATTTGCGATGCTGGAGTTGAATGCACTTTTGAGAAAATTCGAATTAATTTTGCTTAAATATTCAATGACAGTTTTAGTATTGATGTCCATGTGGGTAACATTGTTACGAAGAAACCATGTGCTTTGTAAATGACACATAAGATTTATTGTGGAGCGTGTAAAAGCTCTTGATGTTCTTAATATAAGCAGTGCAACACGGTGGGGCAGAATACTCAAATATGGGATGAATCATAGACAAATATAATCTTCTTTTTCTTGGGATATTTAGAGCGGCAAATTAGCGTCCTGCCCCCCGAAAAAAAGAATAACAACCAAATAAAAAAGAGAGAAAAAGAAGCTTCTTAATTGCACACCCATCGCTTTGTTGCAGATGCAGGAGATGGGCTTGTTACAGAGATGCCTACGATTCAATCTAACTCCAGGGTAATCGGCAGTTGTAACTTTGAGGATGTTTCAGCAGAAGACTTATTATCCGCAATGTGTTTAGTATTGAATCCGCAATATAATAGAAGTATTGAATCCGCAATGTGTTTTAATACCGGAGATGATGAAGACTTTTAATATGCCAACAAAGATCAGAGTTCACCAATGGTCATCAAGAGTGATTCTTATTGACAGAGAAAGTATACAGTCTCACTTAAGCTTTTCATGCTATCAAGAGCAAGCGAAAAACCTTGGCTTCTGATACTTGATATACAGTAATTATATACATCTTGGTCTTCTTCGAAAAGTTTGCGAACTACATGACATTGGGGATCAAAATATAAAAAGATGCAGAGGATAGCTACTTCTGTATCCTGTTATCACTGAGTATTTTGTGAGAATCTTTGGCATCTCTTAAACAGCCAGATCCTTTTGCACGCATTCCGATACCATCCTGAGTATGTTGTCCAAACATTCTGCAAAATTTCGTATGGAGCATGCAGCTAAACTTCACGTCCGCTTTTCATTGATAATCAAGAGTCACTGTGCGCTTCCCTTTCACGTTTACTTGTCACTGATGTTTTAGGAACCACTCATAACTTCCGTTTACATATTTATAAGATATGTAGAGGGAAGCACAATCGACCAAATGAACGGCCATCATTTAGCGACATTATTTTGGGACATTGCATATTAAGCTAGCCTTCACATCAGCTTGTCATTGATGTTCAGTATCTTATACCTAGCAAAATACACCTCGTTTCTCGCTATATTTTCATCAGCTGCTTTTTCCTTATCTTCAGCCACAGAATGCATTGCTGGCGTTTTGCGACTCTTTTAAGATATCCTGCTTTTTCGATAGATTTTCTTGCGTTCGACTTTCATTAATTACATTGAAAAATTTAATTATAGAAAATTTTAAACTTAGTTGCTTTATAAATTCCTATATTACGTCATTTCAAAAACTATTAATTAAAAAACAAATGGATTCCACAAGTAGCAATGTTTAGATCTAGAAAGGCAAGAATAGAATCCACATCTTAGAAGAATCTTAGAATGTTATAGAATCATCTTTATCTTAGAATTCACATCTGGTAAGGAAGATGAAGACGTAACAAATAATGTGCTCATAAAATGTCTTAAAAATTTTTGTACATGTAGAATTATTGCTTTCACAGTAGTAACAGATAAAAGAACTGGAGCTATCTTATACGCGCTGAAGAAGATTAGCCAGCTGTTTCTGTAAGTCGGAAGATCCGATCACATTTATCAAATATTGCTAAATTCATCGCATGTTTAGATACACACGTGCAAATAAATTAAGCTTTCCATCGACGAGTTGCCAGGGATGAAAGTTTACCGAAGTGTATCATAATTAAAAACCCAGGAATTAGATTCTAACATTTGAATTATATCTAAACTAAAAAAAAGTTCAGACAATTTAGAAGAGAAATTATCTATGAACATTAACATCCTTCAAAAATTTGATGTGAAATATTAATAAATAAATAATAGAAACTACGGCTTTTAAGAATTGTCTTTTATAAAAGAGAAAGAATTAGGAAAAGAATCCAAAAAAAAATCAAAAATGAAAGTGAAATCAAGATTTATGATTACGAAAATTAAATTAAAAAACCGAGAGCTCTTTTAACTGATTTGAAAATTAAGATCTTTGAAAATGACTAGTATTTTTGAGAACATAAAGAAATATCGGTATTGATCGTAACCTTACTATGAGGATCACTTCCACAGAAAAACAAAATTTTCTGGAATATGTATGATCATTTTAAAGAAGTTTCACTGCAACGTTAAAACGTCAAAGTCTAATTATAATAACCTTTTCGTGAACGCCACCTTCCTAAGACGAAAATGTTCTGAAAACCTTCGGTGGTCTCCTTGTAAGGTATTTCTCCCGTCTTCTTGGCATGCCTTCGTGGTGTAGTGGTCAGCACACTCGGCGTGTATTCAAGAAGTCCGTGGTTCGAGTTTGGGCGAGGGCATTGCTCATTTTTTTATCTCTCCTGCTTTCAAAAAATGCCTAATATCTTTACACCTTTAGAGAGGATCTGCGTAGCAAAGAAAGATTCAACTACATCAGAAGTAATTCTATTAAAATGTTATCCTGAAGCCTAATATTTAAATGATTAAGTAAATTGTGAATTATTGCAAATTCGGTAAGTTTGATCAGAAAATTTATTTTAAAATGTTATTTTGCAAAGACAGTGGTTGCAAGGCACTTTTAACAAAAAAAAAAAAAAAAAAAAAAAAAGAAGGCATCATTTACAGGGAGGAATATATGATTAATCAAAATCTGTACTCTCTATGCCTACATGTCGAATGCTATTTTAGTTTTTACAGTAAGTTAGTCTTTTTAAGGAACAGTAGGTGTGTCTTAGAAATGGCAGATAGGTTATGTAAAATAGGTTTAAATAAATAACCTTACGTTGCTAAAAAGTCTTGTAAGAAATTATATGTTATAGTTGTTAATTAATTATTATTCAACTGGGAGATTTAGCGTTAATTAAACTGGGATTTTGAGTTTACTCAAGGAGTCATTTTGCCATGGACAATATTTCTCGTGCGCTGAAGCAAATTATCTTAATACTCGCGTTTTTCTTAAATATTTATAGCTATTTATTGAGCTAACTATAGTTAATTTTTATAATAAACTGTTGATTTGTTTTTGTTTATCTGGAGTAATAATTCAGAGAATTATCAACGAACTCGTAGCCCGCAACAACATGTATCAGCATCTCTTTGAATGACGATAACCAGGAGGATGGAAGAGCAGTTGAATAATTGCTGCCAGTGTGGAAGAAGTTGCTGAGATAAGAGGCAGTCGTGAATGCTACCGAAATGAAGAACTCCATCGACGGAAATACCACTGAGATGAGGGTAGGAGTAGGCAAAATAAAAGAAAGCATCATCTTGGAAAGGCAAAATCGAGACTGCTGGGAACGATAAAGTAGCTACTGTATAAAGGAAATTTAAGAAAAAAAAAACTTAATGGTAAGCAGAGAATTTCAAATGGAAAACACGGACAAGCAGATGTAGAAAATAGAGCAAATTCTTTGTTGCATATACTGCACACAAGCACTTATTGCATCACAGTGGATTTTCAGAGTCGCAAACACGTGCACAAGGAAGAATATAGGGCCAAACTGTAAAAGCTCCATTCGAAAGGATTGCTCTGGATATTCTGGGACATTCACATTATAAAACTGAGGGCAAAATGTACCTCCTAGTTGTCATGGATTGCTTTAGTAAATAGCCAAACGGTTATGCCTTTCCAGACAAAGAAACTTCCAACCGTCTCAGAAGTCTTAGTAAGAAATTGGAATTCACAGTTTACAGGGCTTCCTTTTACTTCCTGTGACCAAGCAGCAAACTTTGTATCTGCCAGATTTAAGAGAATATGTAGAATTTTTGGTATAAAAGGACTCAAACCACTAATTTGCATCCACAGTCGCAAGGTATAATGGTGTGATTTAATCGCACAATATTGGACGATCTATTTCTATTCGTATTTTAGAGCCAGCAGGACTGTAACCAAATTCTCCCTGCTAGTACGCTGCACTTGATCCTCGGCTAAACTCCAAGAGCAGTATGTATCGGAAATGCTGAACCTTTTTCATAAGACATCTTGTTTTTTCTGTCAAATAGACAAAATAGGCTTAGAGTAAATTACGTTTTCACGAACATGAAATTACAAACTAAGTAATAAAAATAGTATTATAAACAATTAACATTTGATAGCGCAGTTTTGCTAACCTTTAACAAAGACACTATGAATTTACGTACCAATAGTTAACGATTGGAAAAACTATATACTTCTTCCAGAATAACGATTGACATTCTTCATTACTGTGAACATTTTTTAAACTTTATGTAAAGTACAATTTTTCCATGCAAATAAGCAATTTGTTTCATTATCAAGTCTACTTTCACTATAAAATACAATTAAAATAAAGGTTTTTATACAGTAATCTTTTATTCAGAATGGATCTCATAATTACTGCACTTGTAAGGTTTATCCTAAGTTTATAACAGTTATTTTTAAGTTAAAAGCTACTTTCCTATCTATCCTAATTTCAGTTTACAAATTCCTTACCGGAGTGTGTTTTTAGATTTGCTTTAAGTGCAAATGAGTAGTAGATAGTATTTAAATCGAAGTTCCACAGACTTCGGGAGAGTGCCCACGGACTCTTATTCATTACGACTTGTTATTGTTTCCTGATTAACTTTAAATTGAAAAACATTTTGCATACTCTTTTAAAACTGGCAAATACAAAGTTTGCTGCTTGGTCACAGAGAATAAAAAGAAGCCCTCTAAATTGTGAAATCCAATTTCTTACTATATTTGTACATTTGTAAATAATATTCAAGATTGATAATTATACATATTTTAATTATTATTTGTATATTACTTGCTTTGAATTTTGTAAATATTGTTACGTGCGTACGGGTTCGTTATATATTGAATGCACAAGTCGTTAAAAAGTTTATTCTTTCCACAAGAAATAAATTAAAATGCTGAAATATTTCTTCACAGATCTTCGCACAATATCACAATCGTTTAGCAAAAACTCAGTTCAAAACAGATAAAATAGTTCTATCTCACAGCGAAATCGCTACAATCAATACAGCATTAAGTAAACAAACAGCAGTTCGCTTTTTTACAGCTACAAGTATAACAGCAACAACAACAACTGAGATGAGGTGTTTCACCTCGGCTTTTATAAGCTTTTTAATTATCAGTAGAACAATCACGATATTTCTAGATTTTTCTGGATGGCAACAGTAATTACGAGATATTCATTTATTAAGCATTAAATGCACGCGCTCTTTTATTTTTATTGCTTTTTTTTTTTGACCTAGTTTTCTCTTCAAAAATCGTCTGCGTTGCTAAGGGAACATAAAGCAAATCTAATTACAATTCTAAATAAATAGCCAAATAAATGTGAAATTCGTAACAATATGTTACTTTAGCTGAATTTCCCTGGGAACCTCGCAGCCAATGCCATGTCTGCTTATTGCTCACATGACCAGCGGTCACGTTCCTTTCGCCATCAGCTCCTGCCCTCTTGGACTTACGATTCCGACTCAATCTACCTCCAGCGCCCATCGAACAATCAACTGATAACAGCCACAACAAATCAAGCATTATGTTTGATAATCACGGCAAAAATAGAACTTGGAACTTCGGGAGAGAAAATCAAAGTTTCTGACTAGCGCGCGTTTACCTTTTGATCACGTCTATCTAAGCTGTTACTACGCTCGGCCGTATTACGTGCCCTTTTAGAGGCCAACTAGTTAGACTTATGTTAGCTTCTGCTAAATCTCTTTAGTTAATTATTAATTAATTTCTTATTTCTTATGTTTTAAGCCCAAGTAGAGGCTTTGTTGTACGTAATGAGTGAGCTTAAGCAACAACAACATAAAAAAAAAATCAAAGTCGAATTTTTAAAACCCGTTCATTACATTGCATTATCATCAATCAACAGTGTATGTACAAAATTTGAACTCGATAGCTTATCAAGAAGTAAGTTAAAAAACGATGACTAAACTCCAAGCACAGTGAAACACCATGAGTGAACTAAATAAAAGCATAAAATAATAAATGAGTTTAAATCTAGTTTCCATTGTCACCTTACCAGCAGAAGCAAAACAGATTAGTTTGAGAAATATATTAAAAATATAGAAAAATAATAGCATTTCATTTCTTTTTAGGGAGTCTACTAAAAGTTTTACAAAAGGATCCATAGGAAGCATGGTTTGAAGCTTACTGATATAAGTAACAAAAAACAAGTACTGTATATTCCGGCGTATAACGTGCACTTTCAGTACAAAAAATAAGGTCGAAATTTATGGATGCGCGTTACACCGCGGGCATGAAAATGATAGATTTAAAAGTAAGGAAAAAAATTAGATTTTTTATATGTACCTAAATACTGTTTAGTTAAAAGAAATGTCATACAATATGAACTTAAAAATTTTCATTATCGATAACAGGAAAAGTTCGTTATATCTTCAGGCACATCATTGAGTTCTGTTTCATCTTCACCATCACTGTTACTCTAATCCATAAATAAATAATCATTATCATTCTTTCCATCTTTCACCAACACTAAACACTCTTGCTGCAACCCGATTTCCAT
Organism: Stegodyphus mimosarum; assembly: GCA_000611955.2. Classification (NCBI taxonomy): domain Eukaryota; kingdom Metazoa; phylum Arthropoda; class Arachnida; order Araneae; family Eresidae; genus Stegodyphus; species Stegodyphus mimosarum. The sequence goes on from KK114556.1 coordinate 531,387, forward strand.
TTTCTTTCTCAAAATGAATGGCTTTGCATTTGAAATAAGCACTGTGTTTGTTTCTTTTCTTGGGATCCATATTTACTACTAAAAAGAACACAATACGAACTGTATTTCAACCAAAGCAAATGCCATTTACTAAAGACTTCGAATTTCGCTTCAAAATTACGGCTTGAAATTGCTACAGAAGAGAAAATTTCTAACTCCTAATTCATGGATTAATTTAGGTTAGAAGCGCATTGTTACTCCAAATAACATCCCACTTTTCTCAAAAACCTACAACAGCATTCTTTTGGACATCTGCATTGAATGCAATCCATCCTTTGCAGGAATATTTTCGCCCTCAAGCATTTAACCATCCACACACTGTTCCTCTTATCGCTTTTCTGGTCGATATACTATTGTTCGAAAGGCGTTCTTATGAGGTTACTTCTAATAAGTAACCTCATAAGACAAGAGCATAACGCGTGTATCTTTCAGGTTTCTCCTTGAAGAATAGAGTGCGCGTTATACGGCGAATGTACCTAAAAATGGAAAAAGTGTAGCTTGAAATTATACATTCGCGTTATATACCGATGCGCGTTATACGCCGGAAAATACGGTATATATTGTTGCGGGCGTACGAGTTCGTAATAGATTGAATGCACAAGTACGATAAAAAGTTAGTAAAATTTGTTCTTATCGCAAGAAATATAACAGAACGCTGGATTTTTCCTCAGAGATATTTGTACAATATCACAATATCATGCAATATAACTAGTAGCTATACTTTAAACTACCAAAACGATAAATAGAACGCAATCCACAGCGCAAAGAAAGCTAATCCGATAAACAAAATTACAGCAGCTAAGTAAACAACAACTGAAATTAGATGTTTCTCTCCGACTTTTTAAAGCTTTTTAACTGGTCGCGAGAAAGTTCTGGTAATTTATGTTTTCTCGAGATTTCTGGAAAGTGAAAGAGCAGAATTACGGTTACGGCTAACATAGTAGTCAATTACATTTATTCAAATTAAATAACAGAGATTAAATGCTAAACGCATGCGTTCTTGTATTTTTACTTTTTCGGCGTAGGTTTCTCTTAAAATTTATCATGCGCTGAATTGCACGGGGAAATAAAATAATTTTAGTCACAATTCTACTAACATTAGCTATCTAAATACAAAATTCGTAACAATATTTTAGAAAGGAATATATTACGCTTGGTTTTTCATTCAGAAACGCACATGTTGCTATTTTTGACTAGAAAAATAGAAACTGCTGTGTCCCTATAGTAATTAATACAAAATTAGAATATTTACTTTCTCAGTGCACGCAAAATGAAGATACAGTATGAAATCTTAATGCACAGCGGACAGGTAGTCCAATTTGATTAAAATCTGATATTATTAGCAATCATCTGTTTTTGAAACAATTTAAGACTGATCGCAAATTGAGCGTGTCAAGGGGAAGGTGAACATTTCTTTGCATTGGCAATGATTTGTTTTACATATAAACTACGTCTTAACGTAATTTCTCTTAAGGATGCCTCCTAGAAAATACAGCACTGAAGAGGAGAGAAAAGGAGCTAAAGCTGCACAAAAACGGCTTTCTGGACAAAAAGAAACCACTGAGCAAAGAAAGAAATGTACCGCTGGTGGTTTCCTTCATTGCACTCTACTTTAAGCAATTAATCAAGTAGAATGGGGAAACCCTGTGGGGCAGTAAGCAAAGGGGCGTCCTCGCCGCCTGCCCTGGGTAATTCAGTTTGAGTTAGCGCACCTTTGCCGACATTTGAATTACAATTTATAATACCTAGAACAGCGGTCATTTCGTATGACCGCCGGGTTTTCTAGTATAAATATAAGACGCCAAATCCAAGAACAAAAACAAAAATTGAAATGTCCTTCAAGTGATCCTGCATCTCCCAGAGTAAAGAGTAATGCCAGACGATGTACAGCAAGAGGTAATATGAGGTTCACATATGTGTCTTCATAGACAAGGGCTTGAGGAGATTTCAAATCGAAAAAGGCGAGTCGAAAAATAGTCGTGTCTGGGTAGCCAAACGAAAGACAACACTGCCTCCTTTCCGGGATGATCTAGAACATTGGTTCTCAACGGGGCCAGTGAAAGGATGCTGAGGGGTGATGAACTTGTTTTGGGAGGCAGGAGGACGGCGATTATGTTTTAGGCTGTAGGGGGAGATGAGCATTCGAACTTAATTTAAAAACGTCCGCAAAACTTTTATTATTATATTTATTAGATCGATTATCCAGGTTACATCATTTGTACCAACAATAAAACGAAATTAGGCTCTCCTCATGCAGTTCTAAGAATGGTAAGACAAATCTGTACAAAATTCATCCCGACAAACAAAATAAAGATTTGCCGCTTTCCCCGAGCATCAGAGCCAAGTTTCTGAAGGCACCTGTCTGTCTCGGGGTTACTAGCAACTCCATAAAAATGCGACGATGGTTTCATAGTCTTTTATAATATATCAAAATTAATTGTGAAATCGGGGAAAGCTCCTACCATTGGCGAAGAGTTGATACAAAAAGGAGAAATCGACGACAAATCGTGGAAAGAGGGGACTTGCGCCTTCATCTCTCTAAATATTGAAACGAACATTCAGAAACGGACTCTGAACCATTAAGGACAGGCATCCCACTAATCATACTTGATTGTTTAATTGATATTACTCTTTTAGTGTATTTATTTGCTGCTCTTAATTAAAAATAAAGAATTTTTAAATATAAAACATAGCTTCAACAAATTCTTTTTTCTGGCATTAGTCATTTAAGTTTTGACAAAAGGAATATAAACAATAGTTTTGCCTCGAGTTAAATAAAAAAAATTAGTGTGTAAGTCTTCTAAAAAATTACTCAGAATGTTTGCCTTTCATAATTCAGGAGACCCCTGGCGGCTGAAACATTTTCGCTCCTTGGAGGGAGGGAGCCGCAGCTTGGAAAAGGTTGAGAATCACTGGTCTAGTATGTTTTTTAGCGGAATAGACTACTCCTTGCTCGAAATCTTCGTATAGCCAGAATTCTGTGATTTTCAATGGAAAATGTACACTGGTGTGCAAAACTTAAGCAACAATGTAAAAATTTAGCAGACAGCCATGAAATTGCAGAAAAGGAGCTCTGGATATCAGTACAATGAACACGTAAGTCAGTAGAAACGTCATGCGTATTCAAATATCAGGAACGAAACGTCAGCGGCGACGTGAGCGTACACAAAACGCGTGATGTCGGCGCGCGCAGCTCAACAGTGGAATAAAAGGAAGGACGGAGACGCAATTCGACATATTCGCTGCGAGTACCAGTGAGTCAGTTCGTGAAATATGGCTAGAAGAAATCACCTGGACGACTTCACACGCGGAAGAGTGATCGGAAAGCTGGAGAAGGGGCGTACTGTCACCAGTGTAGCTGCAGAGTTCGGAATCCACAAAAGTGTCGTTTCGCGCGCTTGGAAAGCATTCCAAACCACAGGTACAGCTATTAGAAAGGTTGGTGGTGGCCGCACGAGGACGACATCTGCAGAGGATGACCGATATATCGTCCTGCAGGCGAAAAGAGGCCGACAGCAGTCAGAAAGCGCCATTGCTCAGCAACTTTGTACAGCAACGGGATGACAAGTGTCGCGCTTTACTGTGGCCATACGCCTTCACAAAGGGGGCCTATTCCCCCACCATCCTGAACGCTGCCACCCGTTGAAAGTTGGCCACCGACGCCACCGTTTACAGTGGTGCAGAGAGCATAAAAATGGACAACTGATCAATGGAGTCGTGTCCTCTTTACGGATGAGAGTCGGTTCAGTACCAGAAGCGATTCTCAACGCGTTTTGATTTGGAGAGAGGTTGGAACCCGGCTTTATCCCAGTAACATCAAAGAAAGACACCGTAACGGTGGTTCTGGTGTTCTTGTCTGGGGAGGCATAATGCTGAACGGGCGAACTGAGCTCCACGTTTTCGACAGAGGGTCTGTAACCGGGGATCGCTATTGTGAGGAGGTATTCCTTCCCTATGTGCGTCTGTTCCGAGGTGCCATTGGCTCAGACTTAATTTTTATGGATGACAATGCACGGCCACATCGATCTCTTGCTGTTGAAGAGCTACTGGAAAGTGAAGATATTACTCGAATGGATCGGCCAGCGAACTTCCCAGATTTAAATCCCATCGAAGGATCCTTTGGGGAGACGCATTGCAGCACGTTTACATCCTTCAAAGAACATCCAACAACTCAAACAGATGCTGATTGAGGAATGGGCACTCCTACCGCAAGAAATGTTGCACCAGCTGGTTCTGAGTATGCGGAGACTGTGCGAAGCAACCATTGCAGTGAGGGGAGGGCATATCCCATATTAAGGAACATCTGCTTGTTGTTCTTCCTCTTGGATAGACAGTCAGGAGTCACGATACTATGCGTTCAGTAAAGCTTGTTTTTGTTTGATTCCATACCGTATGCATTGTATTCCTTTTTCAGCTCCGATGCTTTCGTCATCCTTTACGTATATAATACTCTCCTTCATTTTTGCATTTCATGTCTCTCAGTTGATTTCTCGTGGAGTTATGGCAAAAAACACTGCTGTTGCTTAAGTTTCGCACACCAGTGTAGATTTGTGAATGAAGTTGCTAGATCGTTTTCTAGGATGTGTTTGTTCCCTGCAAGGGTATCAACGGCCTCGTTATCAGGGATTCCCCAGTAAGGACATATTCACTGAAATACAGTTTTCTTGGGACACAATAATAAAGTAATATATTGTTGCTTTTTGTACGGGTTGGTGGATCTAATCCGTACAAACCCAGAGTAACTGACGACAGATTATTAATATTAGGGACATTGTGTTTTGATGAATTATGAAAACAGAATTTATTCGCCAGTATTTCAGAGGAAAGTTCCAAATACACATTTAGAGTCGTCAGGTAAAGTACGACAAACACGCTTAATTACAAATTTAAACAAACAAATTTAGATCTTGGCTCCAACTTCGGCATATTAATAGGGATGCCAAACGCTCCTGGAAGAATCGAGAAAAATGACTCAGAGAGCAAAAAGGTTTGCAAAAATCAGCATTATTGCTAAGCTGGTTAAAAATTGCCGAATGTTACGAAGCTATCCCAACAGCCTTTAGGAAAATTTCCGCCCATATTTTCGGTTCTAATTAAACTTTGCGATTCAAACGTCGATCGATTCAAAATTACAAAAACTACAACATAATATACGAAATAAAGAATTGCAAATAAAATAAGTGGTCACAAATTCAATTAAACAAAAGCACACGATAAAATTATTACACAGAATGCACCAAATAAACAAATAAATTAATAAAAACATTAATAAAAACAACACATAACTCTATAAAAGTACATAAAAATAAAGTAATAAAAATAAAAAGTATAATCAAAATAAACACAAATACTTGCGTAAATTTACAACAGCACGTAATTACAAAAATAACTCCAATTATTTTCTTGCAATTATATTTTTTAAACTATTAAATCAGCATTGACTACAAAAATTTGGAAATGTGCTTGGTGAAAATTAAAAAAAATTATTATATTAGTTTAATTTTATTTTAAAGCATAACTATTTCCCGAAGAACTGCAGGTTATGAGAAACACGAGTAACCGCAAATATCCAGTTTTGGTATTTCATTAGAACATTCTTCGAACAATATTCAAATATAATTTGGAATACACTGAAAGATAGTTTGTTATTTATTGAAAGAATCTCTGCAGCTCCCATTTTTGTTAGTTTATTCTTTTTAAGGAAAATTTGAACTCATTTAACTAATTAAAGCACACAGGTACTTGAAATTTATTTTCAATGCAGAGATTTTACAATCCACCATTTGACATGCTAAAGATTATACCTGTAAGAATAACTACGGAAAATAACTGATAAAAAATGTTTGAGCTGACTGGGTTTTGGACTTACTCATTCAACATTATTATTTTTGATGCTTTGGTTAAAGACAGCTCAGTTAATTATGATTTTGCTTTACATAGTGTTAAGAATGGGTATTCGAATACTCGAGTGGCGAGAACCTTAAAAAAAATAGACATTTAAAAACTCGAATTTTAAAGCTTTTTTCTTCTTTAGAAACCGTGTAAGGATTTTACGTTTTACTAATGCTTATTTTATTTTAAAACTTTGATATCCACTCTTATTTTCCATTTCCGGCCAGAATAAGCTTGAGTAGAATTATGCAAATGTGGTTCCAAACTGTATAAGTATTTATAACATGGCTTTTAACCAAAAGAAAAAGAGAAAGCGACTTCTGCTTTACCACGCGCGTGCTTTTTCAGTCACTTCATGTCTGCCTTTAAAGCCAGAAGTTAATTCTCGCTGATATTTGAAGGATAGTTTTTGCACTCCGCCCACTACATAGTAGTGTTAAACTCCCTGTAAATTTACTACTCCCTGTAAAGCATATAAGTTTAGTTCTTATTTAGTTAAGTTAGTTTATTTGTTATTTTCTACGTTAGGTCATAAGTGCTGGCCTCTGTATCCTGAAGTGCGGGAACGGCTGTACTCTGTGAGAAATAAAGGGTAAATTTAATCCTTTATTTCTCAGATCCTTTATTTCTCACTAGGGTAAATTTAATCCTTCTCATCTTTGTTGTATTTTCTACACACGCACGAATATAGCTTTGAGTAAGCTCCCTGTTCCTACTCAGGGCTCCGGTTATGTTTCCAAAGGCAACTAGAAGGAACAGAAGTCCTGACAACCTGAGCTAAGTAAATCTGATGTGTACACCACAACTTCCAACTTCCTTGTATGGAATATTAAATTATATGCAAATTTTCCTGCATTTCATTTAAACTTATTTCCTCGAATTTAATTAGAGATATATTTCTTATTCAATCACTTCAGTTCTCCCTTAACGACAAAGTGAAAATACATAAAAACTCAAAATATCTATATTAAAAATTGACAGATATAGAAAAACATAAAACACTAATTACGCTTAAAACAATTAAAAACAAATTCTCTACAATTAAAATTACAGTTTCTACGCAAAAACAAGCTATTTGGCCAGCGTGCAAGAAGGTAGATTTCTCGGTGCAAAAAACTGAAAATTTGCTTTTGGTTTCACTCGGCAAAAAGACACTGAAAGTGTAGAAACTGACTTAATTTGTTAGGGACGCTATGCTGAGTCAATATAAGAAATAATTTAATAACTCAAATGATATTCGAGAATGGATTAAACATAATTTAATTCGCAATAATAAAAGAAAACGTTACTTTGTTGTTGCGAAACTTAGTTTGTCTAGATTGGCAACAAATCCACTATTCTGCTAAATTTCAATTGCAAACAAATATGGCTTCTGTGGTAAAAAATTAGGCTTAGCCGCACTTAAACAACTTTTAAATTGTAGATAATTCTACAACTATAGCATGAAGGTTAACTAAAGGTATAAAAACCTTGCCCGGAAGATAAGTAAAACATAATTCAATCGTTTTTAAAGCAAAAATTGCACAATTTATTAACATATAAGAAAAAAGAAAGTGAGCTCACTGAGCCGAGTAACAGAGCGGATATATAGATCCATTCTGTTACTATATCCACTCTCTATCTATCTGTATATCTATATATTTATACTTGCTCCTGTCAATTGCAACCGAAAAGGAAGGTTAACATCTATATATTGTAGTAGACCCAGATACAAAATTTCAACGTTCTGAGGCTATTCGTTTTTGAGTTATGCCAGATACATAAAAATGTCTTCTGAATCCATTTTAAATCAGTTTTATAATTCGCTTGGAGTAAAAAAGAGTGCTTTATTCTGTCCTTACGTACAGATGTCACGCAAAAATGTCGTTAAATTGCTTTCGATAGCGGTAAAAATGGCTATTTTCACTGAAATACGGTACTCGAAATTTTTCGTGATTACAATACTTACATATTCGCATAAGGGAGTAAAAAGTTCTAATTCAAGAGTTTGGGAAAGTTAGTTTTTTTGACTTCTAGTAAAAAAGTGTTCGTTTAAAAAAAAGAACACTATTTATGCAATTTCAGCAGTATCTGGATCATGAGTATCATTTTGAGGATCTAAAATCTATTAAATAATTCTTAAGAACAAGGGTTTTTTTGTTTTCTTATTGTCTTTGAAGGGGATTTATCCTTGCTTAACGTTTATTTCTTTTAATTTTTGAATTAATATTCCCGTCCTCTCTGCACATGTTCTTTTCAAACAATTCTATAAAAGTGTGCAAAATGTAAACTTTTATTAAAACATCTTTTATTAGATTACCTTAAACTAATTTGAAAACTTAAAACTCCGAGAAAATTTAAATAAACCTCAATCTCAAAGATTTTGATTATGAATTTCATTAAAAATTTCATTTGTATCTTCTTAACAAATATGTGATATTTTAAAAATATCGCGTTCTCAAATTTAATTTTCATCAAATGCAAATTTATCGTTTTGTTTAGTTAAAAGCTTTTAATACTGGATAAAGTTTTAAAAATTTATCTTATTTTTCAAATATATTCAGTGACTCAGATTTCATTTCGAAGATTTGTATTTTGAAATTTATCTGCATAGATCTTGTAACAAATATTGAAACATATAATTTTAAAATAATTTTAATATATTACATCTCTGTTGAAAGCCTTGCTTCTTGTAAATTAAATATCATCAAAATGTTCCTTGTAATAAAATAAATTGTTCAAAAAATTGTCATCAGTTTTTTTGGGGGGGGAGGGGGAAGCAGGAGACGTGAAAAATGAACGATACCGGGACTCGAACCTAGACCCCTCGAACACCCGCTGACTGAGTTACCGGTACACCACGAACTCATGTTAACAGGAGGGAGAAAATACCTTACAACATATTAATCAGTAATCTCATAATAATTTGCACACTTCAAATTTCTGTTGAAATGTTTTCGTAGGCAACACTTTTTGTTATATTTTTTATTTTAATTGAAAACACTTCATAAGTACATTGGTTATCATGAATTAAGGAGAAATAAAAAAAAACTGATGATTATTTAAAAAGTTACATGTAGAATTTAATGAAACTGATACACAGAATACAATGCATAATAAAATATAGAAATTGCCGGACAATTATTGTTATAGATAATAGATACATATATTATCAGATAGATAGTGTGTATAAAAAGAAAAAATGGATTTTTCAGCTTGGCATAGAAAAATTACCTACAGTATGGAGTATTATCTTCTATAGAAGCAACACAACACATACAGCAATGTGTGATGCTGTCAATTACGCGGTCCATCAGTTCCGTAGGAGCTCAGAGCCATTACTCTTGCAAATCATTTCAAGCGTGGCAAGGGTCTGAAGAGGAGGTGTGTCAGCGTCCAAAACATATTCGATAGTATTCAGGTCTGGTGATCGAGCTGGCCACTATATGCGCAGAATTGTTTGCTGCTGAAGATAATTATCCAAGATGCGAGCCCTATGTGGTCCCGTCGTGTAACAGGAAATCATTACCTATTCCCCCGAATACGGGCGCACCATAAGCATCAAAGATGTCATCTCTACAGGCTTGACCATTCACGGTTCCACGTGGAAAGACATGGAGGTTTGTGCGTCCACCCAAAAAATACCAACTCAAGCACATTCACTTACAAGCTTGAGTATTCACGGTTCCACGTGGAAAGATATGGAGGTTTGTGCGTTCACCCAAAAGAATACCAACCCAAGCACATTCACTGCCTCCTCCATATGCATTTCTTTAACGGATGTCCTGAGGGATGCTAACTGGTTGCAGGTTCTCTCAAAATCATATGACGCTTACTATCGATTTGGAGGCTAAACTGGACTCATCTGCAAAGAAAGCAGCCGTCTTTTGATGAGCCATCCAGTGGACATGTTGACGTGCCAGCTCAAACGTTCCGTTCGATGATATGACGTAAGCGGTACGCAGATGGCTCGTAGCCTTCGTAGCTCGTGTACAGGCCTTCTTCGTGAAGCCTTCTACATACGGTTGACATTGACACCAACTTCCCGGAGGCTGCAGCAAGGAGGATCTAAGTTGAGTCAAAGATGCGGTTCTATTCCTTCGTACGTATAACAAAAATCATACGTATATTATTGGCGTTCGTTATACATTTCTCCGCCCTTGGCTGAATCTTCTGGATGCCGCATCTGTGGTTAGAAATTGTTACAAAATCTACGAACCATAGAAGAACTCACATTTAGCCAACAGATCACTTCTGTCTGGCTTTGTCCTGCCTCCAATCTCCCAATAGCTCTCTATCGCAGTTCTTCTAACAAATGATATCTAAATGTAATTGTTACGAACTGGCTATCCCAGATTTTTTATCTCAGTATCACAGCGAAATTTTCAGAGTTGCTCGCAAATATGCAACTTTATGATCCTCGCAGATGACGTATTCATACTGTAGTGCTAATAATTTGTATACTTCTGTTTGACTCAAATACTCTTATTTGACAACATATTTAAATTTCATATGGATTGGCTTACTTCTGAACGAGTTATAGCTAGTTTTGTGATTTTTCATAAGTTTTGGGAAACCAGTGTATTATCGCCTGTATTTGGAGAATTTTACTTGGTTAGAAAAATATATTAACAGTTTCGCATCTGAAGTGGACATGAATAGACGCTACAAATTAAAGAATACGAAATCTAATAATTCATCTTTTTAAAAATAGTGAAAGTATTCCATATATAAAATAAATCTTGATGTAAAGCGTTAAGTATTTTGATGGAATGAAATGATGGAAATTGAGTGAAACTGTGAAAAATTCACTAGAAGAACTGTGGAAAATTCACTAGACATTCTGGAAGACATTCCAAACTAACATCAAAGAATCTCAGTTATATTCTAAGAAAAGTCAAATAACACCTAAAAATTTATACAGTAAAACATTCAGAAGATTTAGAAAAACGGTTTGAATTTTAAATTAACCCTGAAGCTTTTAGAAGAATCATTCAGGGCACATGGATACTGTGGGCGATCAGCAAAAAGGAAACTCTTCTCACCAAGAAAACAAGAAAAATGTGTCTAGCGTTTGAAAAATCCATATTAAATAAGCTTTTTATCATATTCGAAGAACATTATATTTGCAGAGTCAAAATTTAAAATATTTGGGTCCGACAGATGAATTAATCTGTTGCAAAATCCGAATTAAGAATTGATTTCGAGAATCCTGTTGCATAATGCTACGCGCAAGCGCAGAGGCATAAATAGTTTCGGGATATTTCGCGGCCGTTGGAGTAAGAAATTTAGCGTTTATCGAAAATAATATGAAATGGTGTAAATATATAAATGTTCTTAATGAAAACCTGAAAGCGTCTGCAAAAGCGCTTTGAGTGCGAAATACATTCAATTTCAGAATAACGATCTTAAGCATTAAGCCGTAAATGTTCACTTGTGATCATTATAAAAATGTCTTGGAATTATCGAAACTTTTCCATATTCCTCAGACGTAAATTCTACAGAATATGTATGGAGTGAATTGGAACAAAGAATAAGGTGTAGAGACATTAGGTATTTTGAAAGCAGAAGAGATGAAAAATGAGCAACGACTTCACCGGATTCGAACAACGGGCCTCTCGAATACGTGCCGAGCGTGCTGACCACTACACCACGAAGGCATGCGAAGAAGGCGGAAGAAATGCTTTATATACTCCCCCTTTTAAAGGGCAGCTGGGGATTAGGGGCTCCAGTCGCCAAATCTTGGTAGTGGACAATCATCATCCCCCACCGTTTTTAGTTCGGGCGCCAGTGTAGAGACGTTAGGTTATTTGGAAGCAGGAGATATGAAAAATGAACAAGGCCCTCGCCGGGAGTCGAACCACGGACCTCTCGAATATGCGTCGAGCGTGCTGCCCACTACACTACGAAATGAGAAAAAGGCGGGAGAAATACCTTATAAAGAAAACATGATAACTTCTTCGAAAGTTCTCCTAAAAGGAGTTCTTACGTAGACCTAGAATAAATGGAACCTTCTAAGATAAAAAAATTAATTAAATCCATCCCAAAACGCATAAAAAATCTTAGGTAAAGGATATCCAACCAAATATTGAATGCTTCATTATTTTATGTTTTTATTAAATATAAACTGTTTTAACTTGTCCATATACTTATTTGAGTTTATTTTGAACTTTCTGAATGAATTATATTTTTTTATTAAAAACAATTTGAATAACGTTTTTTCAAAACGAGCACGTTTTAAAAAAGATGATGAATAGTCATAAAGAACTCTATGCTATATGTGAAAGAAAAAAAAGTAATTTTGCTAACATTTAGTAGTCGGAATTTGCAAATAAAGCTGAAAGACACAAGTGTCCGAAACAAATGTGAGCTCCTGTATAAAGATTCTCACAGATTTGAAAACCTTTTCAAATTCGAATTCGAAAAAAAATCTGGAACCATCATATATTTCTAGTAATTTGTATTATTTCATTAAAAAGAAATCTTTTACTCATTAAAACGTAAGATAACTTTTTCTGAAAAAAACTTTACACATGTTCTGAATCATCTTTAAAATGTTATCGAAGTGACCACACTTATCATAATTTGAGCAAGTCTGCAATCTATTATCAAAGCAGTAATAATATCAATGGGAAACATCACATTGCAAATGTGCTTCTTTTAAGAATTTTTTTTTTTTTAAGACATATATTCCCACAGTATGATAATTGATAGAACTTTGGATTTATCAGCAAAATTCTGCACTTATAAATACCCGTTTTTGTTGCCAAGACGGTACATTTGGGAAATTACTGGCAACACAGTAAGTAAATTTGCTTAATATATATTTTCAGCATTGCTTAAAGAATTTTAATGCACGTAGGCTTAAAATGTGACTTTTATTTTTTGGCTTTTGAAAGGATATAATTGAACTCAGTGAAGTTACAATTAACAGTACAAACTTATAATAATAATTATTTAGGGTTATGAATTTATTAGTTTTATCTACATTATATCCCCGAGTTCAAAACTTCCATTTTTTTGCTGTTACATGCCTAATTATTAAACTTCTTTACCGTTTCATACCGTTCTATACTGTCTAAAAACCAAACGATTGTATGTTTCATGAAAACCAAATGATAACGTATTTAGGAATTCCAGTAATATTGCTTTTATTTTAATTTATGTTAGCTAGTTATATTATTGAAATATAAAAAAGACCAAAAATTAAAAATCTATAAATGTTAAATTTGTTAAATGCTAATTCTAAATGTTAAATGCCTAACGCTGTGTTAAGTGTTTTAAAATGCTAAATTTGTTAAGCAGTTATTATGGCTCAATTAAATTCGAAAGCTGAATGAGAAATTTTGCTGAAAAGAAAATGGCAAACTTTTGAAAACTCGGGATGTGCAAGGCCGTGTAGAAGAAAAAATAAAAGAACTTATACAGTGCAAAGAGCCAGCAGTTGTTGAGGAAACAGGTGATAGTTGAGGCAACAAGCAAAGTAGCAGCACCATGGAATTCCGTATTTATAAAAATAATAAATCAATATTTGTTCGTGTGTTTATGCTTTTTCACGAAGCATACAGATGGACAAATCGATTACTTTAAAGTATATATATTTTTTAAATTTGATTTCAGTGTTATATTTATTTTAAATTTGACTTCAGTGAAATGATTTTTCTCTTAAGGATCAAACTAATTATCTCAAAAATTCATTTTCGTGCAGCAGCGCACAGACTAGAAAATAAATTTAAAAATGAAATTTCTTCAAATCTCTAACGTAATTTATTGATTTTTTAAAAAAACTTGATAATTATGTTTAATAATTACATGTCTAATATTTTTAAATACCGACTTCAGTAAATTTTTGGTTCATGCTAATTTTTTCATTTTTTAAATTTAAATTTTTGGTTCGTAATGTTATTAAAATTTTCGCAAAATACTATAAACAGTTTTTTTGTCTTCTTTAAAATAAGATTTATTAAAAATTCAATTTCATGATTTTCTACAATTTTTAATACTATGTTGAGAAAATTTTATTTGGTTCTGATACAATGGTTTCATTTTTTAGTATTAATTTGTTTTTACTATTATGTGTTTTCAGTACTTGTATCTTTTAAGAATACCTTTCCCTTTGCCCCTGCAAAGAGAGGAGGAACGCATAACGAGTTAAAACCAAAGCCACATTGCGACTGAACTTTGACTAGTTTCAAACTAGGAATTCTTATGGTTTTCTTTAGTATAATGAAAGGATTTGCTTAAAGAAATGGAAGTAAAATAAAAATTTTGGTACAGTTTTAGTAATTTATTTTCACATGTTAGACGATTGGTGGTTAAATAAGTATACTGATAACTTTTGAATATTTTTGAAAATGGAAAGATACAATTTTGGGTGCAGATTCTTATCGCAGAATAAGAACGAAAGCCATAAACTAAATCTTTAAATCGAGTGTAAAATAAAAGGAAGCCAGGGCTAAAATAATTTTAATGTTAACTAACGCCAAAAAATTAATACTGAGAAAATCATTAAAAAGCTATATAATTATTCTGATGTATGGGAAAAATGTATTTTCTGGCTGTAATTCAAAACATTTTATTAATATCATGTTATTGATGCAAGCTTTTAATTTAAACTTTGGATGTATAAACATTTAAAACTAACTATAAGCATTTAAAAATCTTTTTTGATCTCCATGAAATTCAACTCTAGATCTCAGGTGAGAATCATTCATAGGACTTGGATAGATATATCTAAGCGAATAAAATTGGCTATAAGCTTCGGATAATTTTTATCTAAAATTGAAATTCGGATTACTTGGCTTCATGACATGCTCTAGCTATATGATGTGGTGAAATGGGCCTTAAAATCCTTTTGCATGCTTTCACTTGCATAGAATCATTCATAGGACTTGGATAGGTATTTCTAAGCGAATAAAATTGGTTATAAGCTTCGGATAATTTTTATCTAAAATTGAAATTCGATTATTTGGCTTCATGATATGGTCTAGCTATCCGATGTGGCGAAATGAGCCTTAAAATCCTTTTACACGCTTTCACTTGCATAACATTCTGGTACAGCAAATATATGTGACGTGAATCAAAGTAAGGATAGCATAGTGTTCAAATTAAGATTAACTATTAGTAAAACTTAAAAAATAATTATCACAACAAAGCAGTTTGGATATAATGAACGTAATGTTAATTATGTCACTAAGTTAACTAAATTTGCGTGAACTATGCTTTGCGGTAATTAAATGATTTGACCTAATGCATAGTAACTGCAGAACTAGATAATAAGACTCAAGGAGTAAAGTAGAAATGCATTCTTTTTAAGTAAAAGCATTATTAATTAGAAATGGTTATTTGCCTTTTCATCAGATAGAAAGATTGTTAAATTACGAATTAAAATTCCCTTTAAATTCCCCTTAAACATTTAAAGAAACCATAAATACTTAAATAAATGCTTAAACAAATACTTAAAATTCTCTTAAAGAAGACAAAAATTTCTGATATGTTCTTGAACAAGAATTTACTTTAGTAAATTTAGAAGAACTGCAAAGACTGAAAGGGTAAAGCCCAAACAATATCATGTAACAGACATGAAATGAAACGTTGTGAAAATTTTTAAATTTGAATTTAAATTGCATAAGAAAATTTAAAATAGGTTACTAGATTTTGAAGCGGACAGATATGCGTTCAGTGTGTTTGCGAAATTGCGACGAATGTTTTAAAGTTTTTCTATAGCTGTTCCAATATTTGTAATATTTCTTTATTTCTTTATTAGAGCCATGAAGTTTCTCGCGGTGCTCCTGCTCGCGGGCTTTGCCCTCGCTTCGGCTATCCCCGTGCCTCCGCAAGAAGATGGTAAGTTTCAAAAATGAACTCTTGTTATTTTTGCTTAGCGGAATTTAGTTTCCAGAAGTATCATTCAAAATTGAAAATCTACCTAGGACATGTAAAATCTTTAAGAATATATTTTCTGGCAAAAGATTTCTTTAACACAGGATAAAAAATACGATTTTTGCATTTTATCAAACGAAACAGTATCTAAATGATGAATATTTCTCAAAATTTAATCACAATGAAAAAAAATTCGATTTGCATAAATATGATTAAAATATGCAATCCATTTGATATGATAATACGTTATTAAGAAATAGGTAACTTAAATCGTGACATTAATTATCATTAGTAATTATGATTCGAAGAATTATAATTTCACAACAACTTAATTTTGAATTTCTGTTCTAAAGAAATTTTACAGTTGTTTAGAGTAGTGGTTTCGAGGAATACATAATTCCTCTTTGCTTAAAATACATTTCGCTGTTACCGGTAAAATTCTGAGTCAAAAATATTTATTTATAGTAATCAAAATTCTTAAAATTAACAACTGTATAACGAAAACGATTTCTTTTATTTTAGAAACGATATTAATGAATCGTAACTCCGTAAAATATTAAAGCACATTAGTTCTTTAATTACTACTATCATCCAATGCCTTTTTAAACTCATTGTAGCTTAGTAACAAACAAAAGCAGAAATGTTTCAATAACAACTACATAAAATATCACAGTAATATTGCCATTGCACACTTAACAAAATCAATTGACAAAATAGCATTCTTGAACAGATATTAGATTTTGCTCGATTTAGTGTTTTGGAAGAGTGCCAAAGGAAGTAGCGCTGTTTGTGGTCTGATAAAATGAAATTTTTAGATTATAAATGAACAAGAGTTAGTCGTTTCCAATCAGTTTTTTTCGACGGTATTCTTTTTAAGTAAAAACAAAATTTGGCTTAATTTGAACATGATAAATTATTAACTTGCAACTAAATTACAATAATAATATTCTTTTCGAATGATGGACATTCCTTTTAACTTCTGTATCAAAGCCCAAGATAAATGGAAATTAAGCAGTTTTTTATTCGCTTTTTAACTACTGAGGATATGCAAACTAAACTTTGCTTTTTGCACGTTTACCAGATATTCTGGTATAAGTGTAAATGCTCAGTACCTTAGAGACTTTCCTGTTACTTAGCTCTATGAGAAAGAACAGAGTCTTAGACATCTTATACCCGAGCATAGCACACAACTATTACTTTGTTCATGTTATTTTTACCAAAGTTAATGTTATTTATTTTATTTTTACTAAAGTGTTAAACTTATAAAATAAAACAAAAAGGTTGTGTGCATACTACATAAAAACTCGGTGGGGAATATGCAGCATAATATAATATAAATTAAATTGATACTAACATTCAAATTGTGTATAGATAATAAGTTCATGTAATTAACATACTAATTTATAATATTTTCCCTGCCAGCCTTAGATGAAGTTCACGAACTTCACCAACTGTACAATCTGGTTCTTGAAGCTGAAGGGTAAGTACTCATACTAATATTTTTATGTAAACTTTATATTTAAGATGCATATTTTTTCTAACCAGTGCTTGGTATATAAATTCAGCAATACTGGTCAATGTGCAATACGATTTTAATATATACAAATATTAATTAAGTAAAAATAAATTCAACATACATTAAGTACAAATATGATAATAGAAGCTGCAATATTTATAATATTTATAATAATATATAACATATTTGATATTATATTTAAAATATATCCCACAGTACGACACGTTTAACATTTAAGTTAAATTTCAAATGAATATGAAAATATATTTGTTGCTTATTGTTGCATTGACCTCTTATAAATCAGATTGCGTTATAAATCTGAAGGCTAGCAGACTAATTAAAACTCATAAGTTTTAGTTTAATGTCGTATAGCTTTTGCAAAACCTTTCTGAAATTCACTTAAGACTTTCGCATTGATATAAAATTTGCATTCTCATTAACGAATACAGGTCGTTGTTAATTCTCAATTTATTTTATTTTTCAAAAATGAAATTATGAAATATATTTTGGGGAGAAAAATGCAAAACTTTGGTAATATAATTGAAAGAGTTGTTTCAGACTCAGAATCCTGCAAGAATATGGCTTTCGACTTGCAGTAAACTCAGAACGTCTCTTACTTAGACTAGTAATGTACCGCTGCATTACTCAAACCTCCAGTTAGTTTGTCAAAATTTCTACTCAAGCAAAATGGCCTTTAGATTTAATGTATCTACATGAGTGTGACCTGAACAAATAAAATTTTCACATTCCTGTAGATAGGGGGATATTACTAAATGCCAGAGAAAACTTAAAAAAATAAGCTTTAATAGAAAAAATAACTTGGGACGAATCTACTCATAACAACTAATAAATCCATTGTAAATGTAGGAAAATTCCACGATAAGGATGTCCGAGTAGAAATTTGATTTATTAGATTATGGCAAAGAACATTAATACTATGTGCCTGAGGGAAGGGATGTCTTCGTGGATGGCTTTCTGAGGAGAACTGGCTTATATTTATGGTACAGAGGAGAAAAACCACAGAAAGCTTGTGCTGCCAGTGCGTTTGCTGAGATTTAACTCGGTGTCGAACTATCAGTTTTCAGCAATTTTATTCTCTCACCTGCTGGGGGATCCAATATATCCGAGATTCCAATTATCTGAATTGCTTTCTTCTTCTTCGCCATTAAAAATTATAAGTGTTTTGTTAATTTATTTACGTGCTTTCATATTTTTTGTTGGTTAATTTGTAGATAATATGACTTTAATTAAATGTAATTTGTGGCAATTCCTGAAAAAGACTTGTAAACGATTTATCACTATATATTACATCACGATATATATAAAATTTATAAGATGAAACAGGAACTTAAGAAGGGTGTAAAAGACCCTTTTATTTAAAACTAAGAAAGCTGAACAGAAGGCATACCTGGTGATTACAATTCGACTATCAATTATGAGGAGAATTCAAAAATAGAATTTTAAAATTAAAACTAAATCTAAGTATCTATTAGCCTCCAACTAGGCAGAGAAATTTAAACGCGAAAGTTGGCTCTTAAGCTTATACCGGCGTGGAAGCACTATCGGCAAGAATAAAGTAACGCTGGAGACAGGAACTCTTATCTTAAAATAAGAAACTATTAACGTGGCCTCCGGCAGTCAGAACTCGCTCTCTCTAAACGGTCTCACACTCTCACAAATACGCGTGAATTAATTTGCATTCTGTCAGGAAAACGGAATGAGAGACGTGACAGTATAGATTTAGAACATAAAATGACTAGTTAATTCACATACACAAACCTTAGAAATTAACGCAAAAGGTATTACAGTACAGCAAAATTCTAAATATGGAGACCAGCAAGAACCAGAATGTATCCGAATGATAGAAAAATCTAGACAATTTTTGCTTAGGGGCGTGGATTAGATGCGTAATATTTACTCAATTTAAGCAAGAGAAGTTTAAATTTGTGCTTGCGTTTATCATAATTTATCTCAAAAAAGATTTTGATAGATGATTAAATTACATTAGTTAGAGAAAAATGGCTAACCAAGGGTGAAGACTTCTGAATGCTATTAATTTGAGCGACTACATGAGCTTTTTTGTGTTTTCCTGCTGCGCAAAGTGAATAAAAGCTAGTTTCGGTTAGAAACTTCGCCACAAAGGCTTCCTTTCTTTTAGGCGAATAGTTTTAGTGTTCTTTTCATAACCAACTAAATTCAACCCAATTAACACAAATGGGCCATCCTCCAAAAAAAAAAAACTGAAATCTGAAAACTTCAGAATACAGTCAAGTTCTGAAAAAATGATTTAGCATAAATTTTTTTTTTAAAAATAAGAAATATTTAAACGATTTTCAAAATGTAAACTATTATAAAAAAGTAAACTCTTCTGAAGCAGTTACTTAACATACAGCTTTAGAAACATCTTTTGTTAAGTCCAACAAAACTGAAAATGCTGTAAAAATGCTTAGTTAGGTAATTTACATATTAAATGTATTTTAATTTACATTAATTAGATATAAAATTACCCAAAGTGTAATATAAAGACTTAAATTATTAAAAAGTGTCAATTTATTTGATTTAAATCACTGAAATCAATCTTCATCAATTAAATTCTGAGGCATGATTATATCCTCAAATTTTATTTTGATAAGATATTACATTATTCTTTCACTATAAAAATAATGCCTCTTTGAGATTTTAAAGAAGTTTGACAAAGTTAAACGATAGACTACTTCTTTATTTGTCTGAAAAAGCATTCATTTGTATCATTTGAAATAAAAAATTAAATTAATTTTACTTAAGTATATCAGGACTTAGTGTTCTGTGTATACTCTTTGCAAACATGGTGAATTACTTACAAGGGTTCTTATCCTTACGTTCTAAGTCCTGAACTGGAACAGGGAGCGGAAGGTACGCTATGTTCTGATGTAACTGCTGGGCTGGAGAATAACTGCACGTAAAGGGATTTGAAATCCTTTTTTATTAATTCACTATTAATAACAAACCTCCCAATTTGGGAGAGATACAGAACGTAACAGACCACACTTTGGTCGAATTTAACAATCAAATAAAATTAAATACTAAACCTAAAATAGAACTTAATTAGACTTTGCTTCGCAGAGCAATTCGCGGAGATTGGCCTCTACCGAAAAGGGTGCGTAGCAAGGTGTACTAAATACTACCGCACTTTAATTATTTTACAATGCAATCACGTAGTAAGCACTATGGCTTATAAATTTAAACTGCT
Source organism: Stegodyphus mimosarum (assembly GCA_000611955.2). Classification (NCBI taxonomy): domain Eukaryota; kingdom Metazoa; phylum Arthropoda; class Arachnida; order Araneae; family Eresidae; genus Stegodyphus; species Stegodyphus mimosarum. Next base: position 551,924 of record KK114556.1, read on the forward strand.
AGCTGGTCAGGCGAACGTTGAGCAGCGTGACCGTGATCTGAGGCAAAGCTCTCACACACCGAGAGGTTTTTACCTCTGCTTAAATAGTGCTTAGCTGAACTTCAAAAATTAGCATAAGCTAAAAGCGCGCGCTTCTTCTGACAGGAAGTTGAAGCAGAGAGGAGATAGAAAAGATTTAAATTAAAATAAACTTGGTTAGTTTAACTAAAACCTTACAAGTATACCTGAAAACTAAGAAAGTAATGTACTAAATTTTATTTCCATACTGTTTAAATCAACCGAAAAAATGAATAAAAATAAGTAAATTGATATAAAATTAAACTATCGTAATCAGTAAATTTATGAAAAAGATGTATCACACATAGCAGCAGAAATGTTCTTTAGTTAATTACAGTCATGATATGAATGACAATGTTATTACTAAAATGTTCACATATTGTTTTTAAATTTCTTTATGTTTTCAGCAATGTACAACCAAAATAATAATGTAATGCAAGCAAGTTTTATAAGAGAAGTTCAACAACTCTTATAATTGACTGTTACTTAGAGTTTATGTAAGTGAATTGGGAGCTGGTAGCGTTGTAGCGACGAAAAATGGAAGGCCTAAGCTTAAGACATTTCTCTCGTTAAATGATTAACAACAAGCTTAAGTTTACTTGTCAAGCATGAAGCTACTCGGATAATTTAGGAAGTTAGTTATCAGAATTGGTTAGTCCTATTCGGATAACTGGATAAAGCTCCGGACTATGGGATTTCCTGAATCCGAATAAATAATGAAATTCTAATGTACACATTTTTAGCAAAACCATTTAATATTATAAATGTATACGTACAACATGGGCTATTAATTACCATGTTCCGCCAAATATATTACCTAAAAATGTTAAAAGTAATGTGATAATGTACTGTATACAAGCATAATGTAACTTCTTTACTCCATGAGTAATTATTTTACCTTTTTTGCAGCATAAAATTTAATGAATAGCCTAGTTTTTTAGTTAAAAAATTATGCGATTTGTTTTGAGTATTATGTGGTTTGTTTAAGTTTACCTCATTAAAAACAAAATAAAATAAAATTTGAAATTTTGATAGCGTCAAGATTCACGTAAAGAAAATTAATTTTACTTTTTAATTAAAGCATGAGTTGAATATTTAGGCAAATAAGAATAATTTAATTATTAGTCCAAAAGGATTTGAATCCCGAAGGACTATTACTTTCGTTTTGGCATTTTGCGTCGTTTCACTTTTCAATTTACTGCTTATTTTATTTTATTTTATTTTTTTGACGTAGCTTTCTCTTCAAAAATCGTCTGCGTTGCACGGGAAAATAAAAAGGAATTTTAATTACAATTATAAATAAATAGCCAAATAAATGTGAAATTCGTAACAATATTCTCTAAAACTTTAACGAATTTTTCATTAACAAACTCAAAGATTTCAAAGCCAGCAATACCAACGTTGTACAGAAAAACATTTTTATCTCCAGCGCGTGAGAGTGTGTACCGAAATTTCTAAAGATATGCTCAGTTTAAAATTATTTTGCGATATTGCTGTTGAACTGAATTTTATGGTTTAAGTGCGAAATTGAACTGAATTTTGTGGTTAAAGTGCGAAGAACATGATGTTTAATAAATAAAGGTAACACGCAAAACGTTAAAAACGCCCCTTTAGACGTAATTAAAATCTGAAATCTTTTAGATTTTCTTTTTTTTTTAAATTTGTTTTTATAAAGTATTTAATTTCAAAGCTTAATAAAAATAATGAATGAAAAAAAAATAATTCTTCGTTTTATATTAAGTGATATAGTAAAGAATTGGGAGTTCAGGCATCTAAAAATAGTTTTGAACTATTTAATTTTTTTGAAAAATTTGCATTTTGTGTTCGTTTCATTTTAAAAATTTAATTTAAAGGTACGAAAGTTTTTTAATTAAATTTTAAAATTAGTTAGTGAAAAGTGAAATTCCCTCAATTCCGTTACATTTTAGAATTTAATTTCGTTTCAACATAATTCACTAGATCAACTCAGAAATTCATAAGTTTCTTACCTTTTTTTTAAACAACAGTCTGAGAAGATCTGAGTGACAAGATGCAAAATTAGTCCGCAAAACTGATAATTGGGAGCTTAATTTTCTAATATTAATTTATCTATTGAAGTTCACTTACTTTTTGTTTACTTCATGAATAATTAAGAAGAAATTTTAAAATTTGACAATTTAGTGATGATGTGGAGAGTGATCTTCAAAAGCAACTCAAAGAGCGGTGGGAGAAACTCTTGGAGAAACTCAAAGAACGAATCGAAAAGGGAAAAGTTATCAAGGAAGAATTCATCGATAAGGTATATTCATCGATTTATGCTTTTGTGTCTTTGAATTATAATGCTTATTCTTTGTTAGCCCTACTAAAAATTCTAATTTGAAATCAGGGCAAAATACTGTTTAAGTTTGCCTCGTGTTCAAGCATGTCCGCGGATCATTTTTGCCACTGGAAATACGATATCAGGTTATATTAGTACAGCCGAGATTAAAGCAGACAGCATACATTCCTGGCGAATTAATCAATGTAGTTTCCATGTCGAAGCATTTGATGCTCGCCATTCAGGAACTTAGGTTTGGTTTAACTAATTAAGGTAAGTCATCTAGGGCTATCTGCCTATAGGAAGGAATGTCTTTCGGAAGACTTTCTAAGGAAAACTGGCTGGTATACAAGTTCGTATTCAGGAACGTAGGTTCAGTTTATCTGATTATGGCAAAGCCTACTAGGGCTATCGGCCTAATGGAACGAATGTCTTCTCGGAGGACATTCTAAGGGAAACTGGCTCATATACACGTTGGTGAAAACTACAAAAAGTCCATGCTGTCAGATCGTTCGCTGGGATTCTAACCCCGGACAAATTTTAATATTCTGTAGAGATATTTGGCTTAGAGACAATAGAATGTTCCACGAATTTAGTATAAATGCTGATAGTCATATAACAGGCGGTACAGCAATTCAGCTTGTGGTAATTAAGGTTCGTGATGCTAGTGAATACAGCATCTTGTGAAGAAGCGCACATTGTGGGATACGCGCAATCAAATGTAAAAGCAATTTAACGACATATTTTGCCTATTCCTATGTTCCATGTGCCTTTAAACTGAATGAACATCTCTTGAAGCTTTTGATATGAACTGACTGGCTGGCTATTCTGGATGACTAACATTTTTAACAAGCCAACGATGCAGCATAAAGATATCTTGTAACTTGGAAAAGAGTTTTATTGCGTATTAGTCTTGAATCAGATTTTTACAACAATAACAGGTAAAGATTATAAATTTTTCCAGAGAGGACAGCATAAACATTTATAACATTATCGTGCCATTAAATTTAATTATGCCATTTTCAGGATTCGAACAACGGATGCTTCATTTGCAGTTCTTGTAATATAAGATGCTAACCACTTGCATTACACGAGACGCACAGAAAAGGGAAGTAAATGAAAGTGGATTTGGCCAAGTAGCAAACCGATATTTTCTTCAATGGATCATTAAATTCAGAGTAGCGTATAAGGCATGAAGACCTTTAAACAGGAATGTGACTAACAGGAGATGCAGTATAGTTTTGGTCTTATTTTATGGCGTTCTGTGTTCCACGAAAACATTTAAAAGGCATCCTAAATGTATATAATTACCTCTCCACCTTTATAGGTAAAATATACTCATAGGTGATGACCTGGTTACCGGGCAATATATTAGTTAATATAACCGCTATAAACTAAATCCTTATGAAAGAACACTTCGTAAAAAGTATAGGCAACTTCGAAATCACTTTAAGTTACTTTCTTGGCCATCAAATTTCCTAATGACCTTACATTTGAACGTCTGTGGCTGTACCGCGGTAAATACTTGTATATTACGCAATCAGATCTTTCAGAAAAGAAAGTATAGAATTTCCAGGGCCCTCTGGAGGCTTCTTATCATAGATATCGCTTATAAATTTGTAGAGGCATCAGGTATTCAAACATTTGAAAACCCGTGGCTTTCTCGGTGAGCTCATTGATTATATTGCTCAGCAATGAAATCACACTAGATTCTAATGGTCAAAAATATACATTGTTCTAAACTTGAGTCATTAGACGTACATGTAATCTTTCAGCCACTGAATTCCCTAGGTCTTTAAGACATATGAACACCTATGTCGGTATACAGACTAGATGATTTACACCTTCAACAAGTAAACCAGAGAGTTTTGGCAATAAACTGGAAGTCGGCATGGTCACATATACCCTATGTAAAACAAGTAGTGACTTTAGAATGTTTGGAAGTGATATTTTGTGAAAATTTCTGCATTCTTTTGCTGAAATTGAATCAATGTATTCAGAAATGACTTCTACACGTCAAGAGCACATGGAAAGAATGTTTTAATTCCTTACATTTTCCCTCAATAAAATTGCAAGAAGGGTGAGATTTACATCTAGTCCAAGTTGGTGACAGATCATGGCTCTTTAACTTTTAATCAGGGCTTAATTAGTGAAACGTCACTCGGATTTCTGAGTAAATTATCTTAAAAATCTTTACCAGAATGGACTACAATTCATTCGACAATAAGATGTATACAACTAGTATACACTAAGAAAAGATCAGCGGTATTTGAATTTAAAATATCATTGCCTCATTGTACTGCTTTTAGCATAATTTTGGAGGTTTAAATTATAAAAATGTGCAGTAAATAGAAATGACATCGTTATTAAGCATTTTTGAATTTTACTAAGCAAAGAATGAACAAACAGGCAATTATTGTTTTCTGTTTTAGCTAAAGGAACTTCGCGAAAAGTTGAAGGAGAAGAGGATCGACTTCACAAAGAAAGCTAAGGAAATCTTCGAAAAACTGAAGGATAAAGCAAGGGAATACTGGCAGAAAATCTTAGACAGATTTACAAAAGATGACAAAGAAGAAGTAGCTTTCGCAGAGTAAGGGAAAATACAGTTTTTTTAATAACAATTCTATTCATATTATACGAAATAATGCTTATTTTTAGAAGATATTTCATGTCAATGAATTTAACTTTATTATTTACAGCGATGATAACGTTAGGGATGAATTGGTAAAATCCTTGAGAGAAGCTCTGGACAAAATCTTGGACAAAATTAAGGAAGCTGTCGAAAAGGGAAAAGGACTCAAAGAAGACTACTCTGAAAAGGTGTGTTTTCATGAAGCATCCACTTCAAATTAGTTTTAAAAAAATCACATGGGATATTTGAAGCCTTTTTATGTTTCATTAGGTTCTCTGTTGCTATCTTTCCTTTCGTTTTTAAGCTTCTGAAGCAATTTTTTTTCAAGTACTGAATTATCGTAATTGACCAATTTTGTATTTATTTACTTATGATATTTTTAAAAATAAAATTAATGTTTTGTTCTGGAGTTACATGTATTATAAAGCTTTAATATTAATAACTTTCTTCAAATTTTCTCAAAATTATCTGAAGAAATTTAAACTATTTTCAGGAAAATATAATTTATTTGATACTTTATTAACTTAGCTGCATAATATTAAACTTTGTTCCTAATCTTACTCATAATCTGGAAATAACTTGAAATTTGAAATTTTAGAATATAATAGAGCTTTAATGCATCATTGCCATTCTTAAAATTGCTGTTCTTGAAAAATGGCTTTAAACTACTAATCTTCGATCAGGTAATTTATACAAAAATTACAAAGATTAGGCAAGATATCTAAATCGCAATTTTTGGTGATCATTCATATCTTTGTCAACATTTCGTTGATACTATGCCCAAACCAAGAATCTACATTTTTTGCTCTTGCCATTTTCCTACAGTTTTAATTATTTTTAAGGCTTACTTTAATTGTAATGTTCGTTTGTAACGTTTTTTATGTTAAAAATGTGAGTAGCATTCATCGTCACTATGCCAAAATAACAAATCTGTCTATTTGCTGCTTTAATTTCTATGCTCTTTTCCGGTCATATTTTAATGTTTACTCTAAAACGTAAATTGAGCAGTAACACATTCTTGGAAATGTGTGTTACGGTTCATGCATTGCGTAGAAGATACAATTCATATATTACGGAAATTAAATTGTGTTCAGACATATAAACGTGTTTTTTTCGAACTAATTATTTTATTGAATTGGGGTTTTGACGCGGTGCGAATGATGTAGCTTTCCGCTAATAATTTGTAGCTAACATATTTCATCCTAATATATTGCCCATCTCAGTAAATACGATATTTTGAGAAAATAAACCTAAGCTGTTAAGTATGAACTTAATTTTAAGAAGTTTTATCAATATTTTGGTAAATCACTTTAGATATGAACATACAAGTGTTTTTTCAGTTTAACATCACTGGAAAATATCATCTCTTTGGGAAACAAAATTACTTCAATCCTTTTGATTTTTCGTTGGGTGAGTACAAGGCAGTTCAAGAGATTGAAAAGGGCATAATTCGACCTAACTGCTTAAGAAAAATCAAAGATTACGACTAGTTCAGTCAAAGATTGCTATATCGTACAGGACAATGCAATAATCTCTCATATTTCTCCATATAAAGGGCAATTGAGAAGGGGCACGAGACTAGTTCTAAGTGGTAACATATTTTAGTTAATATGCCACTATAGAGACCAGTAGGCGTTTAGGAGAAGACGTTAAATATTAAATATATTAAAAATTAACTACAGGATTCGAACAATCAACCTTCCAGTTGCCAATTAGATTTGCTAGCCACTTACCTCATGACAGCATGCTTGATTAAAACGAGACAGTTCCTTACAACTGGACTATAGAAATGAGGTACTAACCCCCGTAAGCCACTAAATATTGTCGGAGAAAACAGCAGATTTTCATGAGTTAAAGAGGCGCTAAAATCATTTCTTATTTCCTTCAAAAGTTGAAGATGATGAACGAATTATAAGAACTATATTCACGCACTTTGTTTCCTGTTTTCTTAAGAATACAGAGATCGTGAGCCAAACAGAAATAAATGCCTTAATAGCAAAACCTTGACGTATTCCTCAACAAAATGGAAATTAATAATGGAGTATCTAACATGACGGTTTTGGATTTGAGACTGAGAATAATTCTACATCATGTTTGCGCAACGTGGATAGTTTTCTGCTAGCTCTAACAGTTGCAATCATTCGGCTATGCAGTTTTTCGCTGCCCACACTTTAATTCTGACGAGTTACCGAGCCAACTTCTACTATAGTATTTAAATGTGTATTCTTCGACTATCGCTCAACGTTTAATTAAATTTTGCTGTTTATTCATTTTCATCTCGATGAGTTGTGGTTCTTATAGCACCAGAGCGTGCACTTATATTCCTAGTTATGTTTAAATAAAAAGGTTATTTGAACCTTCTCAAGACTTCGACCTTGTTCTCAGATATAGGATAACTTGCTTCACGTCTGTTAGGGTTACATGAGTAGTTATATTAATAGCTATGTTAGGGTTATATTAAGTAGCATTACCAAACACTATAATCTTAGTATCGCAAGCTTTCATGAAATTTTATTTTAATGACCTTATATTTCTGCTTTGTTGCTTTGCAAAACATTCATCCAATAAAAATTGAGTTCGAATTCTTTATGAATCTTAGATCAAAGAGATCCGTGAAAAACTTAAAGAAATGAAGGAGGACATTGGAGCGAAGGCCAAGGAGCTTCTTGAAAAGATCAAGGAAAAAGCCAAGGATTATTGGAAGAAGATCCTGGAGAAACTGGGAATGGATAAACGCTCTATTGATTACCATCTCGAGGAAATGTTCCAGGCTGAAGAGTAAGTGTTAAATAAGCATTTTCGATACAAAATATTTAATGTTCGATCGATAAAATAATTTAGTATTACACATCATTGTAGCTTTGCATCAAAGATAACATATGATATAAAGAGGTATTTTTTAAAAAGGAATTTTTACATATATTTCGAACATTGATTTAAGTGTTTTCATGTAAAACGTCTTCTCTCGACTTTATTGCTACTTGTAGTGCACAAATATAACAAAATGAAACATAAACAAGCAGTGATATTTTTAATGATGTCATGCAATTTCTGAGTCCTTAAACTCAATATAAGGATTTAATTTGAATCTCGGCATGTTGAAAAAATTCCTGGCATCGTTGGGAGAAACGTAATTTGAGAACTACTGGAGATATAAACCGAAGTAGAAACTTGTAATATGCAATCAAGAATTATGATATAATCTAAAACTGAATGAAGAGAAATACTATGTGTAAGACCTAACTGCTTACCTCTACTGATTTATTAATTAAAATGCAATTAATGTAGTTAAATGCAGTAACACCTCTTGTTAATAAACTCTCATGATAAAGAGCGATTAGGTATTTATCATTAATGGACAGTTCCATTCCATCATTAATGGGTAGTTCCTGTCAAAATGAATGCCCATGAAGGAACGTTCAACTGCATTTTTATTTGAAATGTAATCACATCGAATATACTAAAAAACGTAAGAAAATCAAGCGATTTTAATTACGTTGTGCATCAGTGAGAAAACATACAGCCTTAAAAGTTAGTAATTCTTTACTAACGTCAACTACATATTAATTTAGGAACTGTAAGAAACATTACATTAAAGGTTTTGATCGCAACCTTTTTTACCGATTTGTTTCTCTGTTTCAGTGACGAGGACTTGAAATCCAAGCTAAGGAAACACTTCGATGAAATTCTCGAGAAGATCAAGGACGCCATCGAGAAAGGCAAGGTCGTCAAAGAAGACTGGGTGGAAAAGGTACGTCGATTTACTAAATTCGTCCTAAAACTTTAGATTTATAAGTGTTAGCAACAAATTTCTTAAAACTGGATTTTTTATAAAATTTTTTTCTAGATGAAGGAAATTCGTGAGAAACTCAGGGACTTGAAAGAAGACTTGAGTGAAAAGGCAAAGGAACTCCTCAAGAAGTTGAAAGAGAAAGCAAAGGATTACTGGGACAGGATCCTTGAGAAACTCAAGCCAGACAAACGATCTCTTTATGAAGTCGATGCCCTTTTCGCTGATGAGTAAGAAAATTTCGTCATTGATTGGTAACGACTTGAATGAATGGATAATTTACTAAACTAAATTAAGGCTCTTAAGGAAAATGTTTCGTAATTCTTAATATCATAGAAGACAAAAATTAATAGAAATCCAGATTGAAATTTTTGGATTTTCTTGTAACTAGATGCCAAACCCTAATATGTATATTAAAACATTACTCATTTGGTAAGTCAACGCATGGGAAAGCAACGCTTTGGCAAATTTTTTGTGAGATACAATTTTAATAATAATTATTTTAACTTTCCTTTCCTAACACTCCTTACATTAGGAAAAAAATTAAACTTCTGAAATTAAAATAGGGCTTTCAAAGACAACATATTCTAGTTGCAGACTTAGTTGGCCTTCAAAGGCTGCTATTTAAATAACGCAAAAGCAAAATAACACTTATATTCTCCTTTATTAAAACATACTTATTTAACCAAATGGTTTATTTCATACGTTTTCAATTGGAAATAAAATTCTCATATATAGGCCGAACTCTGCTCAGTTGAAATAGCTCCAGAAGTGTTTATTATTAAATAAAATAGTAACTAAATTAATTATAAAATAGCCTCAATTTCCTTAACTGCTTGCTGCCCAGACTGCTTTGATAGCCATTTATACAGTCGGTGTAGTTGTACAACTAGCTGTTTTCCTGTATTTTCAGTTTCATTGTGGAATAAATGATTGCTCCCACGAATTAACTTCGGATGATTAGAAACTGACCTCGAGTTTTAAGTGAAAAAATGCTTAAGAAGTTTCATACTTGTAAAGGAAAAGGAAAAATCTTAAAAACGTACTCGACTGCCATAGGCCTTAAACGCATACAGTTGGTGTACGTAGTTAAATGTATCTATGTAACCCTAGGAAGGCATTCTGTCTTTTTTTCTTCCTTCCCCGCCAAGCCCACCAGCAGCAGAGTAGTAAAGTCGCTGAACACTGGAAGTTCGATACGAGGTTCGAATTCAACGAACGGGCTGCCTGCATGGGCGTTTTCGTGGTTTTCCACATGTGTAACGTGTATACGAGCTAGTTTTCCTTAAAAAGGCCTCCATGACCTTTATAAACTGTACAAAGTTTATATTAATATATATATATAATTATTATTCCATTTTTAAGAATATTTATCGTGCTTTTAATAAATCATTTATCACTATTGTTAATCGATGATTGCTTTTCCTTTTAGTGAAGATCTGAAGACCAAACTTAAGAAACACTTCGATGAAATCCTCGAGAAGCTCAAAGAAGCCATCGAAAAAGGCAAAGTTGTCCGAGAAGACTGGATTGAAAAGGTAGGTTATTTATATGAAGACGATACTTCTTCTAAACTTAAGATTCTTAATATGTGTAACAGCGGATTTCTGTTCGAAATTCAAATGCGGTAATGGTTTTCTAGCTGAAGGAAACTCGCGAGAAGCTGAAGGAAATGAAGGAAGACGTGAGTGAGAAATTAAAGGATTTCCTCAGAAATCTGAGAGAGAAAGTAAAGGACTACTGGGAGAGAATCCTTGAGAAACTTAAACCAGAGAAACGATCCCTTGATGAAGTAGATGTTCTTTTCGCTGAAGAGTAAGAATTTTTTTAATTTGATTAAAACTTGCACAATGAATGAAACACTGTGAGAATTAATTCTTATAGTTTAGGAAAGAAAATGTTTTATAACTATTGAAATTTTATGAGAAACGGTAAGTTATTGAACACTAAGTGACCAATCATAATAAACATTCTATATAAAAACATTGAAAAATTAAAGCAAAAAGAAATTAGAACTATAGCTTAAAATGGGTTTTAGAATTCAATTCAAATTAAAAAGAAGAGCGGATTAAATAAAGTGATATTAAAATATTTGGTACACACTTGAGATTTTCAGAGTTAGGAAATAATATAAGATTTTAGATTTGGCGGCTATTCAACAATTGTTATTTATGTAATGCAAAAATAAAATAATGCTGATATTATAGCTTTCATTAAAGCACTTTTCCTTAGCCCACTGGTATATTTTAATATTACTTTTATTAAACATTAAAATGTCTAAAAGGATTTAAGATTTTCCTTTCTCATAAACTAACTTGCGAGTGTTTTATTATAAAATTGCAAAATAAACAAAATTATTAAAACATCAAAATTTTAATAATGTTAATACTGATTATGAGAACCTTTTAAAACTTGCAATATTTCTAGTCTCATATTTCAATACTGTACTAACACTGACATAAAGGGAAGTTATGTTACTTACGGTTGATAAAATTAAATTAAATCCCTAAACCCAAATAAGTATCTTAACGACCTTCAATACCCAGCTTTGAAAGTTAGCTAGAGGATCAGCCTATTGCATGAAAAATTTATGTGAAGGAGAAGCCTGAGATAATTGTTCTTCAGCATAAGAGAAAGTATTGCTAACAGTATCAAATGTTATAGATTATTATGTGTCCAAGAAGGAAGTTTCATAAAGCATTCAATTTCTCTCTGCCGTGAAATTTGATACGAATGGTGCCAGATGCTTAAATGTACTATTTTCTTTTTAAGGTTGCCAAAAGATGGTAGTAACATTTTAAAAATTACCCTCTTCTAAGATGTTATCAATTTCATTTACTGTGAGAGTCCAACAAAAGAATTACTCTTCAGAAAACATATCATTTTGGCGTTAATTCGGACATTTTAAATATGTTAATAATATTTACAGGGCTAAAACTGCAGTGTGGGCCTCATTCATTAGGACACTGGCTGGAGCTACTTCTAACTTAAAGAATACAAACACTCCAATAAAGTATGGTGAATCGAAGTATATTTAACCATTCTCGACAATTACTAACTTCAAATATAAGACGGAAGGATTTCTTAGATATCATTTGCTAACAACCCTTTCATTATCTAGTTTGAAACACAACCCTCTTCTGGAATTCCTATTTTATTTCTCATTGGAGCAGATAAAATAAGACATGTATGCATAATTTTAAATTAAATAATGATAAATCTTTATAAATAAATTTTATATTTAGTTTTTTTTTAAATTAGGTAAATTTTCTATAAGTGGCATTAATCAATTCTTACATTTCAGCGAGGAATTTAAAGACAAACTGAAGAAACACTTCGATGAAATCCTCGAAAAGATCAGGGACGCCATCGAGAAAGGCAAGGTCGTCAAAGAAGACTTGTTGGAAAAGGTAAGTTGAATAAGGACAAGATTCATTTTGAAACTCCTAAGATTTTAAAAATATTAGAAAACAATTTGTTTCAATTTGAAACTCAAGTGCTCTATTATTTTTCTAGGCGAAGGAAATCTACGAGAAGTTGAAGGAAGTGAGAGAAGATGTCCGCGAGAAGGTTAGAGAGTTCCTCAAAAATTTGAGAGAGAAAGCCAGGGACTACTGGGACAGGATTCTTGAAAAACTCAAACCAGAAAAGCGAGCCCTTTACGAAATGGAAGCCCTCTTTGCTGATGAGTAAGAACTTTCTTAGATTATCAAAAAATCTTCCATGAACAGAAAAATATCAGAATTAATATTTTTTGCAATTTTATAGGAAAACACTTCATAGATTTTGAAATTTTGTGGAAGGTTATGAATTAATGAAAATTTGGTTAAAACCTTCGGAGTTGATTGGACATTAAATGCAAACCATGAGAAAAGTTCTCCATAACCACCAGATTACAGATAACGTTTCTGTTTGAAATGAGAATTTAATAAAAAAATTTGATCTTTCAATCCAATTGAGGTAATTTAGATAGCGTTTCATCTCTGAGTAAAAATGGTATAAAAGGTTTGAAAAAAAAATTCTGCGTTAACTCAAATTTTCATTTATATTAAAGAATCGTTTAAATTTTGCAATATGTCTGAATTTTATATCGTAATCCTGATACCAAAGGAAATTTTTTTTCTTGTCTGGTTTGAGCTGAAGGAAATCAAACTAGAGCCATGAGCTCACGTGTCAAGAGCCATCTCAGTATAGTTAGCAAGTTCGCTCAAAAAGCAAATTTTGGACGCAAGAATATGTGAAGGACTACTGCAGTCTGACCCGCATGTAGAAGAGAAGGGGCGGTCTCGCTACTACACTCCATCTTTACAGGTCTTAAACGTCCATTACGTACCTTTTAGTGGGCATTCAGTACTTATTTGCCAAAGAATTTAACACGGACAGCTCTATCTTATTTGAAAGGGTATTAGTACTGAGCCAAGTTTGGTCCAGGTTGATATCATTTTCCATTTTATGAGGAAAACCACTTAACTAAGGCAGCAAGAAGAGTTTTAAAATGGGTTTATTTAGATAAGAGTTTAATAGTTTCTTTCTTTCATAATGTAACAAGAGAAAGAGTCTTCTGGAATTATACGCCCTGACATCTATCTGTATCTGTATTGAACAGTTATATAACGTAACATCTCTAACATGCGGGATATATATATATATATGTATATATATATATATATTTTAGTTCTTTAATTTCGGTTTCCACTCTTAGTGCCACCATTATAAATTGCAGCTGATCAAGATAAATATTTTTAAAGATATCTAAGAGTAAATGACTGGAATATTCTGGATTTTGGGACTTACTGATTTTTAACACACATGATCCTTATTGAAAATAGCATGAAGATAGCACTTGATTGAAGATTTAAGCAGTAGGCTAATCAAAATTCTCTACATCATCAAGAGACTATTCGTTTCCTGTAACATTTAAGTGTTACCGCTTTGATCTGCGAAAGACAAAACTGGGAATTTCTACTTGATTTTGTGAAATTACGCAGATCTTTATAAACCAATTTCATTTTTATTCTCTGTTTGGTTTCTAGTAATTTAATCTTGTATCATTGAAGTTAAGCGTTTATTTCATTTTTTATAGGGAGGAGCTGAAGGACAGACTGAAAAAACGTTTCGACGAAATCCTCGAGAAGATCAAGGATGCCATCGAGAAAGGAAAGGTCGTCAAAGAGGAATGGATGGAAAAGGTAGGTCGCTTTTCAAAAAGGATTGACCCTCGAGCCTTAAGACCAGGACTATAAGTAACGATTTCCTTCAATTTTTAATTCAAATATACTCGTTTTTCTAGGCAAAGGAAATATTCGCAAAGCTGAAGGAAAAGAGAGTAGATCTTCGTGAGAAGGTAAAGGAGTTTCTCAAAAACTTGAAAGAAAAAGCAAAGGACTACTGGGACAGAATTCTTGAGAAACTCAAACCAGAAAAACGATCTATTTACGAATCAGATGGTCTCTTTGCCGATGAGTAAGAAAATTTATAAATTTATTAAAATAACATTCATGAATATTAAAATGTCAGAAATAATTTTAACAGTTCTGAGGAAAATGTTTTATACTGATCAGAATGTTTTAGAAGATAAAAGTGACTGAGTTCGAGTGAATATTACGTGCTGATATATAATAAACATGTTGTGTAAATGTATTAAATCAGAAAATTAAGTAATTTTCAAAATTTTTATAACAATTCGATTTGAATCAAGCTTTAGATTATGAAAACATCTCCATTTCTAGAGAAGCAAATACAATCTCGCGAAGTCAAAAGCTGACCATATTTAATAGAATTCAGTATTAAGATATATTGAAATATTTAAAAAGAAAGACCTGTTCGAGAGGAAACGTGGCAGGAATTTTTAATTAATCTGGTATTCGTCATTTATGTATTGAAAAATTTAAATAAATTTATCGTTGTGCCTCTCAGTAAACATTCTTTCTTAACCAAGCAATATTTTTAACATTCATACTGTCAGGTATGAAATCATATAAAATGTTAAATAAATGTATCTAATATTTTAGTTCAGTTCAAATAATTTTGTGTTCATTTAAAGAATGCTTAAATGAATTAAAACTACGGCCCAAGTTTTGTTAATTTATATTTCGAGATTTACTTGAACTTTCCAGTATTTTGAAACTCGAAAAGAGGCAGAAAGGAAAATGTTTTGTTGTCGTTTATCTCACTTGAGATGAAATCGGATGCGTTCTACGAGCCTGCATATCCCGAGGCCATGTAGAATCATTTTTGGATGGTAAATAAGTTAATTAGAAGTGTTGCCTCTACATGGAAATTTGTGTAGAGGAGAAGCCTCAACCGACCTTGAAACAAAAAGACAAAATCTTCCGAACTTATGCGATATTTACAGATTTTATTTGTTTAGTAGGTAACCTTGAGAATGAACCCTTTTCTTTTCTAACCTTAAGTTTCCCTAATTCTAAACTGATTGTTAGGGTACCAATCCTCTGTCAGATGAATTCTCCACCTCAGAGTAAATTTTAGCGTTCCCTGTGAAGTCCTTCTTCACCAGTTTTTAAGTTGACAGAAAACGTCTGAAGTTTTTAAATTTTAGATAGGAATTAGCACTTTCATTCTTTCTTGCCCCAAAAACAGGAAGAATCCTTTCAAACTTTAAATTTGTGTACTATATTATTCAGACATATAACTCTATCAGTAATAATTGCGCTGCTAAAATGGCAATGTTTGGACTGATTTCTAAGAAGATGGCTGAAACTATGACTGTCTTGAAAAATCCAGAAATAATTACCAAAATAGGACATTTCCCTGCAGTTTAAGCTTTGCGGTTAATTCTTACTAACAAACTGAAAGCAGAAATTTAAGTAAATCTCCTATTCTATTGTTAACACATTTATTCACTAACGCAAAATACATTTCACTCGTGAGAAGTTTTCTTTATTTCTTATTTCTTAGTGCTATTTTTGTTCTGTTTCTTAGTGCTATCGTTAAAACTTCTACTTATCTGATAGAAATATTATTCATAATTTCCAAAACTTATCAACTTATCGTCTGAGATACTTAGGAGGATTTCCATTCATATTGCTTACCGAATTAATCTTATTTTTGTAAAACAAAATCTCTACTAAAAATAGTAGGATCAGCAAAACTGGTTTTGGAATATTCAGTATACTCTTAGTTAAAATCAGTACATATTAACTAACACATTTTACTTTATTCCCGCATAACCAACAGAGCTGAAATTTTGAGTCTCGAGCAGATAAACTGAGAAAAGTCATGCATGATCTTATTCAAATAAGGAATATGTTAAGCAAGTCTATTTTTCATTCTCGTGTTGCTGTGTAAACATAAGTCTTTTATCATTGATGGTAATTAATGAAAATCTTTCGCTGTAGCGATGACCTGAAAGCTAAACTTAAGAAGCATTTTGAAGAAATCCTCGATAAACTCAAGGATGCCATCGACAAAGGCAAGCTCGTCAAAGAAGAGTGGTTGGAAAAGGTAAGTTACTTATACGAAGAAAATCCATCTTCAAAGCTTATAATTCTAAATATGTGTGAAATAACTTATTCAATTTGAAATATAAATGCACGGATTGTTTCTTAGCTAAAGGAAATACGCGAGAAGCTCAGGGATGTGAGAGAAGATGTTAGCGAGAAAGTTAAAGAATTCCTCAAAAATCTGAGAGAGAAAGCAAAGGACTACTGGGACAGAATCCTTGAGAAACTCAAACCAGAGCAGAATGTTGAAGAGTAAGACTTTATTAAAATGTATTTATGAAAGAGTAAATTATCAGAAAACTCTATTTCAGTTTAAAGGAATTGAATAGAATAAATGGTAGTTAAAGCTGAAGAACGGTTAGTTTCTGAAAACGTTAGTTTCAAGATTTTTATACAGTTGACATAAAATTAAAAGAGACTGCAGCAAATAGTTAAAGTACTTTCTGTTAACTATTTCGTTAAAAAAACTTTGGAACTGAATTAAAGATCTCAGAGTGTTTATTATATAAGAAAAATACTATTCGCTG
Source organism: Stegodyphus mimosarum (assembly GCA_000611955.2). Taxonomy (NCBI): domain Eukaryota; kingdom Metazoa; phylum Arthropoda; class Arachnida; order Araneae; family Eresidae; genus Stegodyphus; species Stegodyphus mimosarum. The sequence goes on from KK114556.1 coordinate 568,689, forward strand.
TAATAAATTGAATGATTCTAAGTAGGTTTTTGCTCTAAAAGTCTGCTTACAGAATTTCCCATAGTGTTCAAATATAAGACCTCAGCTAGGGTATGGTTAGAAGAAATTTGCACTGAAGCAGGATATATCAGAGGGTTGTTTAGACTCGTCAAAGCACTCGAAGGCTATCTGCATGAGAGGAGGAGTGCCTTCATGAAGGAAGTTTTAAGGGAAACTCTCTCGCATTCACTAAAATATCTCAAAAGATTAATCAATGGTAAAAGAACCTATGACATTTTTAAATAGTTTTAGACATAGGTGATTCCAGCTTAACTTTTTCAAAGTTCGTCCTTATATATTGTTACTACAAATATATGTATATCTACCACTGATATCCCTATTAGGCTTCATTTTAAACTGAACAAACACAGCGTCTATTCTTTAGCCTCTGTACTTTTAAACGCCAATTATGTCTAAAATTTATTTCACTTTCAGTATTGGCTTTATGCACATCTGGTGATTTTAAGATAAAAGAATATTTCTTTTAAATGCATATTTATTTCCACAGTGAATCCAAGCGATCCATCAAGGATGTCTATGAGAAGGTCAAGAATTACTTCAAGGACCTAAACATCGATCTCAAAGAAAAATTTACGAAGTTCGGAGAATGGGTTAAGAACGAATATGGAAAAGCTTTGGAAAAGGGAAAAAACAAGCTCGAAAACATCAAAAAGATGGCTCGTGAAGTGAGTGGCAAATTATGTACTGTTTACAACAACAGAAAAACAAAATTGTATTTTGCTTTATATAATGAAAATTCTGTTTCGTCTTCAGTAGAATATTGCTGTTGCCCCTTTACTTTAAAGATTCTTGAGGGTAAATGCGGAAGACATACTGTTTTATACAGTAAGGAAAGCAATTGGCAAATAATTAGCGTGGTATAACATGAACTTAAAAAAGTTAGAATGCTTTGCTTAGGTTAGGCTTAGAATTACCATAACATATCAAATATAGTTAGGAAAAAAGATCCATTATTAAATATCTGGTAGCCAACCTTAACCTCAATGATGCAGTAACAGATAGTCCACTTAATCCAGATAAGCATTTTGTGCATCATACCCAAATCGACCTATATAATGAGCAATTATAAGAAGAATTTTAGATACTTGTTATTTTATAGTATTAGTTTATAATGTAAACGATTGTAATCATAAGAACTCCCCATGCTGTAAAGGATATTTCCCTATTCCAGTAAAACTGGGGCACAAAATACGATATCTTTATATCTTAGTTATGTTTGCAAATGAAAACATCTAAGTACATTTGGACGAGCCAAACAGAAATTCATGTAAAGGATTATTAAATCTAATTAAATTAAACAGGAGTAAGTAAGACTAATTATTAATTAGAATTGATTAAACTGTAAAAATTAACCAAGGTTGACTGTATTGATAAGAAAATATTGAAACATTGCTAATTAGGATCTTTAGTCTTTGTCAAAAAGAATTATGTTAGTAAAAATGTTAGGTAATATTGACAAAGATGTTCTGAACGTTATTTATGGAAGAATCATGTTTGTTAACAGGTCAAGATGAAAGGGAATCATTGATAAGGCGAAATATACAATGATCTGTCATGCCAAAGATCAACTACCTTAGTTTTATAACAATATTAAATTAAGTTTCAAATAATTACGGAAGCAAATTTAATTGTTAGTTACAGTAAAATAGACCTTTATAAAAGCAACTTTAGTCTTTGTCAAAACGAATTATATTAATAAGAATTTTAGATAAAATTGATAAAGATTTTTTTACTATTATTTATGGGAGAAGCATGCTTGTTAACAGGTTAAGATGAAAGAGAATCATTTATAAGGCGAAATCTACAATGATCTGTAGTGCCAAAGACGATCAACTACCATAGTGTTATAACAATATTACTTGTAAATTAAGATTCAAATAATTGCTGAAGTAAATTTAATTGTTAGTTACACTTAATTATAAAATTAAATTAACTCAAATAGCATCCCAGACAATTGCGAAGAGACACTGAAAACATCGAATAATATGGGAAGAGTACGGAAAATGTAGTCTAATTCTTGCAACCTAGACCGCAATGGTTAAAGCCGTGACTCTTAAAATTCGGAATGCCTCAAATCTTTCATAAAACTGTTCTTTTTTAATAAAACTGAGAAAAAACGAGAGTTGGAACGCTTGAAAGAACATATTGCCTTTAGCCCAATATAATATTAAACAGGCCCTGCTCACATTAACATCCATTTTTCTGACTTATAATGTCACATTTAAATAATTACCCATACATCCTTCTTTCCTTAGCTATACATACCTCAAAATCAGAAGCAATCAAGTACAAGTGGAGAAAAATGGTTGGTATTTTAAAATAAATGTTGCGAAGTATATGGTTTAATTTATTTTTATCTTTTAGTTCTTGGACGATAGCAAGAAAATGGGAAAGGAGATTGCTGAAGAAGCTCGAGAGTTTTTCAGGGAATACAAGGAAGAATTGGGCAACCTCTGGGACGAAGTGCGCGAGAAAGTCAAAAATGTCGTGAAAGGAAACTAAAAAATGGACATTTCCCACTGAAAATTAGTAATGTAATTGATATATTTGTAATGTGATATTAGAAATAAATTTCTATTCTTCTAGTCATTCTGTTCTTTGTACTTGTTTGAATTTCCTGGCTGGTTACACTACTATAGTTGTTCAACATTTATAAATATAAATTGATTGAAAACTTTGCCGTTTCATATGTATGCCAATAAGATTTAAATAAAACCTTCGAGAGAGTAAAAAAAGTCTTAAAATAATATTAGAATTTATGAAAATGGTTTATGAATTTAGCCTTTTAAATCTTAAATTGCCCATGATTTGGGGAATAATTTTATCTCAGGAGAGGGAAAAGGCAGAATTTCACAGTCTTATCTAAAGAAACTGCCATATTTCGTTGTCTAGCTTTTACTAACAGTTTGGTGAAATTAACATTTTATGGAAAACAAAGTTATACAACTCTTACTTTTCAGTTAGATATTAGTAAAAATATCACATATTTACATTTCGTAAGTTCTCAGGAAATTAGATATTTTCATTATATTTTATGCGTGTTTTAAACGCAATCAAGAACGTGTCAATTACAGTAAATGAGACTGAACATGATTTCTCGCAAATTAATTTAATAGTGATTCCAACATGAATTTCATTATATTTAAGCGTTGAAGCGAAATCAATGTTTACGGGCTCTACTTCTGAGTTTGTTTAAACCTTTAGTCCGTGTAAATTCAGTATTTTGCAAAGGATGACATCTAGCGATAGACATCAAAAGCCAGCAAAAGAATAGAGATGTTAGACAACGAATCTTATACAATCTAAACGTTAGAATGAATTGTGCAATATGAAGTCTAACGCACATTCTTGATAGTTATCCATGCACTGTATTTGTATGCTTTAATTTGAATTATAAAAGTTGATTTCATTGAGGCAAATAAGAGTATCCATAAACGATGTTTTAGAAAAAAAGGAAACTGGGCTAAGTTATGATACAATAAATTATGCAGGGAATTGCGAAATTAAGAAAACAGTATTTAACTGTATATTGCAATAAATGACTTAACTTAATTATCATAGACCTTATGCAGAAATTCAACTGCAAAAAGTGTAGATAGGATGTCGGTTATAACAACCATATCAGAAATTTAATGATATTAGTGATTAGACGCAAAATTATATTGATTAATTTTAAAAAATTAATTGCTTCGGAATAATTTGGCTTTTGTCCATGTGCGATATGAATAAGAGACACTTTCCTTTAGAAAACCCTTGATGAAGATATCTCTCCCTTCAGCAGATTGTTCTCATGTGCATTGTCATAATCAGTCAAACAAACAAACATAGGACCGATAATTAAGAAAATGTGCCATCATACGCCATATATTCTAAAATCCCATCCTTTCATATCGACAATTACATCGAAAACCCCACGTTCACAAATTCTAAGAAATATGTTATAAATAAAATTATCTCAAAGATGAAATAATCTGCTCCAGAATTTTCGTTTTATAGGTCTTTGGTTTGAATCCTATTGAGAATCTTAATGGCTTGCAAGGTTTACTTGTCTACCTTTTGTGTGAAATCTCGAGAGTAGTGACTGCACAGAAGAAGGGTTAAAACTACCCTTTATTACACTCTTAAATTGTTTACAATGCGTCAACTCGACGTTAACATACTGCGCCTATGCTTGAGCGGTAACTGAAACAGTAAGAACTAAACTCAAAATTTGAAGCTATTAACAAGTAGTAGAATTACGCTACAGGACTCAGACTATCCTGTTTCTTAATAGAGCGTTGATAAATTTAGTGGCAGCAAAGTAATAGCTGTTATGCCACGTTTGACCAGCAATAACTGCTAAGCCGAAGCTCACGCTACAATACGCACAGAGTTTTCCAGAGTCTGTAAATTTTCTTTCTAGAAATTGATACTTAAACTTTTTCTCCCTCTGGTAGAATTTGCATTAATTCGCGCGCGTTACCATATTTAAATATTCTGGCACTTTCAATTAGGGGAATGAAGGCTCATAGGAAAGGACTTCAAATTAAATTTAATTGGTTATTTGAAATAAATATAGATCCTTACAGGTTAATAAAAATTTTAATAAATTTCTAAATTTATTGAAAACAATTTTCTTCAAAAATAAAACAAAAGTGTAAATAATAATGCAAATGGTTTTTAACATTTTAAGTCTTAATTCTGGAGTTGAAAGATGGTACCTTAATGTTTTAACAAGTGAAGTATACTGGCATGGTTTATTATCTGGTAGTCTAATTCAAACTTTCCCATTGTGATCTGGATGCAAATTCACTGTACGATTAGTATTTTTTAGATACACTGTGGACCGTAACACTCTCTCAAACAGATTTTGTCGAAAGAAACATCATAAATCTAAAGCGCGGTCAATTATATGAGTCGATTTTTCCCAATCGCTGTTATGAAAAATGCACAAAAATATATTCTTGAAATTGAATTTTAAGGTATTCTCTTAGCTGAGTTCTTAACGGTCCCTCTTTTTTTCATTAAGAAGTCTGGCGAAAAGGAGAATTAACGTAGAAAAAAGAATGTGTCTCATATTCAGATATATGCAGATCCTGAAATTCCATTAATGGTTTAGAGTGTATCACATTTTTTTAACCACAGTGTAAGACTTTAGATCTGAACCGAATACTCGCACAAAATTTTCTCCGTTTACTAGGCATCTTACTAGTAAACAGTTTGGCTTAAAACGTAACAGGGATTTAAAACTCTCAACTAATTTACTATATACAACTAAGCAAGAAATTTACATCATAGCATTAGGAGCAAGACTTATATGCAATTAAGTGATGATTTAATGCGGTCATTATCTGTTAACAACTTGACAAAAGAATAATTCGAAATATTCATTTTTTACGCGTATGTTATCTTTATAAAAACTCTGAGTATCGTCTCAAACTTTCCAACTCTATTTCATAAAAGCATTTAATCTGCTATTAAGAAGTTTTATAACTTTCCAAAAGATTTTCGAAAACTTATTATTCACAGAAGAAAAAGAAAAACGGAGCCTGTTTTTGAGGCATCTAATTTCGATATACCATTTGAGATGAAGGTAGAAAGCAGTGCGTTATCGTTTAGAATAATGTTCGTGTTACTGGTTATAAGATATCTCTGAAGCTGGAAAATAACTCCTGGAAACATACCTATTTTCCAGTGACGATTATTTCCGCTGACGAAAGCATAACTTTTCAGGTACTTTATCATGTCTTCCCTTTCTGGCACGAAATGTGGAACAGAATTAATAATTTGAATGATTAATAAACGTATTAACGGTCTATTAAACGTAGAAATTCGGTACTTTTCCGGAAGGGTATTTGAAATAAATGCAAGTTAAAAAAATTTCGGAACATCTATGTTGAACGTTCGAGATCCGTCAGGCCGGCCCGCTATTCTCAACATCTTGTGCACACTCAAATTTTCGAAAACCGATTGTAACAGCTTTAGATATTGTTGCAATAATAATCTTAAACTTTTAAAATAGTTGAATTTGAAATATATCTGTTAATAAATGGCAATGTTTGAAACGCCAACACGAGAGCTGCGTGCGGTTCTCGCACGAAGTAAGATAATGATTTTTAATTTAAAAAGAGATAGAATACGTTTTGGCTGTTAATGTTTGATGTTACCTTTTCTTCGACTTATATGTTGCAGTTATGAAATTGATCTATTAAATAAAGTTTGCTGTGTTCCAATGGAGTTTGCTTTAATTACGAAACAAGCATTACAGTCTTAATTATTTTTGGAGGCACCGGCGAGATAGAATAATCGTGCGTGCTTATGAAATGAAAGCACATCTCCTGGAAAGCAAGGTATAGCATTTCTTTATTCCCAATTTCAAACGATATTATAAAGTTATTTGAACGAATTTTGATTTTAAACACTGCAGAAAAGCATACGAAAATGTGTTTTGCATCGTTGCAAATTTTAGTATAACTGTGCAAAAGTTTTCTGTGTTCTAAACTCAGTTTACTATTCCTTACTTAGTTTGAAGTGTCCATCATTGGACTTAGTTTGAAGTGTCCATCATTGGACTTAGTTTGAAGTGTCCATCATTGGACTTAGTTTGAAGTGTCCATCATTGGACTTAGTTTGAAGTGTCCATCATTGGACTTAGTTTGAAGTGTCCATCATTGGACTTAGTTTGAAGTGTCCATCATCGGACTTAGTCTGAAGTGTCCATCATTGGACTTAGTTTGAAGTGTCCATCATTGGACTTCGATAGTTTGAAGTGTTCATCATTGAACTTTAATACTCAAGTTTATCTTGCATTTTTACATATATATTTGAGTCGTAAATTATTGTATGTTATTTTATGGTGCATCACTGCATATCAACTGATGGTAACAGTCATAGGTTGTTCGGAATAAATGTGGTATTGCTTATTCTGAGCATTTAAACAAGTGCATTTAATTCCTTGTTGCCAGAGCACTTTATTTATTTATTGCAATTAAGTTGAGCTATTTTGAGGAAGCGTAAAGAACAGGGTGTTCGTAAACTTAAGAAGTAGAAAAAAATGTCTTTCTTAGGAAGAGCTCGTAAGGAGGATTTGCAGAATCTCGCAACTGAACTAGGTGTTCAGGTGACTGCTGATTTGAAAATAGTTGATCTGAAACAGAAAATTATTGAGAGCAGAGATTATGACGAAGTATTCGTCAAAGAAGTCTTAAACACGATAATAGAGGACCGAAAAGAGAGGGAAGAAAGAGAGGAACGTAGGAGACAGGAAGAGGAACGTAGGAGACAGGAAGAGGAACGTAGGAGACAGGAAGAGGAACGTAGGAGACAGGAAGTAGAGGAACGTAGAAGACAGGAAGAAGTAGAGGAACGTAGGAGACAGGAAGAAGTACAGGAACGTAGGAGACAGGAAGAAGTAGAGGAACGTAGGAGACAGGAAGAAGTAGAGGAACGAAGAAGGAAAGAACAATATGATTTAGAGAGATTAAAACTTGAAGCTGAGATAAAGTCTCAAACCACCGGACAGGTCCGGGCGAAAACGGAATTGCGACATCTGATGCAGAAATTTGACGACAAAGAAGGAGATATCAGTCTATATTTATCACTGTTTGAAAGGCAAGCAGAATGGGCTCAAATTGATAAAGAAGAATTTGTATCTCATTTGCTAGGACTACTTCCTTACGAAGTAACACAAATAATAGCTAGAGAACCCTCTGATAAAGCTAAAGATTATGAACATGTGAAGACTTTATTGCTAAAGCGTTTTAAATTAAGTCCTGAAAGGTTTAGGCAGAAATTCATGAAGCATCAAAAAAGTACCGAATCAACATGGGTGGATTTCAGCTATGAATTAGAAAATTATTGCAAGGAATGGGTAACTGGTTTGGGAGTTGAGAGTTTTGAACAGTTGTTGGACTTGATGGTGATTGATCAGCTTAAGCGTCGAGTCCCTCCTGAAATTCGAGATCATTTTCTTGACGAATGGGTAGAAATGATTTCGTCCAAGAAATTAGCCGAAAAACTTGATGCCTACGAAAACGTCCGTGGAAACTTTCAAAAGAATGTTGCAGCCGATCGACGGAAAGGGAAATACAATCCAAAAACTCAAAGTAAAACAAATTCTGATGATAAAAATAATGCTGAAAATAAATGGCCTTCAAAGTTTAATTCGGGAAGCAAGATCTATCAACCTAGTAGTCCACGTCCAGATGATAAATATGAAAAACGAAAGTCACTGCAATGTTACCACTGTGGGTCCTATCAGCATCTAAGACCTCAGTGTCCAAAACTTAAGAATAGTACTGAATCTTCTGCTAATCTAA